>JAXQQM020082259.1:0-182995 GCA_034641835.2 Pinus albicaulis | reverse complement strand
TTTCCAGAAGATTAAATTGATTCCATTGAATAGAGGAGTCTTGATAGATGTTTTTCCTTCTTGATAGCTCATGTTGCTTGATCTTCCTTCTAGCGGCTAAGATTTTTCAGAAGGACCTGCTTTGATACCAATTGTTGGGAAAAATACTGAGAGGGGGGGGGGGGGTGAATCAGTATTTAGTGCATACAATCAAACTTTTACTTTTTCCTTTCTTAAAAATTCATATGCTACTTTACTGAAGGCAACTAGCGTATATACGCGGATATCCTTTACAGAACTCGCGTATGTCCAGAAATCTAATTATGTGTTTGAATCTTAACTCAGATCATTGCATTATTCATTCATCAGATATTTCAGAAACAGTAAATAGGTGCAGACAGAACAGAATAATCATCACACATATGCAACACACATAAACACCAGGATTTTTAGGTGGAAACCCAATTCGGGAGAAAACCACCGCTGCCGTTGCTTCAACCTTCAAAATTTATTATTAAGAAAACTTCTTACAATCATGTATTGGTGAAAACTCAAACCAGCACGCAGGAACCCACCTGCAGAAGGCTACAACCTTCTCTCGTTTAATTTTCACCCTATCCCGGGAAGGGGAGCTACAACCCCCCGCTCTCGTTTACCAGCCTATCATGGAAGGGAGCTATCACCCCCTGAACCCGTTCACCAGCCTCTCCTGGAAGGGAGCTACAACACCCTGACTGAAGGCTTCGACCCTCAGCACCACTGCAGACCACGTTTCATCAATTTTCAAACTGGATCAAATAGCTTCAACACAACCCTTCACTTAACAATCATACCTTGCTCATTGCTTCAAACAGAATAGTGAGACCACTGTAACCAGAATGTCAGATATAACCCAGACTTCAAAATAGATAGGCAGAAACACATTCAACCTTCAGCAACCATTAGATCAGAAATCATACGCGCTTTTATTTAATCAGACCCGTGCGCTTATATCTTAAGATTTAACCCGTGTATACTTCACCATTTTCCAGGGAAAATCCTAACTGCGCATACGCGCTTTTTATATCCACAAAATTCGCGTATACACACACTTTTCATGAACGAACTCACAGATAGATCTATAAAAGATAAACTTGGTACGATGTACTGGATCTATAAACTTACCCGTATTTCTTCAATCTCTTCAATGTGATTGCGCCGTGTCTTCTTCACTTTTTCGATCATCCTCGACATTCACCATTTAGATCTAGAGATCTTCGAGCCTTCATCATGTTCATAGGTGCACTGGCAGATTCATCTATCAATTAGGAATGGGTTCAAACACAGACATATTTCAGAGTGAAGTATTCATTCAAACCCAGACTCATGCACACTCCTTGCACAATGAATTTCTTCTCCTTATATAGGGTTACCCTTCATCAATACCATGAGTCAAAACCACATAACTTCCAATGGTGTTCCTAGACGGGATCACATAGGCGAACCATCATTCAAAAAAATGGGTCAATACCATGGTAGTTACCCCTGGTTTTACAAATTTTAGAGCGCTTTTTCCCATACGCGACTTGGCACGTTATTTCCCGCGTGCATACGCTACTTCGTCTAGAAAAATCCGCGTATGCCTTGAGACATACTCTTTTCATCAGGTTCTGGCACATACTGATATTCCTTTCATCATTACCTTCTGTACTCATTGTAGATACATCAGATTTACATCATTTAACAAGTTCATCAAGTCAAGAACAACTTCGTCAAGTAGGTTTCCATCAAGGACAACACTCTGCATCATATTGCCAACAATAAGCTTCAAATTTAATGTCAGATAAAATATAACTTACCTCCAATCATGGCAATTCGACTTATTGTACGAAATCTTTTCTAATCCAATAGAAAGATATTTTCATTTATCCAAGACTTAATGCACCAATGGATGGAATCACACTTAATTTCTTTCTTGATAAAATTACAACCCTTCTAATCCACCCATCTTTATCATGATCTTTCCATTAAATATCATTAACTAACTTGTATTTATTGGGCTGGTTATTTCCAGTCATAACCAACTCTTCAAGGGAAGTCACACAATCACATATATGGGTCTATGGAAATTTGGAGCACAATAAGGAACATTTATAACATTCTCTCACTTGATCTAAATTGACACAAACATGCCCTTTTCTTTTAATTATTATCTTCCCTTTCTAGTTTCTCAATAAAGAGCTACAATGAATGAAACATGGAAATAAACAATCTATTAGATGAATAATAACTTCCATGTATTAAAATATCATTGATTCCCTCTAGATAAACACTTTATGGGGAAAAATTATTTATTAATGTGGGGAAAAATTTTCATTCAAGGTCCAACCTTATTGTCCCAATATACAATATACCATTCGTTACTTCTTGATGTATGAAGTTTTAGTAGACACATATACCAAGAATCATCAAAAACATAATTGAAACTATCAAATTACAGAGTATCACTTCTTTATGATTTCTAGAAAACACACTTACTTTACATAGTATCACTTTCTTTGAGGAGGTGCTCAAATGAATAAATCCATGGACTTTGAAATTTCGCAACAGTTTTATAGTTAAAATTTTGAGGTTAAAATTTGATATTATATTTGGCATATTATATATTTTAAAAAATGATTTATGAAATCTTAATCTCAAACTCCAATCAAGGAGAAAAATAACTCATGAGACAAAATGACTTATGAAATCCTAATCTCAAACCCCTGTCAAGGAGCAAAATGACTCATGAGACCTTGATGTGTAATAGGCTCACAAGTCTCACTACTCAAAGCCTAACTCCTAACTTGGCAATTTAACTCAACACTAGAGATAAAGTCTAACAATGACTTCTCACCACACACTAGCTTGAGAAATATAGAGGGCACTATTAGCTTCAAATTTAATGTTGAATAAAACATAACTTACTTCCAATCATGGAAATTATAATTATTGTAGGAAATCATTTCTAATCCAATAGAAAGATATTCTCATTTATCCAAGACTTAATACACCAATGGATGGAATCACACTCAATTTATTTCTTAATAAAATTAAGGACCCTTCTGATCCATCCATCTCTATAATAATATTCCACTAAAGATCATTCACTCCCTTGTATTTAATGGGGTGGTTATTTCCGGCCATAACCAACACTTCAAGGGAAGTCACACAATCACATATATGGGTTTGTAGCAATCTAGAGCACAATAAGGAACATTTATAACATTCTCTCACCTGATCTAAATTGACACAAACATATACTTTTTTTTTTAAATTATTATCTTCCCTTTCTAGTTTCTCAATAAATAGCTTCAAGGAATGAACCATGGCAATAAAAAATCTATTAGATAAATAATAACTTTCATGTATTACAATATCATTGATTCCCTCTAGATAAACACTTTATGGGGCATAATTATTTATGAATGTGGAGAAAAATTTCTAGAAAACAGACTTACTTTACAGAGTATCACTTTCTTTGAGGAGGTGCTCAAATGAATAAATCCATGGACTTTGAAATTTCGCAATAGTTTTATAGTTAAAATTGTGAGGTTAAAATTTGATATTATATTGGGCATATTACATATTTTAAAAAATGATTTATAAAATCTTAATCTCAAACTCCAATCAAGGAGAAAAATAACTCATGAGACAAAATGATTTATGAAATCTTAATCTCAAACCCCAGTCAAGGAGCAAAATGACTCATGAGACCTTGATGTGTAATAGGCTCACAAGTCTCACTACTCAAAGCCTAACTCCTAACTTGGCAAGTTAACTCAACACTAGAGATAAATTCTAACAATGACTTCTCACCACACACTAGCTTGAGAAATATAGAGAGCACTATAAGTTTCAAATTTAATGTTGAATAAAGCATAACTTACCTCCAATCATGGAAATTAGACTTATTGTAGGAAATCATTTCTAATCCAATAGAAAGATATTCTCATTTATCCAAGACTTAATACACCAATGGATGGAATCACACTCAATTTATTTCTTGATAAAATTAAGGACCCTTCTAATCCATCCATCTCTATAATAATATTCCATTAAATATCATTAACTCCCTTGTATTTAATGGGGTGGTTATTTCCGGCCATAACCAACACTTCAAGAGAAGTCACACAATCACATATATGGGTTTGTAGCAATCTGGAGCACAATAAGGAACATTTATAACATTCTCTCACTTGATCTAAATTGACACAAACATATACTTTTATTTATTTATTATCTTCCCTTTCTATTTTCTCAATAAAGAGCTTCAAGGAATGAACCATGGCAATAAACAATCTATTAGATGAATAATAACTTCCATGTATTGCAATATCATTGATTTCCTCTAGATAAACACTTTATGGGGCACAATTATTTATGAATGTGGAGAAAAATTCTCATTCAAGGTCCAACTTTATTTTCCCAATATACAATGTACCATTCACTACTTCTTTATGTATGTATACAAGTTTTAGTAGACACATATAACAAGAATCATCAAAAACATAATTGCAACTATCAAATTGAATGGTGTCTCAAATGTACATAAAAAATAAAGCATGAAACAATTTAATGAGTCTCATATGCTCACTAGTCAAAAATGATGAAATTAGTGACCAGTTGACTAAAAACGTTAGTCACCACAATTATTTCAAGTAAATTACTACTAAATTTGAGCATTTTTAAGTGACCGAACTAAAAAAAACTAACTTAAACGACTAATTTAGTCTAGTGATAAAATATATGACTAGATAATAAGTGACTAAACTAATAGTGACTAACTTAAATGACTAATTCAATCTAGGATTAAAATATACGACTAGATAATAACTGGTACAATTAATAATGATTAACTTAAATAACTATTACAGTTCAAGAATAAAAATATGACCAAATAACAAGTACAAAAAGTATATGAATTACTCATTTATGTTAGTAATTTTTAATTGTGTCACTCGAGAAATTTAAAATTGGAATTTTGATATCAGAGTGTTACATTTCAGTACAGGGGTGTCGGAATCCATCTGCAGTATTAAAATTTAGAGACAAAGGGGTCTCTGAATCCATCTATACTGTTAAAATTACGATGGATTCCGAGACTGTAAGCTTCAAATTTAATGTCAAATAAAATATAACTTACCTCCAATCATGGCAATTATACTTATTGTACAGAATCGTTTCTAATCCAATAGAAATATATTCTCATTTATCCAAGACTTAATGCACCAATGGATGGAATCACACTTAATTTCTTCTTGATAAAATTACGACCCTTCAAATCCACCCATCTTTATCATGATCTTTCCATTAAAGATCAGTAACTAACTTGTATTTATTGGGCTGGTTATTTCCGACCATAACCAACACTTCAAGGGAAGTCACACAATCACATATATGGGTCTGTGGAAATTTGGAGCACAATAAGGAACATTTATAACAATCTCTCACTTGATCTAAATTGACACAAACATATACTTGTTTTTTAATTATTATCTTCCCTTTCTAGTTTCTCAATAAAGAGCTACAATGAATGAACCTTGGAAATAAACAATCTATTAGATGAATAATAACTTCCATGTATTACAATATCATTGGTTCCCTCTAGATAAACACTTTATGGGGCATAATTATTTATTAATATGGAGAAAATTTCTCATTCAAGGTCCAACCTTATTGTCCCAATATACAATCTACCATTCATTACTTCTTTATGTATATAAGTTTTAGTAGACATGTATACCAAGAATCATAAAAAACATAATTGAAACTAACAATTGAATGGTGTCTCAAATGTACATAAAAATTCAAGCATGAAACAAGTTAATGAGTCTCATATGCTCACTAGTCGAGAATGATGAAATTAGTGACCAGGTGACTATATAAGTTAGTCACCAAAATTATTTCACGTAAATCACTACTAAATTTGAGCATTTTTAAGTGACCAAACTAAAAATGACTAATTTAGTCTAGGGATAAAATATATGATTAGATAATAAGTTACTAAACTAAAAGTGACTAACTTAAATGACTAATTCATTCTAGGATTAAAATATCTGACTAGATAATATGTGACAAAATTAATAATGATTAACGTAAATAACTATTATTGTTCAAGAATAAAAATATGGCCAAATAACAAGTACAACAATTATATGAATTAGTCATTTGTGTTAGTGATTTTTAATAGTGTCACACGAGAAATGGAAAATTAAATATTCCAAGCTAGGAGTATGTGCCTAACTCTTGGGTTTTTCCTCAAATATTGGAGTTTGTTTAGTAACTCCTATCTTGGTGGGTTTTTGGTGAGAAATTATCTCAACCAAATGAGTCTAAGTTAGCATGGACTATCTTAAGACATTGTCTCTCATCTATTGAAATTGTAATACTAAATTCTCTTGGCTTTTCTTCTTAAACCTGCTTGGGTGGGAAAAGCTGGCCTGCTTCTACAAACTGTTTGAGTAGTGGCATATGATGCATTACATGAGAGCCCACAGAGGAAAATCTAGCTCCATGGGGCACAGGAGTGTGTTGGTAGGGAAACCCATGTGTTCAGCGTAAGTAAAAAATTTATGCTTCAGTACATCACCTCTCCAAATACATTTTTTTTAAGGTGTGCATAGTGAACCTGAGTACTTTGCATTCGACAACTTTGCCTACAGTAGACCCTGGCATTTTCTTTGAAGGATCGATCTCCCCAAATGGTCTTTACATGCGAGAACTTGCTCTGCAGTAAAGATTGTTGGTTCCCTTGAAGGGTTGATCTCCCCAAACGGTATCTACAACGATTTTTTTAAGTGTGATTTAAAATTTCAAACCATAAATCACTTTTTTGAAAGTGATTTTATAGACCTTTTAAATTTTTCTTTTTTCTTTTTTTCTTTTTTTTTAAAAAAAAGGGGGAGGGAGGATTAAAAAGTTTTTTTTGGCTGTATTATAAAGGGTTTGGAAAATTTTGAAGGTACTTCTGTTAAAAGGAGTAAACTTCATTTACTTTGGAGATATAGTGTGCTTTTTTTGGAGTGATAAGTTTAAATGTTGAAATTTTTTGATGTGATTTTGTGGAGAGATAAGATGATTTATTTTTTGTAAATTTAGAGTGATAAGGGAAAGCCATTGTTGTAATTCAAAGTATTGTTTTACTTTGAGAGAGATCGTGTTAGTATCCATTCAGATTTTGAAGGAAAGTTGTTTCAAAGGGTTTCCAGCCTGGCATTATCATTGCTTCAGATGATGTACTCCAGTGATTAATAAAGACATATTTTATGGTACTTGTGTCCTAGATCCCACTGAAATTGAATAAGGGGATCTTAGGTACACCATGTGTCTTTGTGATGGCGCATGTTTTTATGGCTTCATGTTGTTGCTTATGATCTGTGTCTAGTTTTTACACATCAATGATTTCATTTTTAATATGAATGATTTCATTTAAATATCGCATACATAAAATTCAATATCAGCAAGCACATCACATGTAACAAATTTGTTGCAAGGAAGGATAATTAAGCTCAACACATGCATTTTCACCACTCCGAAAAATAATCACAGATTGTCAACATTAGAATTATACCTCAACAAGAAAATTCACTTAGTCAAGTTAATGCATTTCAAAGCAAAGTCTACATCAACGTTCTTTCAAGTCCATTTAAGAACTTGTAATCAAATTCATTGTTTTAAGTGAATCATTAGAATCAAGTGAGTTCACGATTTTTCACTCTAAAGCAAACAAGCCACAAGTTCACATCTCCTACAAGCGAGCGTGAGTATTCATTTAAGCAATTTTGCGTCAAGACAGTACAACTTTCAAACCTTCAAACGAGCTAGAGTGAAGTTCATTGCAACAACCATCAAAGCAACCAAACAAGTTCAACTCTAACATCAATCAAGAAAGTTGAGATCGACATCAAGCGAGCATGGCTATTCATTCAAGTGAGCGTGAAGTCATCAAGTCAAGTGAGCATTCAAGAAAACGCGATCATCATCAAGTGAGCATGAATTCCAGAGTTTAAGCAAGAAAATTCTACAATTATAGCAAGTGTTCCAAGCAAGTGTAATAAGCAACAAATCAAGCAAGCATGCCATTCAAGCCACATAGCAAGCGAGCCTGTCATTCACATACCGAAATCAAGTGAAACAGTTCAAAGCATGACATCTCCGACAAGAGAGCCTGATATCAATTGAGCAAGTTCAGATGGTGAAACATATTCAGTTGTTAAGCATTCTTCACAGTTTTATCATCTCCAGTGATGAAGACATGGTGCACATCAGCAAAGACACTCTTGTTGATCTTTCAGAGCATATACAACAAACAAATGAAACCATTGAATTTCTTCAACTCGAGTCGCAACTTCAATGGAATGAATTGCAAGAAAAGAGTGATACTTTCAAGTCTTTGAACCATCCATATGATAATTCATTCATTCAAACAACTTCAAGTGTCAAAGTTGTTCTAGTTCAAATTTCTTCCAAGCCCACCATCAAGCCCTAGGAAGAAATTCAGAATAACAAGAATTAATGAGGCTTATGATATGTAAACAATGACACCAACCTACATATCCCAGATTATTCCAAGTCAATTAAGTTCGTCAGTGTAGGATTTCTTGCACACCTCACCTCAGCAGGTTCTGAGAAAGTTGTAGACAACCAACAATGCACGCAACCGAAAGTTGTAGACAACTAGCAATGCACACCACACAAAGTTTCAGAAAAACAGAATTGCACGTAACCTGAAGTTGAAGTCAAACCAAAATGTTCTCATTGTCAAAGAACCGGTCATATGGAAGATCAGTGTTTTGATCTCCATCCTTGTTGCCATTGTGGAAAACCTAATCATTCCTCAGAAAAATGTCGCAACCAACAACAATCAGCCAAATTAAAGATACATTATGAATGTATTGACCCTTGGAAATGGTCATCCACAGTCAAAAGATTGTCTCGATTCTACAACTGAATACAATCACACATAGTGCAGCCAACAGTGCAAAGATGATGGTACTCTCATGCAGTTGAACGGGGGAGTACACCAGTGTAAAAATCCTACACCTAAAAGGGGGGAGTTCAAGAATACTTTCCAAGAGAAGTGTCTCTCCTTTCAGCTGACAAAGGGGGGAAAATGCCAATGACATTGACAGTGGTTGTTAGACTGAAAACAAAACCAGCAAAAGCAGCTAGTGGGCATCTTCAACAGCCAGTGGGAATCAACATATTTTCCAGTGGGCAGTCAACAGCAAAGAAGTAGTGAACAGTTTTCAACACAGTAAAAGCAACAATGAGTTGTTTTTATGACATCATCAGTTAGTGGTCTTTGAACAAATTTTGTTAGTGGAAAAAGGATGCTGATTTCATGCAAAGGACAGATGGATCCTTTTGAAACTTGGCACGTGATGGAGTTGTCAAGAGAAATTCAGAGATGAATCAAACATGCAGCTGACTCATGGTCTCTTCAGATTGCATTTTTTCAACATCCAGCTTTGGCGATTTTTTCAGGCAATGTTTTTGAGGATCAACATGAGAAATTGGAAGATGGTTCCTCGTTCTTATTTTGGATTTATCATTGAAGGGGGGAATTTTAGCCTCTCTCACAAAAAAAATAATAAATCCAAACATAAATTAATTAATTAAATATTCCAAGTTAGGAATATGTGCCTAACTCTTGGGTTGTTCCTCAAATATTAGAGTTTGTTTAGTAACTCCTATCTTGGTGGGTTTTTGGTGAGAAATTATCTCAACCAAAGGAGTCTAGGATAGCACAGACTATCTTAAGACATTGTCTCTCATATATTTAAATTGTAATACTAATTTCTTTTAAGAAGAGAGAATGATGAGAATTCCATGAGGCTAAAGCCTCTTTTCCACCATTGTTTTGTCTGGTTTTGTATCTGTGTTTTCTGTAATCTGTTTCAGTTCATTTCATTTTCTATAGAATTTTGATACCAGAGTGTTACATTTCAATACAGGGGTCTCGGAATCCATCTGCAGTATTAAAATTTAGAGACAAAGGGGTCTTTGAATCCATCTATACTGTTAAAATTATAATGGATTTCGAGACTATAAGCTTCAAATTTAATGTCAAATAAAGCATAAACTACCTAAAATCACGGAAATTAGACTTATTGTAGGAAATCATTTCTAATACAATAGAAATATATTCTCATTTATCCAACACTTAATTCACTAATGGATGGAATCACACTCAATTTATTTCTTTATAAAATTAAAAACCCTTCTAATCCAACCATTCTTATAATAATATTCCATTAAAGAACGTTAACTAACTTGTGTTTAATGGGGTGGTTATTTCTGTCCATAACCAACACTTCAAGGGAAGACACACAATCACATATATGGGTTTGTAGAAATTTGGAGCACAATAAGGAACATTTATAACATTCTCTCACTTGATCTAAATTGACACAAACATATACTTTTTTCTAATTATTATCTTCCCTTTCTAGTTTCTCAATAAAGAGCTTCAATGAAAGAACCATGGAAATAAACAATCTATTAGATGAATAATAACTTCCATGTATTACAATAGCTTTGATTCCCTCTAGATAAACACTTTATGGGGCATAATTATTTATTAATGTGGAGAAAAATTCTCATTCAAGGTCCAACTTTATTGTCCCAATATTAAATCTACCATTCATTACTTCTTTATGTATACAAGTTTTAGTAGACACATATACCAACAATCATCAAAAACATAATTGAAACTATCAAATTGAATGGTGTCTCAAATGTACATAAAATTTCAAGCATGAAACAATTTAATGAGTCTCATATGCTCACTAGTCGAAAATGATGAAATTATTGACCAAGTGACTAAAAACATTAGTCACCGCAATTATTTCACGTAAATTACTACTAAATTTGAGCATTTTTAAGTGACCGAACTATAAACGACTAATTTAGTCTAGGGCTGAAATATATGATTAGATAATAAGTGACTAAACTAAAAGTGACTAACTTAAATGACTAATTCAGTCTAGGATTAAAATATATGACTCGATAATATGTGACAAAATTAATAATGATTAACATAAATAACTATTATTGTTCAAGAATAAAAATATGACCAAATAATAATTACAAGAAGTACATGAATTAGTCATTTGTGTTAGTAATTCTTAATTGTGTCACTCGAGAAATGGAAAATTAGAATTTTGATACCAGAGTGTTACATTTCAGTACAGGGGTCTCGGAATCCATCTATAGTATTAAAATTTAGAGACAAAGGGGTCTTTGAATCCATCTATACTGTTAAAATTATGATGGATTTCAAGACTGTAAGCTTCAAATTTAATGTCAAATAAAGCATAACCTACCTCCAATCATGTCAATTAGACTTATTGTAGGAAATCATTTCTAATCCAATAGAAATATATTCTCATTTATCCAAGACTTAATTCACCAATGGATGGAATCACACTCAATTTCTTTCTTGATAAATATAAGGACCCTTCTAATCCAACAATATTTATAATAATAATCCATTAAAAAACATTAACTAACTTGTATTTAATGGGGTGGTTATTTCCAGCCATAACCAACACTTCAAGGGAAGTCACACAATCACATATATGGGTTTGTGGAAATTTGGAGCACAATAAAGAACATTTATAACATTCTCTCACTTGATCTAAATTGACACAAACGTATACTTTTTTTTAATTATTATCTTCCCTTTCAAGTTTCTCAATAAAGAGCTTCAAGGAATGAACCATGGCAATAAACAATCTATTAGATGAATAATAACTTCCATGTATTACAATATCATTGATTCCCTCTAGATAAACACTTTAATTACCACCATGAGCTGAGCTAAATTATTAATGATTTGTTAAACGTTCTTATCATAATTTATTCTCATCCATAAAATGAAAACAAATCATTGATTCACTACATCATACTTCACACTTAGCATTTGAAAAAATGCCAAATATTATTCACTTCACATGATTTAAAAAAAGAGAGGACAGTCAAGAATCAAGCTAGTGGACCATGTCTCCTCTCTCCATTCTATTTTCTTGGTATCATCATTGAAATTATGTTTCTTCTCAAAAGTCTACAAATTGAAACGTTAGTTATCTCAGAAAATAAAACTTCAAAAATCTATTTAGATCTTGTTCATTGAAATTATGTTTCTTCTCAAAATTCTACAAATTGAAAGGTTAGATATCTTAAAAAACAACTCCAAAAATTGAAACGTTAGTTATCTTAAAAAACAACTTCAAAAGTTCATTTAGATTTTGTTCGTTGATGTTTGTGCCAACAATCAAAATATATCTAAATTTAAGAAATGCAATCTCCACAGCCAACAAAAATTATCTCTTTCTTTCACTGGAGCGCACACCTTGCCTTCTCAATAATCTCCTTCAGCGGAGTGCACACTTTTCCTTCTCAAACTATGCTTTTAGTTATTCATTTGATATGAAACTACCTTAAGAATAGGTCGTTGGATGCCACATGTTATTTTACACTCATTAAAAAAATTTTACTTGTACGTTACAGAGTATATGCAACCATTTATGTTGAACATAAGTTTATTGAGGAGAGTAGGAAACTATTTATGCAGAACATAAATTTACTAAGGAGAGTAGGCAACCATTTATGCTGAATTTAAGTTTACCGACGATTTCTAGAAAACACACTTACTTTACAGAGTATCCATTTCTTTGAGGAGGTGCTCAAATCAATAAATCCATGGACTTTGAAATTTCGCAACCGTTTTGTAGTTAAAATTTTGAGGTTAAAATTTGATATTATATTTGGCATATTACATATTTTAAAAAATGATTTAAGAAATCTTAATCTCAAACCCCAATCAAGGAGAAAAATGACGCATGAGACAAAATGATTTATGAAATCCTAATCTCAAACCCCAGTCAAGGAGAAAAATGACTCATGAGACCTTGATCTGTAATAGGCTCACAAGTCTCACTACTCAAAGCCTAACTCCTAACTTGGCAAGTTAACTCAACACTAGAGATAAAGTCTAACAATGACTTCTCACCACACACTAGATTGAGAAATATAGAGGGCACTATAAGCTTTAAATTTAATGTTGAATAAAACATAACTTACCTCCAATCATGGAAATTAGACTTATTGTAGGAAATCATTTCTAATCCAATAGAAAGATATTCTCATTTATCCAAGACTTAATACACCAATGGATGGAATCAAACTCAATTTATTTCTTGATAAAATTAAGGACCCTTCTAATCCATCCATCTTTATAATAATATTCCATTAAAGATCATTAACTACCTTGTATTTAATGGGGTGGTTATTTCCGGCCATAACCAACACTTCAAGAGAAGTCACACAATCACATATATGGGTTTGTAGCAATCTGGAGCACAATAAGGAACATTTATAACATTCTCTCACTTGATCTAAATTGACACAAACATATCCTTGCAGACCTCCAATGATCAATGCATGGATTAGTTTGATATATACTTAACTTTCCGACTGCAAATCCAATGTCTGGTCTTGTATAGACCTGACCATGCATCAGAATTTTGCTTTCAGATGCATAAGGAATGGTATTCATATTTTCCCATTCCAAATTGTTTTTCAAACATTTATTAAGACAAAACTTATCATCTTTAACCATGGGTACCACACTGGGTGAATGCTCCTCCCACTACAACATAAAGGGGGGTTTTAAGACAATATTGGAGACAATTTTTGGGTAAATTGTCTTAATTTGAGACAAAAGAAAACTTGTGTATTGTCTTAAATATTGTCTTTAAGCGGGTGTCTCAAATTAAATCATCTTAAAATATTGTCTCTATAAAGACAATATATAACACAGTCATTTTTGTCTCTCTAGAGACAATTTCATTTTTGTCTCTCCAGAGACAATAGTTGCACTACAACACAAAGGGGGGTTTTAAGACAATTTCTGGGTAAATTGTCTTAACTTGAGACAATTTCAATTTTGTCTCTCCAAAGACAATAGTTGGAATTAAAGTGGAGAAAATGTCTTTAATCTTATCTATTGTCTCTATAGAGACAATATAAAACAATGAATCCAGAAAAATATCTCACCATTAAAATAAATCAATATAAAAAATTTAATTTAAAAAAATCAACAATATCTTTGAATAATTCATGTTAAGGTACAGTGGAATCGAACCACCAACCTCCTGCATGGTAGGTGCTCTTCCAATGAGCTAGCACCCTTTAAAGAATTATGTGAGGAGTTATGACAGTCCTTGAAATTGTATAATAGGCATTGATTTTTAAAAAATGTTCAACACATAATGGCATAATTGATGCACTTATTGGTGTAAGGAAAGGCCTCATTGACTCAGAAGTAAACAACATTTTTTAAGAAAAAAATAATTAAAATTTGTGAAATAGTACAAGATCCAAATAAACCAAAAAGGATTTAAACCAACAAATGAGGATTAAAATTTTAATAAATATTTACACAAAAAAAACATAAAAAATAAAAATAAAAAACCTTAACGACTATTCTCTATACAAAATCATGTTAATTATCAATCCATGACCACATTGACTCAAATCCATGACCACATTGACTCATCATCTGGTATCCACGTAGATAATTTCTCGGAAATATGATACAATTTGATAAATGGGAATTTCCCTTCAAGTGCTCAAAACTAACACATCTAAATACCTGCAAGCACCCCATTGCCTAGTAGACTAGTAAGTTGCTCAGTTAAAATATGAGCACCAAAACTATGGGCACCAACAGCCTAAACAAATTGACACATTTAAATGGAAATTAACCAGCCAAAACTAAAAGACTCCAGATTTAGTTACAACTATTACATGAGATTGTGCTTCCAAACAAGCTTCAACAAAACGCTTGTGCACAACCAATGACAGATAGCTTAGTTTGGAGTGTCTTCAAAGAACCTTTCAGCAATAAAAGGAGGTGGAGGCAAGCTTGCTACACATTTGAACTGTCATGGAAAACAATAAAACATATATAAACCTTTAATAAGAGTAACCAACTGTGTGCATATAATCCTCGTAGCTTTCAGAGGTTGGATTAAAAAAACCATTAAATTCCCAAACAAGATATATGAAAGCATACAATGTGTTGTTGATATTTTTCCCTTATTGCAACCAATGTACTAGCTTTTCGATTCATTTGTACATTATAGATTGCCATTACATAGTCCTTAAGCTGCGATGCCCTGTATCCTATATAATGCGCCAAATTTGGATTCTGCATAACACGAAATCTACAAATTTATGCCCGCACATAAAGGCAACACAAAATGGTATAATAGTAAACTTCAGGTAGTCGACAATACCCATGGATGTGTTAGAAAATCAAGAGTTAATTGAGATAGAAATACAGTTGAAGCTGCTATAAAGGATGTTAGGTGTTGGAGAAAACTGCATTCCATGAGTGTCAACTCTGCCAAATAATTGGCTAAAAACTCCATATGCAAACTTGGGGCCTGCCAAAAAGTATTCCATTTTAATAAAAGTAAGCAATGGTACAAAATATAAAAGAATCCAGATCAAAAATTAGGTGTATGTAGGACATCTTCCTCTGTAGCCCCAGGACTCAATCTCAGAGTCTCATACTCCTCTTTCATCTTAGGGAAAGCAACAGAAGCCATCACAGTTACATTCCTCCTGCTTGCCGAATTTTTCTTCTCTCCATTTTTCTTTCTCAAGAACGAATTCCCCTAAGCACCCATAAGTCTTCTAATAGTGGCAGCCATGATCTCTAACAAAAAACGTTGATCCCCAATCTGAGCTTAATAACACAATCTGATCTAAATGTACAAAATGGGTGTACCAAAATCCAGTAAAATACAAAGAGTAGACATTATTGCAAATGTGGGAAAGATAATAAAAGCTAAATAATGAACCTAACCCCGGACTTCAAACAACCACTTAACACGCTAGCTGTGGATAATGCTGGAGAACTGTGTGTGCCAAGAACTAAAATGTGGATAAGGTCGGAGAACTGTGTCGCTGATCCCCAATCCGAGATTAATAACACAATCCGATCTAAATGTACAGAATGGGTGTACCAAAATCTAGTAAAATACAAAGAGTAGAGATTATTGCAAGTGTAGGAAAGATAAGAAAATCTAAATAATGAACCTAACCCTGGACTTCAAACAACCACTTAACACGCTGGCTGTGGATAAGGCTGGAGAACTGTGTGTGCCAAGAACTAAAATGTGGATAAGGTCGGGGAACTGTGTGTGCCAAGAACTAAAAGGATAAGATTACGCACTATTCCCACCGAAAATGAAAAATGTTTTTACCAATGGAATGTAGCACCATTATTGAAAGCAGAATTATAATATGACCACCTTATCCAAACAAAAATTTATCCTCCCCACTCAACCGACTTTGTTGCAGGAATGTGGTGAGTATACAAATCTGCAAGACTAGGATTATGGAGTGAGTATACAACAAGATTTAGCTTTCTGAAAAAGAATGTTCTTTATACATTATATAATTTTCAAATTTATAATGAAAAGAAGCCTAAACGCTATTGGGGTTTGGGCTTTGTTGTTTGAGCTTTGCTAATGAGCTGGAACTCTCTTCCCAATCTCTATTCGAAATAAAAAATCAACAAAATGGCCTACATGATCAAAGAATTAAAGAACTTGCCTCATTGTTCGAGTTAGAAGGGACGGATAAGAGCTTGATTACACAACCAATGCAAGCAAGCCTCATGAGGAGGCTGCCAATATTTAGCATAAGATGTAAATAAACCCCGATATTTGTTGTTACCAGGGCACATCTAAGCGACAAATGAACCTTTTTCAGATGACTCTGCATGATAGGGCTGATCTTTTTCATGTTCTTCAAAGCATTGTAATCCCACGAAGACTGACCGAAACCCTGGTTAGGGAATCGTCTGCCATAATAAGAAGCGTATGAAGCCATTTACACACACAGAATTCAATAGAAACAAACCTAATAAACAGAACTCAAAAACCTAAAGAAAGAGCAGACAAAACGATTGCAAGAACTATGAATTTGAGATGAGAAATCTAAACTGATTTCTGAAACATTAAAATGCAAATGGGAAAAGGAAAGTAAACGAAATACCTCTCTTGGGGTTTGTATAATGTTGTTGCACACAAGGGAAATAACTCATAATAGTCATATTCATTCAATTGCCTCACCTACTTTTTGGGCATGAATCCATTAAGGACTCACGTAGCTGTTGCAGAGCTATTTCCATTTCTGCTATGTGATAGCTACATGATGGTGCTGAGCTATGATACCAGGGAGGGTAGTCACAAGAATGAGAGAACCCACTGCTCCTTGTCTGTCTTATTATTATTTTCTTGCAAGATAATGTGATATACACACACATTAGAGTGAGAGAGAGAGAGGATGCCAATGCCTACTGGAGCTTGCAGCCAAGGGTGAGTGAAGGTGCTTAGAAGCAAGCTCACCATCAGAGTCCTCAAGCACTGTGAGAAGACAAATGCATTGGAAGACGATGTCCTTTGGGTAGTGACCTATACTAAAAAAACCCAGTTCTATGATACCAGGGACGGTTGTCACAAGAATGAGAGAACCCATTGCTCCTAACATCAGAGACTGAAGGGAGAAATCACCTGGTACAAACCATGCTTGCTCCATTGGACCTACTGGATGGTATTTGGGAGGGGGGAACCCAACTCTTGTAGAACCTGGCACTTGTCTGTCTGCTAGTATGTTTCTTCTGTATTTTACCATTTGCAAAAGAAATTCTATATTTTAACCTTTTCAATTTTGGTATTTCGTATTAACATTTGATTGTGGAGAAGATCAGGGAAAAATTGTACTATGAACATAAAGCAATATTGTGAGGACGATAAAATGCCAATGGATGCAACTAGGCATAATAGGAAGCAAAACAGTGCCAAAGAGAAAAGCCACTAAACATTACATGACATTGAGCAAGATTGGAAGAAAAATGGAGTCAATGGTTTGACAAAATACATCAAGAAGGAAGCATCTTGAGCAGAAGAAAATGAGAGAGTAACAGCATAAAGATGCAATTGGTAAAAGCACAGGGGAATTTAGCAGAAGATGAAGCAACTTTACCTCTACAAAATATTGAGGAGAAATATAATTTTTTCATTGTGAAATTTTGGATGCAAGAATATGATAGTATGTTCAACTATATACATATAATTATTCCCTTTAAAAAATTGAATTTATGCAAAAAATTTCATTTTCGTACCTGCCCATCATTATAACAAGGAATTTCCAATCTTTATTGTGCAATTTTGGATGCAAGAATATGATAGTATGTGCAACTATATAAATATAATTATGCCCTTTAAAAAAATGAATTTATGCAAAAAATTGCATTTTTGTACCTGCCTATCATTATAACAAGGAATTTCCAATCTTTTAATACAAGCAATTAAGTCCAAACTTCCACACTGTCAAACTCAAATTCCAACATTATCAAACAATTGAGAGAATTTCCAAACTTCCACCATGCTACATCAATTGGAAGGAATGTCAAGGCCATGTAATCCTATCCCTCCAGCACAAACATCCCTAGTGGTTTCAGTGGTGTTCCTTGTAAGCCCTATTTGTCTTGTGGTTTTTATCTGAGATGTATTACGATCTACTACTAAATTGACATATCCCTGTCGTAAGATTTTGTTCCACATTAATACTAGCTCTATTCTTACCATATGTTTGTTTGAATAATCCCACATGGACAACAAGTTAAGACAAAGGAGGCCTATGATGCATCACCCACAACAAAAGCCTTCCTAATGCAGAAGTTGGCTTTGGGGTGCAAGTCCCCAGGTTGATGTCATAGCATCCTCCCTCACTCTAGTACTGACAACACTATTGATAATGGTGCTATGCCTTGTGGATCCTCTTTGGCTTGTGGCTCTTCTATATGTGATCTATTACAAATTTATAAGCTATCACTAAAGTGGAATTCCTTTTGGTGGGATTTTGTTCCACATTATTATTACTCTACCCCGATCATATGCATGGAGAGCAATTGTACTATGAACATAAAGCAATATTGTGAGAACGATAAAATTCCAATGGATGCAACTAGACAGAATAAGAAGAAAAATAGTGCCAAAGAGGCAAGCCATAAAACAGTACAGGACATTGAGCAAGATTGGAAGCAAAATGGAGTCAACAGTTTGACAAAACACATCAAGCAGGAAGCATCTTGAGCAGAAGAAAATGAGACAAAGTAACAGCATAAAGATGCAATAGATAGAAGCACAGATGGGAATTTAGCATAAGATGAAGCAACTTTACCCCTACAAAATATTGAGGAGAAATATGATTTGTTCATTGTGCAATTTTGGATGCAAGAATATGATAGTAGGTGCAACTATATACATATAATTCTAACATTTAAAAAAATGAATTTATGCAAAAATTTTCATTTTCATAGCTGCCTACCATTATGACAAGGAATTTCCAATATTTTAACATAAGAAAATAAGTCAAAACTTCCACACTGTCAAACTCAAATTCCAACATTATCAAACAATTGAGAGAAGTTCCACCATGCTACATCAATCGGAAGGAATGTCAAGGCCAAGTAATAGCATCCTGTCCCTCTAGCACAAACATCCCTAGTGGTATCAGTGGTGTTCCTTGTAAGCCCTCTTTGTTTTGTGGCTGTTATCTATGTGATGTATTACAATCTACTACTAAATTGACACATCCCTGTGGTAAGATTTTGTTCCACATTAATACTAGCTCTATTCTTACCATATGTTTGTTTGAATAATACCACATGGATAACTAGAGTAAGACAAAGGAGGCCTATGAAGCATCACCCACAACAAAAGCCTGGCTAATGCAGAAGTTGGATTTGGGGTGCAAATCCCCAGACTGATGTCATAGCATCCTCCCTCACTCTAGTACTGACAGTGCTATTGATAATGGTGCTATGCCTTGTGGATCCTCTTTGGCTTGTGGCTCTTCTATATGTGATCTATTACAAATTTACAAGCTATCACTAAAGTGGCATTCCTTTTGGTGGGATTTTGTTCCACATTACTATTACTCTACTACTGTCATATGCATGGAGATGGGGTTTGTGTATTGTGTATAAAACCCTACATGAATAACCTTGGCGAGACAAAATATGATTTGGGAGCTAGCTCTAAGGCGCAAGTCTCTGGGTTTAACGTGATTGAATGCATCTTTGCTCAATCTAGCACTGACATCACTTGTATCATGCCTTCTGGGCCCTGTTAAGACTGTGGTTGTTATCTATGTGATGACTAAAGTGGCATAATCCATATGGTGGGATTCTGTTCCAATTTTAAATGTTAACTTACTCCTGTATTGTTCATTTTAGTCCTACAAGTCTCGATTAACACAAAATTTACTCCTACTAACTTTTAATGCTAACTTTAGTCCTAACTTTTATTAATTTACTTTGCATATTTATGTTACAACTCCATTTTATAGTCACCCATGGCCACAGCCATTTCCTAAGTTGTTATCGTTTCACTTGCCTGTTGTTCATCACTTTGCAGCATAATGCAATATGTTGCCTTCTCTTGATCACTTGTTGCCTCAAGTTCTCCTTAGAATCAACCAAATTAGAATGGTCCCAAACAATAATTCTAACCCATGACCAATATAGCTAGTTCAAGTAAAAAAAGTAGAACCATCAACTTTATACTAACATAACTAAGATGAGTGAAATAGAGAAGAACCACCTTCGTCTATGCTCACATGCACCATCAGAGCTTCAGTGCATGTCCATGAGCTTTTGCAAACAATTTAGAAGGCTGAGAAACTTATCCATCATTGAAATGCAGCATGTGGTGCTACAAACAAAAAAAGGAAATCACTTCGATTACACCTCTTTTACAAAAAATAGAAAATGACATTTCTAGCTTCTGTAGAATCACCCAAAACAAAACACCATTTTTGCAGCCTCTGGAAAAATATTTCACATGAGACTTGTAAAAATCGCAAAGAAACAAGAATAAATATTATTAATTGGGCACATGGAAATGGGATGAAAATTCCTATCACGTTGCAATTGGGAAGCATCAAAATACACTTGACAAGAAATTATCCATGATATTCATATAACTAAAATTTTATACAACAATATTTCTATTTGGGCACCTGTGGTTGTACTCAACCATACAAGGGAAATAAAGAGAAAAAGACCACCTAGCTAGTTGTAAATTCTTCAGTGTCCGAAAGGTGAATACAATATCCTTCCTTTGAGCACATGAGACAACCATCCAGAGAGATAAAAAATACTGAAAGAACTCCACTTGGCCGAATTCTTCAATGCCTGAAAAATAAGCATTCAAATCAATAAGGATTTCTTACCCTCCTTGCAAAATATTATGTACAAAAACCCATTATAGCTGGTGAGATATTTTAGTGCCCTTTCTTTGACAGTCAGTGAGGCTATGATGTTAATCTATGCTGCATGTGAAATATTTCCAAATTTCTACACTGCAACCTTGCTAAAACTCTTGTAGAAAATAGATCTCCGCTTAATAACACACTATCCATCCTCGTTGTCATAATCATCTTCATCCTAATCAAAAATTATATCTGAGTGCACATGAAACTGTATTGAATCTAGGGCTACATTATCTACATCATAATGAGACCAATTATGATATTTCTCTTCCTGTTTAATAGGAGGTTTCATAATTGGAACATCACTAGGAAATTCATCAGCCTCTTTAACAACATGCACATTTGCAATATCACTAGGATCGTGTTCCAGTTTGAAAGAAGGTTGCATTGGCATGCTTGCAATAGCCCCACTCTCATCCAGCTCCATGTTAAGATCAAAGTCTCTTACCACAGGATTTCTCCCCAAATTCACTGCTACCTTGGTCTCTCTTATCTCAGTGTTAACATCAGTAAAACATTCCGAAACTTTCTTCTGTTTCTCAGTGTGCTCAGATGAAAAATCTAGGTCTTCATCCTCAAACTTCTCAACTGTAATGCCATTTCTCCCACTTGACCCACCTCTTGATCCTATGCCTCTACCTCTTCTTCCCCGTCCTCGTCCGCTTCCATGGTGTGCACCCTATTTTAGAAAAGGCCAAATAGCTAGCAATTATTGTTTCAGAACCCAGAGCAAATTGAGAATTTAGAAGCATAGAAAAGACAAATAGCAACACATATGGATAACTCCATTCCTTGCAAAGAACAATTGTTTTATAAAAACAGTAAGTAGGTCATTACCATCCTGGCCCTCTTAACTTCATCCTCATCACTCTCATTTTCATCTCCTTCGTGAGCTTTTCTGAAGCAAATGAAAACGCATAGTCATTACAAGAAAAGGTAAAGTATATCTGATCTCTTGTAATTTTTCAAAATGTGCAAATTTTCCTAGATATCTTTGCAATCACTAGGAAGCAAATATCTATATTTACCTCCTCCACCCACCATTCCTCTCTTCACCAGTAGCAGCATCTGAACCCCCCATGTCTGGGACCTTGTTCACTATCTCTCGTAAGAAATCAAAAATAGTGTACCTGTGCAACATTGTTTCCTGCCAACCATTAACAAAAAAGAAAAATATTAGTATATATACATAGTATAAACCATATTTTAACAGAATCTATAGCCAATAGATTAAAAGGATTTATCAACTTATTTATAGAATGTGACTAGTAAACCACAAAAATAAGCTATGCACAATCATGGTTTAAGGAAAAATAAAATAGATAGATCCCTGAAAGAATAAAATGCAGTGAAGTCTTCTTTGTTTGCCTTGAAAGCAAGGTAGAAAACCTTGCAGACTACTTTCATCACTTATCAACATAGCAAGACAATATATCAACATGGGGATAAGAAACTTACAAATGTGAAGAACTCAAAGTCTTAGCACCCCTCTGAAGAGTTATTTCATAAGTTCAATTACAGAGGTCTTGTAAAAATAGTTCCAAAGATTTTGCTGCAAAAGACAGACAGGTAGATGAAATATATTTAGCATACCACAGAGAAATCATTCTAACCAATTCAAAATATAATAATAGTCCTGATCAATTCAAAATAAAACAAAAAGAACAGACTCAATAAAGATAACCATTTAAAAAACAAAACTCTGTAAATATGATAAGAAGTCTTTTTGTGGATGTTGTTTAGATGAATCGGGAAAATTTTAATTTCTATAGCTCTAATATCAAGCCCCTGAATATCAAATATTTATTTTCTGCAGCATATCACAATATCTTGAATCTCACACACATAACTAACAGTATGTAACTATGGCAAACTGTAAGTGCTGATAGTTAAAACTTAAGACAGATGTAGCATACCTTGCATCATTAGAATATTTGGTAAACTATATCTACCATTTGTTTCTCATGTTACTAATGCATGTAAAAATAACTTGGAAATTAATGTCCCCTTGGCCTTGTTCCCAAAATGTCTCCATAGATATGGTAACTTGGATAATCTAGAAATCCTTTTTATTTCTTGTACCCTTTAAATGCTTAGTCTAGTATTTGATGAATCGCTTGCAAGTTGCTTGTATTTAAAGTTTGAAATCTATTAGTCTTTAGATGATGCAATAATACAATAAACCTTATGCAAACTTGCATACCATTCTTTGCCATGTAAAAGAGCATCTAACAACTGTAGTGTTTCTCTGCTAAAGAAAAATAAACAAAGCATTAACCAAATATGTCTTTAATTAATGTGGAATAAAACTCTCATCAAGGGATCTGCAACTATCATTTAGTAAGCTTTAATTTAAGAAGGCATCACAAAGACAACCAGAAGAAAGAAACCTACAAAGCACAAAGCCATTTCTAAAAAATGTTAATACTAGAACGAGTGAGGATGATATCATGGCAACGCCGGGACTTGCACCCCAAGGATAGCTTCCTAAACGACAAATTTTTGGTACATGAATCACCCATATCTTAAATTTGTTGTCAAAGTGGGATTATTAAGCATCACAAATTAAATGACAATAGGTATGGAGCATCAAACTAACAAGATCATAATTACTAAAACTAATAAAGTGTTTCCAAAGATGAATTTTGAAACAGAAATTCCATCACTTCATTATGCATAATGCAATACAAGGAAGAAGGTGAGTAATACAGGGCAGGATGGGATGTTGAAAAATCACTAAAGACATTTGATGGCATACATGATACAACCAATACAGAATGTGTATATCTTGTTGGGAGGATTTCTTCGTCACCATCATGATATCATTACTGCAATCGCAGAATGTGGGGGAGCTTGTGAAAGTGGCGCAGTTGACTGGACTTGACGCCGTGAAACTGATTTCTTTGATCGTCAAAACGGCTAGCACTGCGCAAATGCATAAAAATAACTGTTTTCAGT
Organism: Pinus albicaulis; assembly: GCA_034641835.2. Lineage (NCBI taxonomy): Eukaryota > Viridiplantae > Streptophyta > Pinopsida > Pinales > Pinaceae > Pinus > Pinus albicaulis. The sequence continues at coordinate 158,677 of JAXQQM020082259.1, read as the reverse complement.
TAGCACAACACCTGAAGCTGATAGGGAACTTGCTAGATCAACTGAAGATAATGGAGTTGAAAAAATATCCTCAAATTAGAGAGCCTCTGGACCCGCTAGAAAATATCCTGAAATTAGAGAGCCTCTGGAGCAAAGCTGGAAAATATCCTGAAATTGGAGAGCCTCTGGATGAACAGAGGATTGCGTACTTTGAATATATTCCATGTGGAAAACTATTGAGGAGCTGCGTACAAGACTACAGAGTGTAGTCAAGGTCTGAGAAGGAGAACTAGTAGGAAAAATTAAGGATTTTCCCGCTATAAATTGGGCTAAGCTTTTACAAACCCTATTCAACACCTTAATACCTAAATCCTGCAAATTGGGTATGGAAGTGGCAACATCCTCCAAAAGAGTAAATTTATTGACAAACCCTACAAACCCTAGATTTGAAATTTATTCATGTGGTTGGTCAGGGTTCCTTAACTAGAATTTTAAGGAATTTGGAGGCACTGGAGATCTCAGTCCTACAATTGATCCATACATTTAGAAATATTTAAGTTTTTAACATGTTTGAAAAGCGAGAAACGAGAGAAAGGAGTAGATCACCGAACCTGAGCTTTGGATTTTTTTGCCTGAGCACTTCGTTCCAGACTCTACACATCATGGATGCTAAGAGAAAATGAGAGAAAATCCTGCGGTGGCACTAGCTATGTTAAGATGACGAGGGAAAACAATTACTGTGGCTCCTGGAAATCTCCATGCTGCTCGACACAAAATTTACTGTGGCTTATGGAAATCTCCACCCTGCTCTCCAGTTTTTCCCCTTTGGTTATGGGCTCCCACCGGACAATAGTTACTATGGCTAATGGAAATCTCATTTGGTTATGGGCTCCCGCCATGGAAATCTCCACAATGCTCTCCAGTTTCCCCCTTTGATTATGGAAAAGGGCTCCCACCATGGCAATCTACACGATGCTCTCCAGTTTCCCCCTTTGATTATGGGCTTTTGCCAGACAATAGCTTATGGAAATCTCTACGTGTGGCTTATGGCAATCTCCACGTTTCTCTCTAGTTTTCCCCTTTGATTATGGGTTCCCGCCAAATCAATTGAGCAAGTAGAAACCAGTTTTTGGGCTCCCGCTAGATCAATTGAGCGAGTTAGCAACCAGTTTTCGGGCTCCCTCCAGATCAACTGAGCGAGTTGCATTTTTCCAAAGGGATATCAGAAACTTGAATGTATTGCACAAATTATTGAACAAGTATAAGAAAATACATGTAAACGACTTGAAAATTAGTTTGAAATAAAAACAACTTTATTTCGTGTAAAATATATAAAGTTTTTTAGAGTTGTAGTGAATTAGATATTTTCAGATTGCATTTTTTATATTCATTATTATTATGAAAAAGGTTAATGCATATTTAATATTAACATTTATGTGTAAGGAGTGGAAATATGGTTAGAGGATGTTTCTCTTTCTTATTTTTATCATTAAAGTTTAGGGTGACATCATATTCATAATCATCAATAAAAGAAATACAAGTAATATTGAGAAATCATGTTGGGATGAAGAGATTTTTGACAAATGTTGGTGTGCTTATTATTTGGGATCATTTTCATTAATGGTTTTTCTACCGAGATTTTCTTTATATTTTCACCTATGGAATGGTAAGTTTATATTTTAAGCACAAGATAAACTACATAAAGTGATGAGTGACATTTATTTTCATCATTTATAGTTCATGCAATATATCACAAAAAAAGGTCATTTTCATAGTTCATGCAATATATCACAAAACATGTCATTTGCATGTTCACCCACTTTTTTAGTGATTTTTCATAGAAAAACATAAAATATTGAGAATTGGTTGCCATAATATATATGTAAAGGATCTATTATACATGTAAATATGTAGGTGGTTTTTAAAGACCTAATTATATGGAAGAGCCATTTACCTTCAGGACTAAGATATTTATTGAAGAAAATGTCGATATGGATGCCCATGACTATGGACTACTTCCATTTTGTACAAGATGTCATATCTACACTATTTCAAAATTGGGTGTTAATTTAGTTTAGTCTATGTTGGGATACATGTTTCATCATATCATAGGAGAAACTCCTAAGAAAATTAGGGTAGAAGGCAGAGATCTCACACCAATTCCAAGGTTTGTTAATTTCATGGTCTCTCATTTGGATTCCATTTCCATTCCTCAATTGCATACTCATATTAATAAATTAAAACCACTAAAATAACATGATAATGCATTTGGAATTTACGTGCAAAAAAATAACTTCTGGTTTTCCCTTTTTTCGTAATGAAAGTAGATTTCTTTCTCTAGACTAGCCCGACTTAACCAAAAAATAAATGTATAATTTCAATGCAAATATGATAATATCCAACCTCAATTTAATTTTTTCTCTTTATATGGTGTCACTTGTGTTATTTGAATTGATATATTAAATTTATTGGAGTGTCTTTACTAATCCTAATAGGTATAACTAGTGGATTGCAATTCCAATATGAACAAATATCATTCCACTATGGCGATTTAAATATTTATAAGTCATTAGTAAATCTTAGTGTTTGATATGTTTCTCAAGAAAGGAACCTATGGGAAAAAATGGAAAAACAAAATGCATTGAGTATAAAATAATTTCCATGCACACCATAGAACTAAACTACTTCAATAATATTTATCCTCATGTCATTGATAAAATTTCCCCTTATTAACTAATTGATATTGTGATTGTTAAGTTATTTGATAAATTGGTATATATCATCCACTAATTATACATGTTTTTTATTTCAATGTTTTTAATAATAAAGTGTCAAAGGTTTAGTTAAGATCGAGAGGAAATAAGGATTAATTCAATCGGTAAATGCTCTTACAAAAGAGTTCATAGAGCTCTCAATACAAAATATTATTAATTATTTTAGGGTTACTAGTTGGTATTTTAGTTTCTAGTTACTATTGTGCTCCATTTGAAGACAAAGAAAGGTAAACCTATGGGGATTGAAAATGTACCAGCCTCCCTTATAACTTTTAATACATTCGTGAGTGAGGGAAAATATTCTTTGAAAAATGAAATAAATAATAATTCATTTACTAAGTATAGACAAATATTAACAATATATAAGATATATATGATAAATATAATGGAGCAATTTGTAACACCCACTCCCCAACCATTTTATGTACCAATGCATCAAGTGATGGAATGTCACTGCCCCAATTTCCTTGTATCAAATGACATCATACTAAATATATGCAAAGTTCATTTGTACAGCTAACATCACTGGCACTCTGCAATCTTGCCTATATGTTCACCAAAGTAGATAACATTACCAAAAAATACCTTATGTAGTAGTATCTAAAAAAATCTCGATAAAATATGTAAACAAGGAAAATTAATGTCACTTATAAATTATAGACCCCACTCAATGTAGATCGTCACCAGCTCAATCCACTAGGACACCCCTTCAAATACAATAGATTGTCGAATCATCACCAACCAATATCCTTCAGAAAATCTCATCAAGGACACAATCGACAAAGATCTTCAATGACAACGCAAACCATTAATGGATTGTCCCTCATATAATTAATGAACAACTTGGAAAATAAATATCCCCCTAGACCAATTAATGACGCCAAGAGACTCCTTTGTGATGAAATTCAAATATGTTGCCAACTCCACCAACCAAAATGAATGCACTTGCATAGCAGTAAAGATCCTCGTAAATCCCCCAATCAACCAATCCCAAACCAATGAGGAGCATGAATATCCACAGGAGCAAAGGTTTGAAGTAAATACCACATAAAACAACTAGCTAGTGCATCTCAAATAGACCACAAATAATACCAACAAGTAGTAGCTAAGATCCTCGGAAATCCCCTGATCGACCAATATCAAACTAGAGAAGGAGAAAGAAGATCCACATGAGCAAAGGTTTAGAATAAAGACCACATAAACAACCAGCCAGTACATTTCAAATATACCACACATTAAACTAATAGCTAGAGTGGAAAACAAATTGTTATTAGTGTACCTTGAAACAAAAAACTAGTAGAGATACTTGAGATCATCCAAAAGAAACATAAAAACTGAATCTAGCTCAGATAATTATGCTTAGACATATTACACCCAACAACACCAGCAACTGCACCAGCGAAGGCTACATTTAATCCATCTACCTCCACACCTCAAGCCAAAATTACTACCCTTGTGAATTTTGTGACTAATGCTTCCATAATCCAATCTTTTATCCTTAGTGTTTTCTTCTCAAAAAATTTGTCGTAGATATTTTAAAGTGGGCCTATTGTCTGCTAACGGATATTCTGTAATTTTCCTCCACCATCCTTGTAGAAATTATGGTGTAGATTTTCAACTACTCGTGAAGTTTTAATCAAAATATCATCAACTACTAATCACTAGTTAAAATAAAATCATCAACATATAAGGCAATAATAACGTATTTACCATCTACCAAGATGTGATTGAGGTTTGCATCTGATTCACTTATGGTGAAGCCCAAACCAACGATATAATTATTGATCTTGGTGTACCAAGCACGAGGTACTTGTTTGAGACTGTACAATGCTTGTTTGAGTCTACACATATGAGACTCCTGATCAAATGTCTCAAGAAATTTTGTTTGCTCCATGTACACCTCCTCCTCAATAACCCCATTGAGAAATGTTGTTTTTACATCCATCACGTGGATCTTCCACCCCATCTATGTAGCCAGAGCAAGAATTGATCTAATGGATGAGTACCTTTCTAAATGAGAAAATGTCTCCTCATAGTCAATATCCTCAACTCGAGAGTACCACTTGGCCACAAATATGGCCTTATACTTCTCTATGCTTCTGTCTGCTACTGGCTTCACCTTGAATATCCATCTGGAACCCACTCTTGATTTATATGATGGTATTGGGACCAATTCGCAAACATTGTTCTTCACAATGGATTGTATTCCTCCACCATTGCATCAACCCATATAGGTTGCTCTATTTATTCCTCCAAATAGGATGGCTTAGTCTTTATAAGCTTAGCCATAAGAGCCATGTAGCCAGTGTACCTCTCAGGTGACCTCGTTTGCCTGCGCAAATTTTAAGGAGCTCCCACATTCTCCCTAGCATCCTGCACAAGTATATCAGCTTCCCTAGTTCTTTTTCTACCTTCTTTGGATGGTTTTTCTTGAGTGAATGTCTTCGCTCTCTGCTCCTCAATATTTTTGTTACTCCACAACTTCATGAGGCTTATCCTTTGGAGCTTGTTAGCCCCCCATAAATTTTTTGACAAGCAAATAGGGGGCTAAGATGTCGTTGTGCCTTCAAGTAGTGCATTTCCCCTGAAGACACATCATCCTTGAAGCCTCCTTGTGCCTTTTGTCCTTTGATGAAAACCCCTCTGCTGATTTCCATGATAAAGCCTCTATGTTATGAAGAAGAATGCCCAAAGGCCCCTCTTTTTCCTCTCATTTCACCCTCCACTTAGCCTCTACTTTGTCTTCCCTCTATTCCTCTTCTTACCTTGCAAATTCCCCCAAAATCCCCTTTAATTTCTTCCACTACCCTTTGTTGGCCATTTTCCCCCCTTATTCCTCTATCGTTTCCTCTCCCTAACCGTTTAATCACATTAAATGGGCCCAAAACCCACTTTCTAACTTTGAAATAGGGCTAAACCCCTCTCCCCCCCCTTTCTTCCGATCATAAATCGCATTATAAATCACTTTAGTACATATGCGATTTTAACCACTTCCCCAACCATACTCGTAAAAGACTTTATAATAAACAATATTAACGTTTATTATAGTCCGCCCCTTAACCACTTCCCCTTTTTCCATCCCCGCTTTACATATTATAGAACTTTATTATAAAAGTTATGTATTATATTAACCCCATGTCGTAGGCCAATCGCAATCACAAAATCTGTTCCAGTCGCAACATGTGTTTTGAATGTTCCAATCGCAAACTTTTCCCTGATCCCCCCGATCGCTCCATTCCTCCAATTGATCGCAAGCCTTCCCCGCCGTCTCCCGATTTAATCCCATCCATCCGTTTGATACATGATCCAACGGTCATCGCTGTCCCCGTCTAATCGCAATCGGAAGTTTTAATATGTGTCATGCCTTGTTCCCTCCAATTGTGATTGCTCCGAACAGATCTTAGCAGTCCATCTCTCCGTTGATCCAACGGCTATCGCTTGTCCTTCCCAATCGCAATCGGAAGTTCTGTGGGGTGTCATCCCTGGCCCCCTTCGATTGCGATTGCCTTCTGCTCTCGATTTGTGATTGCGATTAGACCTCGGGCCCACCGTACTACCTTTCCGCCCATTCATATAGTATAAGGCCTTTCCCTTTGTTAATTGAAAATTCGTATTATTTCGGTTTTACAAAGGGTTTATACCCACCGCATCGGAAATTTTGTGTTTGTCACTCCGCCCCGCTCCCTCTCCCAATTGCGATTGTGATTTCCGTATGGGTCCTACCTCGTACTATCACACCCGTCCAATTCATGGTATTTCATGTATTCCCCGTGTATTCTACCCAAATGTATAACCTTTGGGCTTTTACACTATTCCTTCCGCCATTCTCCATTATTCCCACTGCTCTCACTATTCCGCCACTGTTTCTCCAGGCCTCCACAACATGTCTCTGCCATCACTGCCTGGGTTTGTAACAAGATTACTTCATTGTGCAGGTAGCACAGAGAGGCCATTTCAACGTTCGCCTACGGACCAGCAGAAGAGATTCAAAGGGGGTTTATGCTTTTCATTGCTATGTTTGATGATTAACCCTACTTTCAAGGGAAAAGACGTAGTTTAAGACCAATGCACATGCAAATAGTTATATCTGTGTTTAATATTCAGCAGAGTACTCTTTTCTCCAGGCGTACACCTTTCCTACAACACTCTCCATGCCTCCTCGAGCCTTTAACGTATGTTACGGACGGGGACTTCTTAAAATACTGCCTGTCCGCAGTTATGGAGTATGGAGCAACCTGCAGATCATCCCACCGGTTCATTTATTTTAGAAGGCTACCACAGAGTCCAAATAGCCATATGACTTAAAGAACATATCAGAGGTCAATCTTGGCCTGACAGAGATCTCCAAACCAATCTACAGAGTACACACAGTGCTGTATATAGCCATTAAGCAGAATGGGCTCGGCTGCCTCCACCATCCTGTCTTCATGAGACTCATTTATTTGTTCACCTACTTCTGTTTCTTCCTCTTCTCCTATAAAGAATTCTCGAGAAAATAATGAAAGGTTGTTGTTAGTTTGTTGTTCGGCCGCTGTTGTTCGGCTGATTGTTGCCGTTAGGGGGATTGATTTGACTATTAGAACAGTCTTGGGAGGAGAAGCAGAGTAGTTTCTTTGTAGTAGGTTGGGAGGAGAAATTCTGGACTGTAACAGCCATTGAGCTGAGTGTACATGAATGGTTTTGCATCATTAATCAAGCACATTTCACAAGATCCTGGTCTATTACTATTGGTGATGTTTTTCCAACTCTGTTTATTACATTCCCATATTGTTTCATTTTCCTCTGGGCTTGCATCAGAAATATGGCATAGGATTTACCCTTGTTAGGTACCCTATGTCCCTGCTCTCCTTGCCTTCAATGTTTTCTGCTAAATGTGTTATCTAAGGGTTGATTTCAGTCAATTTAACCAGTGTAGTGGATGTTATTGCCTACTCTCTGATGTATGAATCACATGGATCAGTTCTTAGATGTTCTTGTTGGATTTAAGCTGGAAGATTTGGGAACACTGGGGATAAGAGTTAGCCCTGTCCACTAGGATCCTTGTGCAACCAGCTGGCCTTTCTAAGATCTCTTTGTTAAACTTATCTCTATTTTCCCTTTGTCCCTTCTTTGAAAGCTTCTTTTGAGTATGTCCAAGCAGGTCTGGAGTTAAATGACCTCTGACCTGATCTATAGACAGAAATTGGGTTGTTTTCCTTCTTTCACCTGCTTTCCTTAATGTTCCATTCCACCATCTATCTAAATAGATCCTTTAGTGTAGATGACTTGCCCTCTGAAAGCCTTGGCTATTTGTCGCATGTAATCTCCTTTCATGGCTCTATAGCCCAATGGATGGCACCTTTCTTGGCCTATCCTCTTTGCTGAAACATCCTGCTATTTTGTTACTTCCCTTCCATTGCTTTCCCAGTCCATGATCTCCCAACCAACCCAGCAACCCTTCAACCAAATCATTTAAAACCCCCCTTTGTGCTTCATAACTAGCCTGACATCCCATTTGAGCTCTCAAAGATATATTTTTTTTTGTTCTATTGGACAGATCCCTCTCCGGATCCAGGAGGGCTAGATCCTAGGATCCCAAAGTGGTTTTATGTTGTCTTATCTTTTGGTATTTCCAAATCTTCCAAAACATAGGAACCCCAATAGAGCTAAAAGCTCCTCTTCTAGTGGGATCTAAATATCCCTCTCAAGAGAGCACCACATCGTATTCTCCTCATTAAACTTTACATCCCTTCACACAACTTTCATTATGAGGGATGGGAAGTACACACGATAGTTGTGGGGAGTTTCTATGTAACCCATAAACACAAGGTATTTTTTTTTTTAGTTCTCCAACCATGGAAGTGTAAGCACCAATGCTTGGAGGTGACATAGAATGGATTGAGTGATATTGAATAACTAAGGGAATAAGGTGCCATGGAGGAAGCATGTGTATTAAAGAGGGGAAAATGGGATTTTAATCGAAATGCAATAATTAAGAAGTGGTGGTTGAATAGAACGAAGGGGATTCTCATCACAATTCGTTGGTAATGAAAATGGGTATTAGTGAGGATGGAAAGATAAAGGCGCAAGTAAAAGAGTTCAAAAGGTTTCAAAGGTGTCAAGAGAATACCAAACATTTGTTCAAATATGGGGATTTAATAATTGGAAAGATATGGGAGAGAAGAATAGGTGGGGAGAATATGTCTAGAAATTTGGAAGAGAAAAAAGAAGTGATAGCACAAGGGGGTGAGCATGTTCAGTTAGGTGGATCATGATTGTCTAAAAGTAAGCCTTGGTTTGTAAGGTATTGATTAGCCTATGGAGAGAGATATCATCACATAGAAAGAAGAGGAAGAAACACTTAATAATGTGTTCTAATTGTTTGAGCTAGAGGAATGTCAAGTAGTATACATGATATATCCTAAGAAAAGTGGACCCAGTCCAAACCAACCACCCTATGAATTTTAAAAGCCTAGAGGTAATCCCAAATTTTTATTCTACTTTTGACTTGAAAGCACCTTTTCTTAGTAGTTTGGGATATAGTAGTAGTGAAAACAAAATGAAGGTGGGAATAAAAGTAGAAGTGGCATATGTTATCTTTGAATTTTAGTTCAAGTGGGGGAGAAGGCCTAATTATTCAAACATGTCCATAAGGTTTTATCTTGGTGAAAAACCCAACCAAGGATATGGTTATAGTAGTTCTAAGAACTTTATGAAGGGTGATGGTGATGAAAAACCGCATCGATTCTTATGTGGATTCATTTGGAGGGTGAAAAGGATTGTAGTGCTAGTTTCTAAGTTAATAAAGTTCCTAACCACATTGCAGGGGAATCTTCTCTAATGGTGCATGAAGTTCATATATATTTATCCCTAGAGTGCAGCTAAGGCCTTAGACAAATTAAAGGCGATATTTATATCTAATTTATAGAGGCTAAACATTGAACAAAAAAAAATAACTAAGCTGAAGGAGATTAAACAAATGGTTGGATAAAGTTCTCACGAGTATGATGAAAAATTACAAAACTTGATCGAAAAACTCTCCTATACTCTCCATGAAACTCAATACAAAGAATGATCCATTCAAAGTTTGTTGCTCTTTAATAGTGTACCATTAATGCAATAGTCATGGGTAACATAGAGGGATGCCTTATCTTAGGCCATGAGGATAGAATATTGTAGGGTGAACATCCATTTTACTAAAAAAAATCATGCTTGGTAGGATATAAGAGAGAATTATGTAAGGAGTTCCTTCTAGGTAAAGGACATTGGTATTAATATTGTTAAAGGGGGTGGCCTAAAAGGATACATTGGTAGTTATTGATGCAAGATCATAATTTCAACAATTTATTTCAAAATTTGTATTTTTCCTTGAGAAGGTCTTAGAGATTTATAGAAGATGAAGTTGGTTTCCTTGTTGCCCTATAATTTTGTAGAATTTATAATAGGATAGGAAAGTTTAGTAATTTTAGGTATAAGTTAAGATGTTTTTTGATTTTTAAGTCCTCCTAGTAATTAGGAAAGTTGAGTCATATGATTAGGATTACTTGTGGCATCCTATGTATTTTTCAAACTCCAATACGCCAAGGCAAATACGTGGAGGATATTTGGGGGAAATGTGATTGTACATAAAAATTAGATCAGATTTTGGGACCTTGAAGCTATTTTCCTTTGACCTTACTAGTTCTTAGAGGTTTTATTTGGAGAAATTAGTAGGAAAAATCACAATATGCCCAAGAATATTAGTTTTGGAGCACCTATCGTTTGGGAGAAAGGATAAGGGGTTCTAGGAGTTAAGGTGTTTAAGGTTTTAGGAGAAAGAGGTTAAGGGTACAGGGTAAAGGGTTATGGATTATGGGGTTTAGGCGTGAGGGGGTCTAGGTATAGGGGGTTTAAGGGTTAAAGGCTAATGTGTTATTGGTTAAGGGATTTAGGGTTAATGATTAACCATCAAGGGCATACATGTCAGGGGATTTAGGGGTTAAGTTCCTAAGGGTTATAATATTTAGGTCTCAACAGGTTAATGGGTTAGGGGTTAATGAGTTTAGGGGCTAGGGGTTATGGGTTAAGGGTCAAGGTTTAAGAGGATATTGGATCAGGGTTTATGGGGTTCAAGGATTATAAGTTAAGGGTTAGGGGTTAAGGAGTTAGAGGCTTTGGGTTTAAGGGATCAAGGGGTTAATTTGTTATGAGTTATGAGTGTAGGGGTTAAGGGATTGTGGCTTTTGGTTTAAATGGATATGGACTTTAGTGGTTATGGGTTAAGTGTGTATGGGTTGTGATAATGTGGCCCCTAATCCCCTTGTCACAACTATTGGGGGTTCACCTATCAATTTCTCTCATTGTCTTACCTATAGTGTGTCTTGGAGCTATTAGATGTCATTTCATTGAGCTACAATGATAGGTGAGAGATATACATAACTCACTAAAGGTGTATCAAGAGGCTATTATTCTATTGGCTACAAAATTTTACTCTTTTTATTTATAACTTAGTGAAATGGAAAAGATGCGGAGATAATCTCCATTATTCTTGTTTCACCGGGCCATGTAAAATAAATGAAGCAAATAGTCTCAACCCCTTGGAGAAGGAAAGTTGAGAACAATAATTAGCATGAACAAACAAATAATCCAATGAGTTAAGCTTAGAGGGGTCTCCCTTTGTAAACAAGCACCCATAATCTTGTTAGAGTTAGTATGATTATTTACTAGAAGTTGAGTAGTCCTCACATCACCAATCAAATCCAATAGAAAGGTACAAACCCCTATAATAAAAAGGATGTCTCTAAATAAGGTGTAGTTAATACCACTAATATTATCTTATGAATGTATTACAATATGATTTAGAAAGTATGTTTCCATACACGTGTGAAAGAAACAATCCATTTGGTTAGAAAAAAGAAGTCCTTTTGAAGACATCAAGAAACCCCCTTGAAGGAGACAAGAAGGGTTTGAAACCATGCAAAAAAAGGCTTCATATATTGTCTATCAAATGTAAAACCAAGTGAACAAACACATGCACATATATCATGTTGCTAAGAATGAAGTGTTTGGATTAGAGTTAAAGTTGTTATTTTAGTTTGTTGTCTTTTTTGTCTTTTAGAGTACGAATCTTTCTAGTCTACTTTGCTGAGGCAGTTTGGCTTCAAATATTCAAGGAATATGTGAGCTAATATAATATCATATTGTAATATTTGAAATAACATTATGAACTACTTAACACAATTTATGGTGTTATATTGATTGAGATGTTTATGTTTGGATGAATGGATTTACATCTATTTAGCCAATAGACAAAACTCATTAAGCATTGTTGCAAGTATGTTATTGACATGTTGAAGTGTCATTGAGACTTAGAGGTATAAGATTTAGACTTGTATGTTGTCACCTATCCAGGTGTGATGATACCTTGTGGAGGTAGGCAAAATTTCAATTTTCTTAACTCTTGGAAATATTCTATACGCTCTTGAGAGAATTTCAACCTTTTAAATAAAATTATAAACACATTTACATTCATGAAATAATTACTAATTTATTTGGGGGTGACTCGACAAATTGTAGCATGTTGGCTTGTTGAATTTGTTAGTAAGTTAGCGTTTGATAAATGTGTAACCTTCAGTGGGATTTATTGCGGTTGTATGTGTTTTAGAGAAGCCAGTTTGGAGTGGTGGTTATGTTTCCTTTATTGAATTTGATTTATTTGGTTCTTCTTCTTGTGCATGCCCACTGTTGTATCTTGTCATTTGAAAATATTTTCTTATTTTGTACAGAAAAAATTATTGTTGCATCCTTGAAAAAGTTGCACAATTGTCCTGATTTATCTTTACAATACCTTGAGTTGTCTCACTTCTTTCAATTGGGCTAGAATTTTCCACCTCAATAGGGTTGTTAGTTTTTGTCTAACTAAATTGTTACAAAACTTTTTCTTGTTTTGTTTAGTCATTTTTTCTTCAAGGATGTGTTTCCTTTAAACTCTAGAAGAATCATTGCAAGTGGCTTGATTACAGTAGTCATCAGAAGATGTCTGTGATCATGGGAAAGACAACCCTCGGAGGGTGAAATTTGGGTATGTTATACCTATGGAAAACTTTGGCTAACATCGAATTAGATATGTTATATCTAGTTCACAATTAGGAGATCGCAGACGATACTGTTGCACATAAAAAATCACTACTCCTCAAATATCAGGGTAAGTGCAAGAGTATTTAGTGAATATTGTTTATTCACATGATACAACTATCCCACAACTCTACAGTAGAGAGACCAACATGGAAAAAAAAACTTAAAATCGATCGATGCACTCACTTTCATGGGAAGTTCATGAAAATTTTAATTTTCTTATATAATGCACTTTTACCCACATTTGGAGATCACACGAAAATGGTATTCATAATAAAAAATTTTGGGTGAAGCAATTCATTTTTCCTGCAAGATCAAGTTACGTAGCTATAATGTCTCATGTTTTTTCGTACATTTGACCAGAAAGATATCTTGCAGGAATTTTGAAGGAAATCCCGCTCAAATTATCAGAGAATCTCCAGGTGATCTCATTAAAAAAGTATATTTCTCCTTATATGTTGATTATTCTTTCTCTTCACTATGTTCTATAGATAAATTCATTTCAATTCATTCATATCAGATATACTATGGCTGTTGGTTCCAATTTAAAGGTCGAGTTCTCATCATTGTTTGTTGTTCTTTATTTGGAAAGTGCTTGTGGTTTGAAGAGGTTGCAAGAGATGATAATCTCAAATAGTTGTTGATCAGGCTAATGCAAGTTTTATAGGTAGAATGTGCGGCTTAGATCCCCAATTTCTCAAATTTGGCTGCGCATTCAGGAGCTAGAATGATCGTCCTTCACCCACATTTATCATGAGCACAATCAACTAGCAGATAAGCTCTCCGAGGAGGCATTCAAGTATCCAGATGATGAATTATCAACAAGATCAAGGTTGTGGCACACCCAAAAAAAAAAGAAATTCACAAAATTTAAGCTAAAAACAACCCCTACTCCAGAAGCTGACAACTTGTCTCCCTCAAGGACCACTGCCTTTTCCTTCATCAGGAAATACTTCCTCAACAACTCACTCAACTGCATCATTTCTATACCCCCAACAATCTATTTATGTTATTGTGCCCATAACATTTTTCGAATAATTTGATGTTTCATATCGGTGAATGTCAAGTGCCAATTTACTATTTGAAAACAAAATTTGCATCCCTTGTACCTAATGATCCTTCTTCATTGAATATTTTCTTGAATGGCATTTTGTTTACTAATTTTTATCATTTTATGATTTCTTATATGTCAATATTCTTCTCCATTTCATGCCTTACAATGTTTCCTTTGCAACATCTAGTGCAATTGCTAGTTTAAATTTTTTCACATATTTAAAAAAATAAACAATTTTAGTTCATGGAATGTAACTCAATTGAAAATCACCTTGTTATGAAGTATTATGTTAAAACATGACATTCAAAGTTCAAATCCCCTTGAGTGGCCAACCAAAAAATAATATATTTTTTATCTATTTATTTGTTATATTTTTAGAATGTGGTTTAATGAAAAAATAAATAAATATAATAAAAAGGAAATAAATTAAATTTTATGTGGGTTGAATATCTATTTTCAAAATTAAAAAATATAGTTATCCATTATCCACTCATGGAATTTCAATGCAATAAGGTAACTGGGATAAATTTGATGGCATTGGAGTTGGTAGTTTAAGACTGTCACAAGGGCATCCAAGACAACCATGACCTGATTGAGGAAGTGGAAAACAAGCTGGCAGTCCACATTGAGGAATATATCAATTCATTTTAGACTAAACCATATATATAACCGTGGCTCTCTCTACTCATAGTATTTCATTGAGATTGTGTTAGGTATCTGTTATTAACCTATGCCTATGTCTATTTAAATGGATACTATATTGATAGTCCAAAAATGAGGCATTTTGGATTGTCTATAGTTTGTACTAGTTCTGAAAAACAAATAGCAACAATTAATCTCTTTGGCTGCAAAAAGTATTCTACTTGTTGTGTTGGGGAGATTCTCTCAGGAAATTTATGGATAACCCGACATAATTTTTATATACGTACTGTGTAGAACATTTATAAATCTACCTTTCAAATCAGCGTCAACCCAATGCAACAACATTTTCCCCACAAAAATCACAATATCAAGCCAACATGTGTGTTGTGTGCATTTAAAGAGATGGATAGGTAGGTTTACCCTTACGAGAACATGGCACCTTAAAATCCGACCACAATTGGTGAGTGCAAGCATTTGCGAAATGGCATCATGAGTGGAGCCTTTTCCAAAAGAGATTATTCATTTACATTACAATTTATACAACATGTAGTTAGCGTTCCATCCATGTTAGCACACACACTTGATGGTATCAGTCCTTAAACTGGTACAAAAAAAATGGTTTTATATATTCACATACAGGACAGTCACAAGATGTCAAAAAAATCACATACTTATCGAAATCCTCAATTAGGAATATGCTAAATTGCTTCAAAATGTGCTTGTAACTAGGTAGGCATCAAAGACAATCATTGCAATGGGTTAATGGGATCTAAGAGAGAATTATGTAAGGAGTTCCTTCTAGGTAAAGGACATTGGTATTACTATTGTTAAAGGGGGTGGCCTACAAGGATACATTGGTAGCTATTGATGCAAGATCATAATTTCAACAATTTATTTCAAAATTTATATTTGTCCTATAGAAGGTCTTAGAGATTTATAGAAGAGGAATTTGGTTTCCTTTTTGCCCTATAATTTTGTAGAATTTCTAATTTCATATTTGGGATAGGAAATTTTAGTAATTTTAGGCATAAGTTAAGATGTTGTTTGATTTTTAAGGCCTCCTAGTCATTAGGAAAGTTGATTCTTACGATTAGGATTACTTGTGGCATCCTATGTATTTTTCAAACTCAAATACACCAAGGAAAATATGTGGAGGGAATTTGGGGGAAGTGTGATTGTCCATAAAATGTAGATCAGATTTGGGGAACTTGTAGCTCTTTTCCTTGAACCCTGCTAGTTCTTACAGGTTGTATTTGGAGCAGTTAGCAAGAAAAATCATAATATGGCCAAGAATATTAGTGTTGGAGCACCTGTGGTTTGGGAGAAAGGATAATGGGTTCTAGGAGTTAAGGGGTTTAAGGGTTTAGGAGAAAGGGGTTAAGGGTAAAGGGTAAAGAGTTAGGGATTATGGGATTTAGAGGTTAAGGGGTTGAGGTATAGGGTGTTTAAGGGTTAGAGGTTAATGGCTTAGTGGTTAAGGGATTCAGGGGTTAAAGATTAACCATCAATGGATTACATGTCAGCGGATTTAGGGGTTAAGTGCCTAAGGGTTATGGTATTTAGGTGTCAGCGAGTTAAGGGGTTAGGGGTTAATGAGTTCAGGGGTTAGGGTTTATGGGTTAAGGGTCAAGGTTTAAGAGGATATGGGATTAGGGTGTATGGAGTTTAAGGATTCTAGGCTAGGGGTTAGGGGTTAGAGGCTTTGGGTTTAAGGGATCAAGGGGTTAATTTGTTATGAGTTATGGGTGTAGGGGTTAAGGGATTGTGGCTTTGGGGTTAAAGGGATAGGTATTTTAGTGGTTAGGGGTTAAGTGCATATGGGTTGTGATAATGTGGCCCCTAATCCCCTTGTCAAAAATATTGGGGTTTCCCCTATCAATTTCTCTCATTGCCTTACTTATAGGTCCCCTAGCCGCTATGCCATAAGGCCCTAAGGCTCCTTCTCATTCTCTAATGTTAGGATTATAGATCTCAGTAAACCATGCTCGAACCTCTCACTTCTACCCATCCATTCTACCCTTATGTCCCCTTGCCCCGTTCAATACACCAAAATATCCCCCTCCCCCAAAATTCATGATAATTGAACATTTGGAGGCGATAATTTAACAACAACTTCACAACTAGTCCATTTATAACGGTGTCTTGGAGCTATTAGATGTCATTTCATTGAGCTATAGTGATAGGTGAGAGCTATGCATAGCTCACTAAAGGTGTATCAAAAGGCTATTAGTCTATTGGCTATAGAATTTGACTCTTTTTATTTGTAACTTAGCGAAATGGAAAAGATATGGAGACAATCTCCATTCTTCTTCTTTCACCGGGCCATGTCAAATAAATGAAGAAAATAGTCTCAACCCCTTGGAGAAGGAAAGTTGAGAACAATAATTAGCATGAACAAACTAAGAATCCAATGATTTAAGTTTAGAGGCATCTCCCTTTGTAAACAAGCATCCATAAGCTTGTTAGAGTTAGTATGGATCTTTACTAGAGGTTGAATTGTCTTCACATCACCAACCACATCCAATTGAAAGGTACCAACACCTACAATAAAAATGATGTCTCCAAATAAGGTGTAGTTAATATCAATAATATCACCTTATGAATCTATTACAATATGATTTCGAAAGTACATTTCCATAAATGTGTGAAAGAAACAATCCATTTGGTTAGCAAAATGAAGTCTTTTTGAAGACCTCAAGAAACTCCCTTGAAGGAGACAAGAAGGGTTTGAAACCATATAATACAAGTCGATATATGAACCCTATTTCTTATATGTTCTATGCATTTATTTTTTTCACTCAGTTTGACATGTGATAGACAATATATGAAGCCTTCTTTTCCACGCATCATCTTCATTAGATATCATGTTTCTAAGAATGAAGTGTCTGGATTAGAGTTAAAGTTCCTATTTTAGTTTGTTGTCCTTTTTTTGTCTTTTAGAGTACAGATCTTTCTAGTCTACTGTGCTAAGGCAGTTTGGCTTTCAAATATTCAAGGAATATGTGAGCCAATATAAGACCATATTTTAATATTTTAAATTACATGATGAACTATTTAGCACAATTTATGGTGTTGGATTGATTGAGATGTTTATTTTTGGATGGATCGATGTACATCTCTTTAGCCAATAGACAAAACTCATTAAGAATTGTTGCAAGTATGTTATTGACATGTTGAAGTGCCATTAACACTTAGAGGTAGAAGATTTAGACTTGTATGTTGTCACCTATCCGGGTGTGATGATACCTTGTGGAGGTAGGCAAAATTTCAAAATTTTCAACTCTTGGATATATTCTATATGCTCTTGAGAGAATTTCAACCTTTTAAATAAAATTACAAACAAATGTACATTCATGCAATTATTACTAATTGATTTGGGGGTGACTCAATAAATTGTAGCATGTTGGCTTGTTAAATTTGTTAGTAAGTTAATTAGGGCTTGATAAATTTGTAAGCTTCGGTGGGATTTATTGTGGTTGTATGTGTTTTAGAGAAGCGAGTTTGGAGTGGTGGTTGTGATTCCTTTATTGAATTCGATTTCTTTGGTTCTTCTTCTTGTGCATGCCCGCTGTGGTATCTTCTCGTTTGCAAATAATTTCTTATTATGTATAGAAAAAGTTGTTGTTGCATCCTTGAAAAAGTTGTGCAATTGTCCTGATTTATCTCTATAATACCATGAGTTTTCTCGCTTCTTTCAATTGGGCTAGAATTTTCCACATCAAGAGGGTTTTTAGTTGTTTTCTAACTAAATTTTTAAAACATTTTTTCTTTTATTTATTTATTTTTTCTTCAAGGAGGTGTTTCCTTTAAACTCTAGAAGAAGCATTGCAAGTGGCCTGATTATAGTTGTCATCAGAAGTTGTTTGTGATCATGGGCAAGATAACCCTCAGACGGTGAAAATTGGGTATGTTATACCTATGGAAAACTTTGGCTAACATCCAATTAGATATGTTATACATAGTTCACAATTAGGAGATCGCAGACCATACAATTGCACATAAAAATGCAGTACTCCTCAAATATCAGGGTAAGTGCAATATTATTTATTGAATATAGTTTAGTCACATGATACAACTATCCCACAACTCTATAGTAGAGAGACCAACATGAAACAACAAACTTAAAATCGATCGATGCACTCACTTTCATGGGAATTTCATGAACATTTTTATTTTCTTATATAATGCACTTTACCCACATCTTGAGATCACACAAAAATGGTATTCATAATAAAGTTTTTTGGGTGAAGTAATTCATTTTTCCTGCAAGATCAAGTTACGTAGCTTTAATATCTCATGTTTTTTCGTACATATGACCGGAAACATACGTTGCAGGAATTTTGAAGGAAATCCCACTCAAATTATCAGAGAATCTCCAAGTGATCTCATTAAAAAAGTATGTTTCTCCTTATATGTTGATTATTCTTGCTCTTTACTCTTTTTTGTATATAAATTCATTTCAATTCATTCATATCAGATATACTCAAGCTCTCCGTTCCAATTTAAAGGTCGAGTTATCATCATTGTTTGTTGTTCTTTAGTTGGAAAGTGCTTGTGGTAATTTGAAGAGTTTTCAAGAGACAGGAATCTCAAATAGTTGTTGACCGGGTTAAGGCAAGTTTTATAAATAAAATGTGCGGCTTCAATCCCTAATGTCTCAAATTTGGTCGTGCATTCAGGAGCTAGAATGGTAATCCTTCACCCACATTTATCATGAGCTCAATCAACTAGTAGATAAGCTCTCCGAGGAGGCATTCAATTAGTAGCCAACTGATGAATTATCAGCAATATCAAGGTTGTGGCACACCCAAAAAAAAGGCAGGTCGCCAAATTTAAGCTAACAACAACCCCTACCCATGAAGCTGACAACTTGTCTCCCTCAAGGACCACTACATTCTCCTTCATCAGGCGATACTTCCTCAACAACTCACTCAACTACATCATTTCTATACCCCCAACAATCTATTTATGTTATTGTGCCCATAACATTTTTCGAATAATCTGATGTTTCATAGGTGAATGTCAAATGCCAATTTACTATTTGAAAACGAAATTTTCATCCCTTGTACCTAATGAGCCTTCTTCATTGACTATTTTTTTGAATGGTGTTTTGTTTACTAATTTTTATCATTCAATGATTTCTTATATGTTAAGATTCTTCTCTATTTCATGCCTTACAATGTTTTCGTTGCAACATCTGGTGCAATTGCTAGTTTAAATTTTTGCACATATTTAAAAAAATAAACAATTCTAGTTCATGGATGTAACTCAATCGAAAATCACTTTGTTATGAATTTATATTATGTTAAAACATGAGATTCGAAGTTCAAATCCCCTTGAGTGGCCAGCCAAAAAATAATATTTTTTTTATCTATTTTTTTATTATATTTTTAGAATGCGGCTTTAATGAAAAAAGAAATAAATTATAATATAAAAGAAATAAATATCATGACATGATCAAATTTCATGTGGTTTGAATATCTATTTTTAAAAATAAAAAATCTAATTATCCACTATCCACTCATGGATATTTCAATGCAAACTTCCTAATGCTAATGATTTTGTCTTAATTCCTAACTATCTTAAATGGGTTTCGTCTTAATTGTCATTGTCTTAAGTCGCCATTGTCTTAAATATAAGTTTTGTCTTAAATATTTTTGTCTCAAAGTGCTTTTGTCTTAAATATTTTTGTCTCAAATTGATTTTGTATTAATTTTTTTTTTGTCTCAAAGTGCTTTTGTCTTAAATATAAGGTTTTGTCTTAAAAAAATTTTGTCTGAAACTGTTTTTGTCTTAAATATAAAGTTTTGTCTTAAAACAATTTTGTCTTAATTTTCTTTGTCTCAAATTGTTTTTGTCTTAAATATTTTTGTCTCAAATCGTTTTTGTCTTAAATATAAAGTTTTGTCTCAAACTATTTTTGTCTTACACTATTTTTGTCTTAAATTTTATCTTTAGGACAATTCAATTGATATTAAATTTTAATATAAAATAACTAAAATAAAAAGTAACTTTTTAAGACAAAATATTTCTTTTGTCTTAAAACAGCCCACATGTAGTAGTGTCCATGCAAAATATGTCCAGTTAATGTAGGCCTTTTGAGACAATCATAATATCCCTTGGGATCCATCTCTATGAATCTCTATGCCAATGAGAAAAGAGGCTTCACCCATATCCTTCATATGAAAGTTTTGTTTAAAAAAAAAATTAACCTCATGTAGCCCAAACCCAAGGGTTTTATCCCTTTAAAACTATTTCAGATACAGATCAATGGCAACCTTTTCATTAGAAGAAAATAATAGTCTCATACATCACATGAAGTTAAAAATTGCAATTTTAAGCACTAGCCTCATTAGCTACTCTTAGATGAATAAAAAATTTGAATCCTAATGAGCCTTTCAGTTACTTTATCTATATAAAAAGGTAGTCGATAGAAGATCCCTTCAAAATAGGACTTATTCCCTCCTTGATCTTGATAATTATGGATCTGGTCCTCCTTAAGCTTCACTTTCACTTGAATTTACTCATATGTTAGTGACTTTGAGCTTGTGAGTGAGTATTTTGTGATCTCAAGCCGAGTTGGAGAGTTAAGGAGGTGGAGAATCCCCCTTATATTCTCTCTTATTTGTATCCATCAATCCCCTCCATAGTAAATGCCTCAAAAATTATTTGTTTTCATACAATTTAATCACATTAGGCCACATACTATGACAAACACCTTTTACTCTTCTTTCTAAGCATATTATGACTAAAAATGAGAATTAATGTGAGAAAAGGATAATTCTAAGAGTTGGAGGATATCATAATGACCTTAAAAATATACCTATTAATGGGACTCATCATCACCCCCCTGCTAAATTTGCTTCTCATCCTTTGATAAACTTAGCCATCCATATGAATCTCATTCATAGCCCTAGTGGCCTCTCTAACATCCCAAGGCACCTTAAATGGTGTGCCTTCTAGTGGATAAAAACTTGCATTTGTCTCTATCTTTGTCCATGCCTATTTTTCCTCTGCATGGTTTCTTCCTTCTTACAATCACAACAGCAAGGGTGGATTGATTTTGATTCTTATCCATTTTCTCTTAAGTCTTTTCATGGTTATTTTGTACAATGGGGTTCTTTCCAAGGCATTCCTTAGCCTTTCGGGAGAGTGATACTCTTTGATTTGTATATTGTGGATTAAGGAATGCCACCTTCTCTGACAAGCTTGTGTACTTTTTGTTCCTAACATTCTAAAAGCATCCTCAAAATGTAGAATGGATTGCTCTTGGGATGTTATGCACTTTGGTGCTAAATGAGGATCAAATGAGATGAGGTTTTCATTATTGATGACAACCTTGGGGCTTAATAGCTCAACTTTAATATAAAAGGGTTTCTTTTCTTCTTTTGAAATCACATTTTTCAATTCTTCATCCCATTCCTCCTCATAAGTCAACCAATATGCCAATTCTATCAGTCGCACATCTTCCAATATTAAATTGGGATACTAGAAATTCAGATCTGTTAGAATGAATTATAAAACTCAGCTAGTTTTTCCGTGTCTTCCACAGTTTCCTGTTTGGAAAGCTCAATAGATTGCATGTAGCCTTGAAAAGGCAAAGACCCATACTATGTTAGTGGCTTTATTTTGAATTGCAACCACTATTCCTTAAGGAAAAAAACATAGGATTTGGATGGTTGCATGCATTGTATGACCTCCATAGAAAGACTTTCCATAGTGGAAATTTGTGTTCACTACAAGAAAAAATTACATTGAGGGACGAAAATGGTCACCATAAGCTCATTGGTGAGGGTCAAAAGAGTCTTCGTCACCAAAAATTGAATGTCACCAAATGTGGTGTCGCCGAAAGTATAGGTGTTATGGTGACATTCAAGGTCCGTCACCAATAACGATTTATAGTGATGGATAGTGACTGTCACCATTTCATATGAGAAATGGTGATGGACAATAGCCTTCGTCACCAAAAAACTGAACATCACCAAAGGTGGCGTCACCAAAAGTATGTGTTGTGGTGACTTTCAAGGTCCGTCACAAATATTGATTATAATGACAGATAGTGACTGTCACCATTTCATATGAACAACAACGATTTTTTGTGATGGACCTTTCATGGCCTTCATTATTGGTGCATATATATGGTGACGTTCATTGACCGTCACCATAAAATCATTGGTGACATCCAGGTCCGTCACGAATAATCGCTATAATGGAAAACAATGACCCTCACCATTTCATATCAACAAAAACGATTTATGGTGATGGAACCTTCATGGTCGTCACTATTAATGTGTATATAAGGTGGTGTTCATTGACCGTCACCATTTCATATTTTGGTGAGCGTTGAAAAATGTCACCATAAGCTCATTGGTGATGGTCATAAGAGCCTCCGTCACCAAAAACTAATCTTCGCCATTCCATATGAATATCAGGGCATGATGGAATCGAACCACCAACCTCCTGCTTGCAAAGCAGGTGCTCTTCCATTGAGCTAGCACCCTTTAAAGAATTATACTTTTAAAAATTACATCTTGAAACTTTATAGATTGTAATTTCTACAACTTTCAATAAATTAAAGTCTTAACAATATTTTACTAAATAAGAAAAACATCATCGAAGTTGCATGTCCCTACCTAATGGTTATGGAAGTTATGAAAAGTGGGTTGAGGGAAAAATAATTACGTATAAGAGACACTACAAAAAACTAACCCCTCAATGTTTCTCTAATGACTTCCCAAGAAGCTCCTCACTATTGCTCCAAAGATTTCCCAAGAGACTCCTTAATGTTGCTCCAAAAACCAACTCCACCTTCACAAATTCCTCAAAAATTCTCACACTAATGCAATGAGGTAGTTGTGAGGAAATGAGAGGGGTTGGGTAGCTTTTATAGATTTGGGACGGGTTAGAGGGCATACCAAAACCCTAAAATCCAACTTAAATCTAATTTGGGGTCTGAAATTCATCGTTTCGATGGGTCACGATCAAGTTTGACTGGCTCAGCCAAGCCAATACGGACTCTATCGAGCTAGTCGGTTTGTTACCGAACTGGCCGAGTTAGTGACCAACTCCATTGGTTCGGTAAAAAATCAGCTTTTGGCCCAGTTTTTGTACCGAGCTGACCCAATCGGGGGGTTGGCTCGGGCAACTCGTCCAAATTTTAAAACATTAGTTGAAGCATCTTGGAAGATTTCTTGTTGTCTAATAATCAATGGCTAATTGTTCTAAGAAGGTAAGTGCTCTAAATTGTTTTTTAAAGCTAGCATTTATTATCTTGCATCTTGTAGTTATTGAGTAATTGTATCATTAACATCTCTTGTTTATTACTGTCACTTGTTAAATTGGAACTTGTCTTCTGGTTGAGACTACCCTTTATAAGCATTGTAAAGTACTTGATATCTTAAAGAAAATCCTGACCAAGTACATTTGAGTAATCTCACCTAAATACCCACTCATTCACCTTGCATAGCATTCTAAGCTACTCTTGCATATAATAACTTACTTCCAAGCATAAGCTTGGTTGATAGAAACAATAGGACCTCCTTTCTAAATTTAGCTTAAAGGACTTAGCACCTCTTTAGTGGTTAACATGATGACCTTGCAGTCATCAAAGCCATAGTCTCTGCAGTGCCGAAGGCATCGGGTGGTTAGTGTTGAATTTTGTAGCTTGGGATGTACTTCAAGCCCAAGGGTTTGGGGTTTGGAGGACAAAGTGCCACAAGGGCAGCTTGTGGGATTGGAACCCAAGTGTGGGATTTTGGCACCCAATGAGTTTTGGGACACAAACAAGAAGAAGACATGGCATATGATGGACAAGGATGATAGTTCTTGGAAATACGATTCTAACGCATCGAAAATCATCTGATTTCAAGTTGTCGTTTGGGAGATATGGTTTTTTGAAGATGACATAATTATTAATTCATCAAATAGGCCGACTTGAAGGACTTTGGAGATGTCTCTTCATCATGATTTCGTGGAGGATAACTTGTATATAAAAGGAGGATGAGTTAGTATTGTTTGAGCATCCGAATTGGGCAAGTACATCTATGAATTTGTTTGGGTTTAGTCGCAGTTGGAAGAGGCCTTGTAAGGAGCGAATTAGGAGAGTGTGGAGGAGGCTTATTTGCATAGAGGAGAGGTCGAGTTGTTGTAGGTAAAACATGCCTCTTCTATGTTTTTTTTAAGCCTCATTGAAGGTCTGTCCCAAGCTCAGACTTGCTGTTACAGAGGCCACAGGAAGAGGACCTTTTTGCAGATTGTTTTGAAGGTTGCACATGGAAAAGGAAGGTGGATTGGGTATGATGTAAGGGAGCCACAGTGGATTATGGTAGGCTTCCAGCCTAGCCACTCCAAACAAGCTAGCATGGAGTCTTTAAAGGCTGCCACATGCCCACAACAACAACCCATACATAGGGCACCTTGTCTTGCCTAGGTCATAGCTAGAAGGAGGTTGTACAGTGGCTGGTTAGTGGTTACTGTAGCCTGCAAAGTGCCCTAACCAGGACAGCGGTACTACATTATTGTAACAGCAGTCTTTATGGAGGTGTATTGGGTCATGAAGTGACTGAATCGGATCAGTTTGGTTGTTGATTGTGGAATCCAAGTAGTGAAGTGGACAAGGGTGTCGAGAGCACTTCAAGTGGTGGCAGAATCCGCAGTGGGTGGTTGGGTGTCATAGAGCTGTTGGAGGGTAGCGAGATTGGCTACCCAAAGTAGCCCTAGAAAATCTATCTTGAAGGATGAAGATCAGTTGAAGGTTGGGTGAAGGACAGGGCCAAAGCGCAACACTCTGATGTGTAGGAGTTGTTGCTAGCCTGGCAGATTGGAACTCGGGTGTTGGCTAGCCTAGAAGAGCAGATTGGATCAGGCCAAGTTCACTCTACAGAAGGATGTGTAGCAGTGGTAGGGGGCAGCCCTCCTGGAGTCTCGATGTGTAGATGCCTTGATGGCCTAAGGCACTACTAATGAGCAGAATGGAAGCTAAGGACCGACAGGATGAGATACGACATTTTTTTTTTCAGTGCATCTTGTTTAACATAGACTATTGTATTATTCATATTTGATTTAATATAATGAAGATTGGGGATTTTACATTATTATACAATTTTGTTTAAAACTATGTCTATTGTGCATATGTGATTTACTGCTTTATATTTTCCATTGTGCAAAGTAGTTTATGGTTGAGATTCTTGGTTTGGTAGCATATGTGATTTAAGACTCTAACCTATATCCAAGGTCACGGAAATTCAACATGGTATCAGAGCGTATCTGAACTACTTTGGAAGCTAGTAAATTAGAGTTTGCGCAACGAAGTACAACGTGAGAGGGAGTTGGTTGCATTGTGAGTTAAAGAAGTCACTACAATGTCGAAGTTGCAAGAAATTCTCTAGTATGAGGATAGGTTGGAAGGGTTGTCCAACTACACTCCTTGGAAGGAAATGATCAAGCTGGTCTTGCAGGTCAATAGGATCTGGGAGTTTGTCAAGAAGGAAATCGAGAAACCAACAGACCCTATGGAGTTGGATGTATGGGAAGATTTTGATACAAAGGCAACGTTGATCATCCTTGACAATGTGAAGGATTCCTTGATACCGCATGTGTTCGGGAAGAACAATGCACATGAGATGTGGATGACTCTTTAGAATTTCTTCCAGAACAAGAACAAGAACTGGGTGCTGGTAGTGGAGGATAAGTTTAAGTAAACCAAGAAGATACAGGGTGAAAGAACGACTTTGTATCTGACAAGGTTGTCTCAGGTTCGAGATTAGCTTGTTGTCATTAGGGTCAAAGTTTCAGATGAAGAGATGGTGAGGATTGCCTTGAAAGGGTTCACCTCAGAATGGAAAAATTTCATCAAAGGAATCGTTGCCCAGGACAACTTGCCAGACTAGAATAAATTATGGGACGACTTCATTCAGGAAGAATTGGAAGAAGAGGATATTCATTCTTCCAAGAAAGAAGATGAGGACGTGGAACTTGCAAAAAGAATGAAGGGTAAGCGAAAGAAGGACTTGAGTAAAATCAAGTGTTTTCACTGTGGTGAAATGGGTTATTTTTCTTTGAATTGTCTGAAGAAAGAAAAGGAGAGAGAAAATAATAAAGGGAAGCAGGCTACTTTTCTTGCCAATAAAGCAGAGAATGATGAGCTCACTAGAAGATTGGAAGAAGAAGGAGACATTGCTATGATTTCTCATTTCTCGTAGGGTACTATTCGAGAGGATGGATGGTACGTGGACAGTGGTGCGATGAAGCATATGACTGGATCACAGGATTTATTTGAGACTCTTGTTGAATGCGAATCGAATTTGCACATGGTGTTGGGAAACAAGAGTCAGTTGGAGATCCAAGGATTGGGGGTGGTGCCATTCAGGATGCAGAGGGGACATATGATTCGGGTCCAGGATGTATTTTTTATACCAGGACTCAAACATAGTGTGATCTTTGTCTCAATGATGGAGAGGAAGGGGTTTGAGGTCTTGTTCCAGGATGGGAAGGCAAGACTTGAGCCTAGAGACTCTAATTCTGATGTGATTGTGCTTGGAGTCAGGGAGCATGGTCTCTATAGGTTGATGGGCAAGCTTGAGGATCATGGGAAGAAGCGGGGATAGGTACAGGTTCCAAAAAAGCAGCACCAGGTGCAGGTGTAGGTGCAGGTTTTAGAGGAGAAGGTACAGGTTCCCGAGAAGAAGGTACACTTTTCCAAGAAGGTCCAAGTTCCAGAGGCTCAAAGGGAGTTGAGTTCTAGAGGGATTTTGTAGATTCAGAGGAGACTCTGCAACCAAAGAAGAGCACTTGGTCAGCGGGAAGAAAGGGTGCTTCCACATCTAGCAAGAAGGAATCGTGGCAATATTAGAAAGCGATTCAAGATTAGAAGAAGAAGCAGGAGGCTTCCAGTAATAACGACACTTTAAAGAAAATCATAGTGCATGCTACAGGGATTGCTGCAATTGTGAGCAATAGGAGTTGGGCAAGTGTTGCGAGCAATGATGATGAAGACGAAGTACTTCCTTGGCATGGAGGTACCTCCCTCGCTAAGAGGGAGTGTTGAATTGTGTAGCTCTGGAGGTACTCCAAGCCCAGGGGTTCATGGTTTGGAGGACAAAGTGCCACAAGGGAAATTTTGGGCTTGGAACCCAAGTGTGGGGTTTTGGCACCCATAGATTTTTGGAGAAAAACCAAGAATAGGACATAGCATGTGATGGATGCGAATGATAGTGTTCAGAAATATGATTCTAATGCATCAAGAATCATCCAATTCTGAGTTGTCGTTTGGGAGATATGAATTTTTGAAGATGACATAATTATTAATTCGTCAAGTAGGTCGACTTGAAAGAATTTGGAGGTGTCTCTTCATCATGATTTCGTGGAGGATGACTTGTCTATAAAAGGAGTACGAGTTAGTATTGTTTGAGCATCTTAATTGGGCAAGTACATCTCTGAATTTGTTTGGGTTTAGCCGCAGTTGGAAGAGGCCTTGTAAGGAGCATATTGAGACAGTGTGGAGGATGCTTATCTGCGTAGAGGAGAGGCCAAGTTGTTGTAGGTATAGTGTGCCTCTTCTAGGTCTGTTTTAGGCCTCATTTAAGGTCTATATCAAGCTCAGACTTGCTAGAATAGAGGCCACTGGAAGACGAGCTATTTGCGAACTGTTTTGAGGGATGCACGTGGAGAAGGAAGGTGGATTGGGTATGTTGTAAGGGAGCTGCAGTGGACTGTGGTAGGTTGCAGGCCTAGCCACTCCAAACAGGCCAGCGTGGAGTCTTTAAAGGCTACCACATTCCTACAACAACAGCCCATACATAGGGCACCTCGTCTTGCCTAGGCCGCAGCTAGGAATAGGTTGTCCAATGGCTGGTTAGTGGTTAGTGCAGCCTGCAAAGTGCCCTAACTAGGACATCAGTGCTACATTATTGTAACAACAATGTTTGTGGAGGTGTTTTGGGTCAAGAAGTGATAGGATCGTATTAGTTTGGTTGTTGACTGTGGAAACCAAGCAGTGAATTAGATAAGGGTGTCGAGAGCACTTCAAGTGGTGGCAGATTCTGCAGTGGATAGTTGGGTGTCATAGAGTTGTTTGAGGGAAGTGAGATTGGCTACCCAAAGTAGCCCTAGACAAGCTATCTTGAAGGATGAAGAGTAGTTTAAGGTTGGATTAAGGACAGTGCCGAAGTGCAACACTCTGATGTATAAGAGTTTTTGCTAGCCTAGCAGATTGGAGCTCGGGTGTTTGCTAGCCTAGAGGAGTAGATTGGATCAGCCCAAGTACACTCTACAGAAGGGTGTGCAACATTGTTAGGGGGCCAACTGAGTTTCCAGTCTATCCATATGAAGCTCTTGCAAGTAAATCTCTGCATAGCGTAAATGAAAATCATTGCTTGTCAAAGATAAAACTATAGCCATATAACTGAGAAATCTATTTGAACAAAAATTAATGAAAACAACAAAAATTTTGGAGTAAATAAAATCACTTAAAACCTTCCACATCCCCTTCTCAGACCATATGATGAAGAACATTTGAGTATCCTGTACAAATTCCAAGACAGATGAAGGAGATGGCTCTATCCATGTAGTCTCAGAATCTTTTGATGGATCACTGCCATGAGAAACCATGAAATCTATGAGTTTTTACCCACAAAAAATTATAGATTTCAATCTTACTCTCAGGATTAGCTCAATGAAAAATAATGATAATCCTATTGCAATTAGTTTTTTGACAAAAAGAAGTATGCCTCTTCCAAAAAGTGGTTACACAGTACTCAAGTCGGGCATGACAAAAATAGTACAATATCCCAGTAAAATTTGGTCCATCATTAATCAGTAATCATATTTATGGAAGAAATATTTCTTCACCTGACTGATCTACTTATTTTGTTTAACATTGATAGAAAGTCATGCATCGCATTTTCCACATTCTATGGTGAAAGTCACAACTGTTTTTAATTGTGCCATCTTAGCAGTATAGTAACTAGCAAGCAACACAGGAAATAACAAATCTGTGAAAAAATTGCATATGTACATACTAAATACACTTCACATCAGTTGCATCAAGAAAATATACCATAAGTTAAAATTAAACTAATCAAAGAAAGCCTTACGTTTCAAATAGCAACATAAAGCTTCCCACTATATTCTTACTTGTCTATACTTGCAGGAGGGCTAAGAGGAATCTCCTGCAAATGACGTAAAAATATGGACAGCATTGCATGAAAAGTGGGTCTCTTTGAAAGCTTAAACTGTTAGCATTCACCAATCCTCTTCCACAGCTCTCTTGGGATTCCAACACCAACAACACTAGCATATTCAGGTGGCTACGTTTGAGCCTTGACAACAGCCCTATAGATATCCTCTGAACTTAGGTTATTCCACCTGCATGACAAATCTCATTAAATATCTAGCAAGTGTGTTTCATATAGAGGGTACCATGTTTGCACATTACAAAAGAAAAAGGTAATTGAAGATTGGACTTCTCAACTACAAGCACAAGGGTGGACACAATATAACTTACGAAATTACTCCAGTGCACATCTCAACCAAGGTGCAACCAAAACTCCAGGCATCAGATTCTGAATAAATTCCATTTCCTTCATCCCAAAAAATGTTCAAAGAAGACTTCTTGAGTGGTTACCAAGCTTCTAGGGCTGTATAATGAGGATTCAACATAGTACACTCCACATATGAATGTGTCCTTTTCACATCAGCCTCTGGGATTGAGAGAGGTCTTCTACATTGAGGTTTCTTCAAAAATTCTAGAAGACCAAAAGCAGAAACTACTGCTCACCCTCTTGCATCGAAAAGAAGGTTGGATGGTTTGAGATTCATACACGAGACACCTCCTGCATGAATCTCTGCAACACCACGAGAAATATTCGCACCATATCTTCATACGCATTTCCAATAATATTCATCAATGCATATTAGTATCACCCTTCTAAATATTGATTAAATCTCAGATACCATTAAAAACTAAGACTTTTAATCACAAATTCAATTTCAGACATTCTACAAACAATGAACTAGAAATTAGAATCAAATTTGTAGATTCATAATCTATAATGTAGTGATATTAGAAACTATTTACTCCACACCTTCACTTTTCGCTCACCATTTGTTTGCTGCCTCCTTAACTCTGGTAGAAAATCTTGTAAAATCATGATTTTGGGGGAGGGGGTGGTTTTGAAAAGAAAATAAACATCATAAGAATAAGGTTTACATTTGTCTCTATCTCCTTTTGTGATGCTTCCATTAGTGAAACCTCTTCTTTTGAGAATCACTAAAAGATATAATGGGTGGCACTGAGTGGTTTCCAAAGCTTTGGGGACACCCTTGGAAACCATGTTAGATAAGAAACTAAACTCATGGAAAGTGTTCTTATGAGGATTTCCATTCCATAGGTTATCATATCCAAAAACCATATAACATGAATTCATTATATTTTATGCTCTTCTAAATATCAATGCAGTGCCTAATTATGTGGATGGTCAGTAGAATGGAACAATGTTCCATATGCCAGAGGACCCTCCATCACGAAAGAGACCAAGGGAAGCTGTGGATATTATTGCTTTGCAACATCGGAGACCCTTGTTAATAAATTTGTGCGACCTTCATCAGCAAGCCCCAGTTGTAGGACTACGGAATGTACCACACTCAGTGGGTACTATATCAACTGGTCTCCATCTGACATTTGAGGATGAACAAGTCAATTCTTCAATACCATCTGCAACAAGAGGCAATTTAGCTTCTACCCTTCATTTTTTAATAGAGAATATAGCATCACAGTTGCAAAAACATAAATAATAGCTTGATCAATTTGCGAGGGCAATTTGCGAGGGCACAGGCGGATCAGTTGAGGCAATCTCTTGAAGAGAAGAGGCAGAGGCATCTATCTATGCTTTCTATGATTGAGGAAAGTGTCTTGAGGAAAAGAAGGTAAAAATATTTGGAGATGGAGAAGTTCAATCTTAGAAACAGAGAACTAGAGGAGCAGGTCAAACAACTGAAACTGGAAGCTTGCATATGGTAGAGCAAAGCTAAGCATCAGGAAGCCATGGTGAAATCCTTGAGAAAAATTATTTTGGTTTTACTATTTTGGTTCAGATATGGATTGTATTTAGTGCTCTATTTTTATTATATGCATCCTTACTAGCTATATACATGAGAGAAATTTTCATATTTGTGTATAATGGTTTGGATTCATATGGATGTACATGAATATTTATTTTTTAATCAAAATTTGAATATTTTATGTATTTTTGGGTCATACAGTTTTTTCTAGTTGACACCAGTTTCCAGTTTTAAAGGTCCACTTGTCTGGTTCTAATAACAATGAAGCAAACAAGATTCCCCTTCCTTGCTCATGTCAGTGGGGAGCTCTTGTCTGACCCATTTTTGGCTTATGGGTGTAATGATCTAAGTGAACATACATCTCCCTATGTGGCCTTGATATCTGCACATTATATATCATATATGTGGAATTTTCAACAAAATAATTCAAAAATTCCCTCATATACGTTGGAGGAATTCCAATTCCAACAGTCCAAACTCTCATTTCATAAAAAATAATGTCTAAAAAGGTGAGGATAAAGCTGAATAGGTTCTACCAGAAATGTTGATGCCAGATGGTCTACCCTTCACAAAAATGCCTGCAACTTTTTCATTCTAGCCTAATTTAGTTTCAATAATTTCAGAACCTAACTTTCTCATATCTAATCCACAACAAACCCAGGAAGTCATTCAACAGTAGACAGAGATCATGATTGTTTTCCTTGCAATGTTAATTTTTCAACAAAAACATTCAAAATTGGAACAATAAGCTAATAGGGCTAATTATTCATGTAAATACAACAGTGCTTCTCATAACCACAACACGGAGATATCAGTTTTCCTATAGCTATCAATCTTTCAGTGCCCTGGAATACCACTTCTATTGTGGGTGAACCATAATTCACATTCTTTGTTCTGAAACAGACTCAACTTTTTAAGCAAACAACTGCAGTTAAATAATATACATGTATACTAATATGTCCTATCAAATTAGTACCTGATTAAGATACCCACCTTGTGAACCTGCTGAACCCTGTTCCCTTTGAATACTATGAGCCTCTGATGATGAATGGTGGGATGATTTCCATGTATATTTATTGTTCTTATCTCTTGCTGGGAGATGTATAACAATATTTGTCCTCTTGCTTCTCTCAGACTTTTTAGCAAACATTTCAGTTTTTGTATCCACTTTCTCATGTATTTGACTATGAGATGACTTGGAACTACTTTTACTTTAATTACCTTTGGCATTATTTTTTCCACTAAGTAAACCACTTTCAACTATGTTGCTTTTAAAAATCGTGTCATCAGCCTCCACTGATATCCCATCTTTAACTGAAATTTTTGTTCTGGGAGGAGAATATAATTTATTCCCATCTAATTTTTGAGACCACT
This sequence comes from Pinus albicaulis, assembly GCA_034641835.2. Lineage (NCBI taxonomy): Eukaryota > Viridiplantae > Streptophyta > Pinopsida > Pinales > Pinaceae > Pinus > Pinus albicaulis. Next base: position 125,704 of record JAXQQM020082259.1, on the reverse strand, counting down.
CCACTTCATTTTTTTCATATATCAAGATATTTTGGTCCTGAATTTCTATTGAATTCTCTTCTACTTTCATTTCAAACTGAAATATATGCAAATTGTTATTCAATGCCCATGTTTTACCATTTGACTGAACTTTGTAATCCTTTCTTCTTAAAATTTTTTTTATTTACTAATGCATTTTTTGAGGCATTTTTTCCATATTCCTTTGGTTTCATCATTTGATCCTTTCCACTTTTAAATGTCTTTTCAACTAAACCCTTGCATATGGATTTGGAATCTTTTGGCTAAATGGACGGGAATTCTTCGTCATCATCTGATTAAGGACAAAGGCGTATCATTTATTGTTGTGAAGGGAGTCCAGTAGAAGCCCTGAGTTTAGTCATCTGCTCCTGCTCTATTTCATCCCTCCTCCTCCACAGCTCTTGAACAACAACACCAAGATCATTAACCTGTTCTCCAAAAGTATGAAACAGATATGTAATTGAATGCAATCAGAAAACCACTTGAACTAATGATCTACATAACTACGTGACCAGGCAAACCTGGTAATAGTCTCCATGACATGCAACACATTTGTAATACAAATTTCCATCTGCTTAGAATTGTTGATACTTTTCTTCACTGCATTGCAATCCAAAACCGCCCATCAATACAGGGAATTAAAGAGTTATGATAGTAGCATTCATGTTACAATCCCAACATAGGCAATCAAGAAAAACTAAACATATGAATAATATAGGCATCTGTGGACAAACAAAAAAGAAGAATAGTGTATAAGGTAAGAAGCTTGCAAATCAGTATGAAAAAGATTGCTAAGAAATTAGGAACTATCAAATTTTTCTTGATTTATTCTCCCTTCTTGCTGATTTTTTGTTGAGTCGTTCCAATTTTTCCCAACTTATAATGCAAATTATTGAATCACTGATCTTAATTCATGCCTCACTCCAACTGAATAACTAGATAATGACAACAGTCTTACCTTTAATATTTTATTTTTCCTATGAAATCAGACACAGGTTTCCAGGTACACAGATAAAGGAAAATGAAGTCCTTCCCTATAACATAAGAAACTATATCCATATAACTGTAACTTGAAAATTTCCACTTTCCTTTCCATCGATTTGGTCAATCATGCCTCAATCACATACAGGAATACTAACACAAAAGAGCAGTGAAGCCCAGAATTTGCATTTAAAACATCTCCCAAGTCCTGAGCAAGCCCTCACACTGATTCTTGTACCATTTTTTTTCATTATAAACATTCACACATGCATTGTCCTGATCTATTTATAAAATAATTTTCATTTTCTTTGAATTTTTTCCACAGAAAATAACTCTGTTGCATATTCAGTTACTTTGTCAATTTATATTGAATTCCACAAATTCCATTGTCCAAGAAATGTTCGTCTCAAGTAGTATAGGACAACAACATGAGTGCATATTGATTGCAACTAAGAAACAAATCCAACTCTACTTACATAGCATTACACAATTTGCATTTTAGAATAGTGCACATCCATTAAAGTGCAATTTCAATAGTAAATATGACTCATCATGAAGACTTGCCATCTCTTACAATGGAAATTGCATGTTCTAGTATCTAGACTAACTTATAATGCAAATTATTGAATCACTGATCTTAAGTCATGCCTCACTCCAATTGAATCACTAGATAATGACAATAGTCTTACCTTTAAGACTTGATTTTTCCTATGAAATTAGACACACGTTTCTAGGTACACAAATAAAGGAAAATGAAGTCATTCCCTATAACATAAGAAACTATATCCATATAACTGTAACTTGAAAATTTCCACTTTCCTTTCCATCAATTAGGTCAATTATGCCTCAATCACATACAGGCATACTAACACAAAAGAGCAGTGAAGCCCAAAATTTACATTTCAAACATATCCCAAGTCCTGAACAAGCCCTCACATTGATTCTTGTACCATTTTTTTCATTATAAACATTCACACATGCATTGTCCTGATCCATTTCTAAAAGTATGGTCATTTTCTTTGAAGTTTTTCCACAGAAAATAACTCTGTTGCATATTCAGTTACTTTGCAATTTATATTGAATTCCACAAATGCCATTGTCCAAGCAATGTTCATCTCAAGTAGTATAGGACAACAACATGACTGCATATTGATGGCAACTAAGAAACAAATCCAACTCTACTTACATAGCATTGCACAATTTGCATTTTAGAATAGTGCACATCCATTAAAGTGCAAGTTCAATAGTAAATATGACTCATCATGAAGACTTGCCATCTCTTACAATGGAAATCACATGTTCTAGTATCTAGACTAACTTATAATGAAAATTATTGAATCACTGATCTTAAGTCACGCCTCCCTCCAATTGAATCACTAGATAATGAAAATAGTCTTACCTTTAAGTTTTGACTTTTCCTATGAAATGAGACACACGTTTCCAAGTACACAGATAAAGGAAAATTAAGTCCTTCCCTATAACATAAGAAACTATATCGATATAACTGTAACTTGAAAATTTTCACTTTCCTTTCCATCGATTGGTCAATCATGCCTCAATCACATACAGGTATACTAACAAAAAAGAGCAGTGAAGCTCAAAATTTACATTTCAAACGTCTCCCAAGTCCTGAACAAGCCCTCACACTCATTCTTGTACCATTTTTTTCATTATAACCATTCACACATACATTGTCCCGATCCATTTCTAAAAGAATGGTCATTTTCTTTGAAGTTTTTTCACAGAAAATAACTCTGTTGCATATTTAGTTACTTTGTCAATTTATATTGAATTCCACGAATGACATTGTCCAAGCAATGTTTCATCTCAAGTAGTATAGGACAACAACATGAATGCATATTGATTGCAACTAAGAAACAAATCCAACTCTACTTACATAGCATTGCACAATTTGCATTTTAGAATAGTGCACATCCATTAAAGTGCAAGTTCAATAGTAAATATGACTCATCATCAAGACTTGCCATCTCTTACAATGGAAATTGCATGTTCTAGTATCTAGACTAACTACACAACTACCTTTGTTTTTAAAGCTCTAGATTTTCTAACTATTTAATGGACGGATCAAAAAGGTTTAAACTTGTATACAAAGGAATTTAGTTCATACATATTAATGCAATAATATTATCAATATGAATAATTTTCTTCAAAACAACTAACAAGAAAAATTGGAAACATATTTGCATCCAATTTGCAAACCAATTCTATAGGTCCAAAAGTCCAAATTCATTTATTCAACATATATAATTTGTACCATATATGAGCTCATCTGATGTTATCTCAGCTAATACTTTATTTCATCTAAACAGCCATGAGCCAAAGCAGTTAAAGCCAAACTCTTCAAATCTAGATACCTAGTGCAAATTTTATCTTAACAGTTAGGGCTAGAAAAAGCTCCCAATCACCCCAATTTATATTGCTTGCATAACATGTTGCATATGAGCAGCCATTCCTCGAATTTTTTAAACCCAATCTCTACAAATTTATAAATAGATATTACATTTGATTTAAACAGTAGATAGTCAAGGATTGAAAAACCTCCCTATCACCCCAATTTCCTTTTGTTTTATGAGTAGAGGTTTTAAGAAATGAATACCTTTATCGCCATTGTAGCCTCCTTGTCTTTTTCCCTTCTTGGTAGATCATCCAACACTGCAGAGAGATTCTATGTTACGGTTGGTGAATCCCAATTCATTTTTAAAGACCATAAAAGTAGCAGAGGCACCCACACCAACGACATCTCAGGTTGTAATCGCGAAAGGGTTTAAAATGTGCATAAATTCTTTCTAATCAGTATCAATTCACTGGTTGGTGATAGTTATCCCACGGTTCTTACAAATCACTAAAACATGTTGGACAGTTACCATTTCGTTTTTCTTAGCATCAACTTTTGAATTCTGGGCATGGTATACATGTTGCAAGATGGCATGTTTTCTGTAGGAATAGCTCATGAACAGAGGAGAATCAATAGAATATTCAACATATTATCACCCATGCCTTCAAATTTGTCTTCCTCCGTGAAATCTTGAACATACAACCCCTTGAGTGCTTCGTTGGACTGGTCTAGAGAGTTTTTAAGTGATAGATTCCTTCTGTAAAATGAATTCGCAATGATTGGAAGCACCAGGAGTCTAATTTCCTGAGTCCAATTGAAAATTCCATATGTAAAATGAAATCACCACGATTATGCACTGTGAATCCAAATTCTTGAGTTCAACTGAATCCAATTTCTTGAGTTCAATCAAGTGTATCGGATCATACCTACTACAGCATGGACGTACCCTTCCTCCTCCTTCCCTGGAAAAACCCTATAATGAGGGAAATAGAGGGAGGGAAACGAAAAAATTTGATATTCGAAAAACATAAATCCCATGAATTTTAATAGTTGTACTCAAAAGCTAAGGAGAAGGGGTTTTGAGAGACATTAGTGAATACAAACCCTACAAGAATTTTTAACAAAGAAAAAGTTATTTCCTATTGACATTTTCATCATGGTGGTGTATAACTTTGTATTAAGTGATGGGTTATAATGGGGTTGGAAAATAGGATAGCTCAAACGATTAAATGATCATGAAGGACACAAAAGCTAAAGAGCAAGTTGAATAAGTTTTGAGGAAGTAGAGATAATTAATGAGTGGTGGTTGAACTAGATGTGAGAAAATGAAGAAGGCAATGAGGAGTTCAAAATGAGATTAACGAGGAAGAGAGTAGTGAAGTGAGGATGAGAGAGTTGGATAATTTCAATGGGAAAGGTGAGTTGGCGAGCGGATGGTTGTGAAACAAAGGGTTGATGATAAAATATAGGTCAATAAAGAGTAGTAGTCAAGGCACCTCAATGAGGTCTAACAAACACACTGGAGTGGGGTTACGAGAGATATGTGATTACAAAGTAGTAGGTTGGATGCAATGTAAGATGAGATTGTGGATGAGAAAGAATCAAATGAACTAATCGGAAAGCATATCCTAAGGCCAAAAGAGGATGAAAATGTAGTAGTGGGCATGGCATTAGACGATAGCAAAGTTCGCCTTGTACCAACCCTTCCCCTTATGCTTCTTAAAAACAATTAGGTAACACTACACTAGTGTGTTAATAATGTTTCAAGTCCACCTGGTAGTCAGCTTACTTATGGATGAACAATAACAATTAGAGGAAGTAGTCTTAAAAATAGTGCAAGTTTTAATATTAACAGTAGCACACTTGGGGGTTTTAGTTATTTAGAGCAAAAAACAAGAGTTTCATGAATTTTAGTACCTATGATGCTTTGAATTATAACCTAGGAGCATGTAAGAGAAATAATATTAGAGTGATGTACTATTTACAAAATTTAGTCATGTGTAAATGCTTTGGGAAAAAAACATAATGATCCACATACATTGATATAAAACAAACCTTAAAAATGTCACTTTTAAAATCTCTTATGAAGTTACCTAATGTCATTCGAGTAGATATCACAATTACTTATATAAGTAATGGTGCGATCATATTTTTCATTCTCTTAAAGGAACTATTTCTAGACATGCACACCATCAAGCATAAATCATCCTAACATATACGTTTGATGTAATATAAATCATCCTATGACTATCCTCAAATGAATTCTCACCCATAGCCTTGGCGATGGTGTAAGGCTCGTATCAAAATGGTATGAGCTTATTTTGGGATTTTGTCGATTTCTCTTTATGCAAGTGCAACCATAACTCGTCCCCAACCTAAAACTTATGTGGAACCGAATGGATTGTGTATCTACTTGTACTTGGAGTTGGAAACTTTCTATAAAATATCATGAACTCATTGTTGAATTTGTTAGATACATTCCTCAAAATTGGTTGCATTGCTCACCTCATTCCAAGTATGGGAGGTATCTTCATGTCTTATTCCATGAATATAGCGACATCAATTTGTGTCAATTGTTGGGACACCAAGCACACTTGAAAAGGCTTGTGGGTAATAGAAATATGAAGAGCTATGTATAATTTCTGTTGAAAATAAGGAAGCCTTTCAACATGTGTATGTGGATCCTCACAATTGTATACTTTAAGGACATCTACAATGATCATATCGAGTACTTTTTATTTATCAAAATAGGGATGGAAGGCAATGGATTTGGTAAAGGTTGATGTCCATCATGGACCAAAGGTTAAACCAGAAAATCCTGAGGATCCTACTATCCCTATCAAGAAATATGATCTTTGGCAACCCAAAATGAACCAAAATATGCTCCAAGAAGAGCTTATGAGTTGATTTTGTTTTGACAATCTTCTTATAGGGTGCCAAAATTCTCGTCCAAAGGAAGCGATCAACAACAAAAAAAAAACACATTTTTTATCATGCTTGGTTGAGGGAAAACATTATCTAGAGTACAAAAATACCTGTTGTTGAAAAATGCAGCAAGAAAATCTCTATTTGACTTTGCCTTGGTCAAATTGAGAAAAATTGGATTTCCACATCAATGGAAAACTTAGAGGCAGTTAACTAAAGTGACATGGATCTTGTCACTAATTTAGCTTAGTAAATTTGAGTTAGAGGAGTTGGAATTTAGTTAAGTATGTGTGATTGCTAATTTGTAGCAATCAAGGTCAATTATTTCAAGTTGTTTTCAGTTAAACTAGTTTTAACTATTGGAGGAACTAGTGGAAGGCCAGTTGTGTAGTGGGACTTTAGTCTAACTCAGTGATCATTAAGATAACCGATCAATCATCCAAATAGAGGTTCCTATAGGTCACGAAACATATGAATGAGACAGTCCAAATTTTCCAGCGCGACTCTTTTATAGATATCCGATGCTCTGTTTTTCCCCTCTGTATCAAACTACAGATTATATTTCTCCATCCTTTTTTGAACAGTTTGTCAGATATTTAACTTTTTATGTAAATATTTAGGTCACCAAGGTCAGCTGTTGATTTTTATTTACTGCCAGATTGGACTTATTGTGAACAGATCGATATATATATCAGTTCTCATTCCAGGTTGCGGGGACAGAACGGTTTTGATGTTTGGTCTCAAAGTGGGTTTTGTCACTGACAGATTACTTTGGAGGTTGTACTACTCATGGCTTTGGCCACTGACAAATGGTTTTTTTGGTTGCACTAAACTAGCAATGGACCTAAAACGTCTAGATTCACTATTTATAACCTCGATTAATGTAAACAAGATGGAATTTTGATGCGAACGATTAACTTACTTGTGATATAAGCGATCGCCAAAGAAGAAACCCCGGCCACCGCAAAAGAGACTTTGATCCTCTCTCTGTGTTTGTCTAGGGCCAAGTCCAGCAAAATTATCCTCACCCCACCAAGCAAGAACATAAACCCTGATGAGATCCCTTCAATAATATATTGCTCCTTCACTCTTTCGGAGAGGAAGACCACTAGTTTTATGTTCCTATGACAGGATCCTGTGCGCTTCCAAAGCCTGGTTGCTCGATGATGAAATTGTAGATGAAGATGGAGACCACCAAGCAATAGGTGGCCAATATGAGGGAGAAGACATTCATGGTTTAGTGCAGTGAAAAGGAGGGTGCGGGGTACTCTAAGAGCATTGTAACGAAGATTTGGGATGAGAAGCAAGGGATCCATTGAAGATGACGATGATAAGTCTTCTCTTGACGATTCCAAGCTCTGGTGATGAAAATTCACAGATGACCAACTGAAGAAGTTTCATTTTACCATTTATTCCCCCGAACCCCTTAATAAAGAAGAATTGTGGGACTTTACCAGAAGTCTTCCTGTAAAGAGCTAGCTTCAATGTGCAGTGGTGGAGAGAGATATTTTGTGGGACAGTACAGCATATAAGCATTAGCAATCGTAGGAAGGTTATTGAGTTTACCCATTAGCAACCCTCGTGAATCTATCTTCCCCTCCCTTTACTTTCCAGGTTACCCGATTCGACTGACTAACATCTAAATAGGGAAGCTCGTGTCAAAGTTGGCTCAACCTTGGATGAGTAGCTAGTGTTTTTGGGTGCATTATAGTGACAGAACCCCTACGTGTAGTTGCCACACCAGTCTCTTGAAATTAGAGGAACATCTGTCAACATTTTTCTAGGGACGGGGTTTTTCTCAGGGATGGAATTTAAATGACCGAATTGAGATGAAGATTTAAGCTTTTGCTTGAGAAATTTGTCTTTTCCCTCCGTCACTTGGGTTTTTGATGTGACCTTAGGGTATTAGTTACTTAGCCTTTTAGGTAGGGTTAGCCCAAAATGATGTTGGCCAGATAATTAATCCATAAAACATATATACAAAATTCATCATTCCAATAATGTAAAACTGAATTTAATTACATTTTGATTAAAATTTATGAAAGAAAATGCATTTCATTATGGGAAACAAATATATCCTATAAAAATTGAAAAACTTCTATCTTGATAGAAGTATGAGATACTTTCCATTCATTTAGTAGGTTTTAGGTTATTTTTTTATTTAATTTGGAGACTCTCAAAACTGATGTTTTGGTGAAGAATTTATTGGAATTTTGTTCATATTATCACTTTCCACTAGAACTTTGGACAAATCAATTGCCACCATGACATTCACTTAATTTTAGATAAACTAATATCACCTTATTTCCACTAATATCATTGAGCATTGTTAATTTCAGATAAATGTTTTTGTGTACCTAAATTAGCATCCAAGGGTTTAGTTTCCATGGTAGTGGTTCAAGCTTACATACATGTTAGCTAACTCTAATAATATTATCTTGTAACAAGTTTATAAATTGATTCAATTGATCTCATTTTTATGTTAATAACTCAATCACCTAAATATCGGTGGTGAGATTGAAAATGGGTTGTTCTATATTGTTCATGAAACATGAGCCTAATATATATTCCACATGGCTTTATTTTAACCTTATCTTGATGGTTATTTGAACAAAATATTTTCTCAAAAAAAAAACCCACGTCTCCCTGTGGTGAACCCTATGAAAGTTGATGGTAAGGCCATAGACAGTTTTTTTTGTATAATCACTAATGATGGGGGGTATACTTGTAAGCAAAGTATTAATATACTTGAAAGTTTAGAACTCATGGTGCTCCCACTCTAGATGAGTTAGAACCCTAAAACGTGTGTTCTAGTTTTTTCCCTATCCAAATCTAGATGCCCACAGGCAACATATTTATGTTGCTAGTGACCCTTGCTATTATTATATGGAATGCAATCTTATTGAGAAAAACATCTTCCATAGGCCATAGAGTTTCATTCTTCTTTGATTGTTGTTCATGTTGAATTGTTTTCTTTTTGTGAAAATGAAATGAAATATTATTTTTATGTTAAAGAGCCTTCATAAAATTTCTCATGGCATGATAGCACACTAATTTGTATGAACCTACCCTTCCATATTATAATGCAATTATAAATGATTTAGATAAGTGGGTTATTTATAGCAACTACTAGAATTATAGGGTGTTGCCCCTTGCAACATGAGTAAGGAGCACCTTGGCCCTTTACTTCACTACTGACTATTTTTAATGTGATGATAATAGGTCATGTCACATGGTCAATGGGAATATTTGTTAAAGGAATGGATGCAAACACAACTAGCCTCCTTCTTTAGTGAATAACAACAAATTCTTGAGTATTGTGTTAGTTTTAGGCATTGAAGACTCCGAAGACATGATCCTTTGGTTACTAATGGAGTCTATTCGAAGAGGTAAGGCACATAATTGAGTTGGCATGTTAGTGTAAGACATAAATCCAATAGCTAGGTTCCGAGTGTGCCAATGTATGCTAGGAAGTTTTAGGAGACAAAAGGGAGAAGTAGGTCAAATTAATGCATGGAAATGAATAACAATTTGTGACGGGGAAGTGTCGATTGAGTTCAGTGTGTTAAGGAGGTGAGTATGTTGGGGAATTTTTAAGTCTTCTTTAGAGTGGAAACATATACCAAGATGTGTTGGGTGTCGGTGTGTCAATGCATACCGGAAGTGGTGGGAGTGCTAGGGAAACACAAGGGAGCACTAGTTTGAAATGCATGGAAATAAATGAATAAGAATGTGTCGAAGTGTCAGTGAGTTCTAGGTGTGCTAAGGAGGGAGTGATAAGGTATGCTAGGTAGTTCCAAGGAATGCTAGGTTCCGGAGCCAACATGCAGATGTGCCAAATTCTGGTGTGTCAATTCATGCCGAGGTGTTAGTGAGTGCCATGGAAACACAAGGGAAAAATAGTTCAAAATGCACATGGAAATGAAAGAATAGAGTGTGTGATTGGTAATATTTGTGAGTTCTGCAGTGTGCTAAGGAAGGAGTGAAAAGGTTATATGTTAGCTAGTGCTAGGGCATGCTCGAGTGTCGGGGTATGTCGAGGGATTGGTAGTGTGTGTTAGGGGTATAAATGTAGGAATGCAGGGGGATACTAACATGTGCCACATAGTGTCCAATAAATTTTAAGATTTTCCATGTGATATGTCATGTAAATATGTAAATTGTGTTGCTAAGTTGTTTTACTACCATGGATGAATGTGAGCCTTGAATTGGTAACTTTGTTAAGTGGCATGAGTTGAGATTGGACACGAGTAGCATAGGATGACTTATAGGTAGTTCTTAAGTGAACAAGGCATATTTTTAATTTTCACGACACATGAGAATTTTGGTTTGGTCTTGGAATCTTTGATTCAAACACACTCAAGTGCCACAACATATCTACTTTAATACTGTAAAATATACACACATCGGCGAATCAACTAGTGCACATGAAAATTTTTAACTTTCAAACCTTCTTCATTATATTAAAAGCTATAATACAGGCTAGAGCTCACATGCCAAAGATCATGACCCTTTACAATCCACATTGATACAAGGAGCAACTAGGGCTTGGTGTTAGTCTTTTGAAAAATAATCCCTATGAACAAGCCAACATTTGACCTACTTGTTGATGGTGGCCACACACATAACCCTTTTAGTCTGTGTCACGAACACTTATAGGAAGGTCCTCTTGCCTCCTATTATGAAGCTCCCCTTAATCTCCCTCGATCAATGAGCTCAACCCATTTGGAGTTCTTCCGAACTCGGCTAAAAAATCACAATCATCTAGGTACCTCCTTTTTCCTTCAAGTTCGGCAACACTTAGGGTCTTTGATCGATTGTTCACAACTTCATTTGTTAACATCTCTTTGGTTTTCCCACTTTTTCCATACTAATACTCCATGATGAAAAGTATAGGGTTATGGAGTTTTCCCTTCTTCTCCTGCTAAATCAATCCTCGCAATACGGTGAACTAGGTATAGTTGGTTGGCCCACTTGGTACTACTTTAGTCCTTCAAAGTTTGCACATCGTTATATGCAATACACTGCCCTTCTACCAATCTTGTTTTCCTTCACAAGTATATAACTTAGGGCTCTTCTTTGACAGTCACCTAAAACCCTCCAACTATACTTAGACTTCCATCAATTTTCCCAACCACGATCAATCCTTTTATTATTCTAGGGCCCATTACTGCTTTTGCCCTCATCTAGGGCTCTTCAAATTTTCCACTAACAATGATACGATTCCTCCAAAAATCATTGTTCTTGTGTATCAATTTCTATTTTCTCAGTCTATGAATAAATACGAACTACTTCTCTTATCTTCCTTCTAACAATTTGTGAATGACTAAACTTGGGTCACAAATAATACTAATTATCCATTGAATAATTTTTATAGGTTGCATCATATCTCTGTCCAAAACTCTATGGACGGTCCATCGAAATAAACTCATCTTCATGTCAATATATTCTTCATATACACATTTCATACACTCGGGTTCCACCCTCCTTTGGATGTTATCTCCACAAATAGTTCCACAAACCATATTCCAAATATATGGTTTATATTGCGAAGATAAACCTTGCTCCTAAGGGTCCCCAACCTCTCTTCTTCTACGAATATTTGTCACGATCTTAAGGGCATACATATGGACTAAACATGCTAAAAACCACCGTAACTAGAATTATACTTTTTTTCTAATGGCTTTAGAACAAACCCTATCCACCACAGGAAAAAACAACAAATCTTTTCTCCTTAAGAGACAGGCCTAGCTCATATGGATGCGTAGATTGGGCATTTATTTAGTGAATCTTGACTTGAACAATATTTCTATGACCCTCAAACTAGGGTTACCTCAGTCAATATTATGCTTGCGAAATTGCTTCTATTCTAGCCTAAATTCGATTACATGCCCTCCTTCATTTGTGTTGGTACTTATCACGGATCTTGCGGCCTACTGCTCCTACAAGACGAGGTCTCAGCACTCTACCTTTATTTTTAATATTTGATGTGGCCTTCACACAAAGATACCATTGAAATAACATGCCCATATTATCATAGGCATTTCAATTTTTTTATGTCTATCTCTCTATTTTTTCTTGCCCCATTTGAAATATCATCCTTATTTTTCTAGGTGTTTCTTCAATATAGTGTGAATATTTTTTCATCACACAACCTGTGGGGTTTTGTCTATGCAAATATCTTGTAAACCCCATTCCTCAAGGTATTTGATGAAATGAAATGATTATCGATGATCACCGGCTAATGGTACCTATGAATATTTACTCTAAAAATTCACAATTTTCACAAATGCCAACAATTATACAATAGTTTAACCTCATGAACTATTCTCCTTTGTTCTCTTAAGTGATGCTATAAGCACTTATTGCTTTTGTAAAAGATTTTTACTCTCTAGTCCCATTGAGCTATTTCAGTTATATGTGGACATTGATATAATTTCATTTCATTTCTTCAAATTTTATGACTATTATGTGTTACCTTTGGCTAGTGCCTTCTTTCTTACCTATTCTTTTACGGCAAATTCCGGCCAGCTAAACGGCCACGGGCGGCACGAAGGTAACGGGAGCCACGCGGGGTGACGCAAGCCTATTCGGGGTGAGTACGGGGGTAGTGTAAGCCCTTGGTGTGAAACAGCCCCTTGCGAAGCGGTGTAGGGGCCGAAGCAAGCTAGTCAAGCTGACGTGGGGATTCGAGAGAAGAGTATTACTAACTTTTTTATTTCTCTGCTGGGTTAACCGATTTTGGTGCCTAGGATTGTTGTACTTGGAAACTACATAATATTGAAAACCCTCGAGTTAGTTGTTACAGTTTTCCCACACTGGGGTTTTCAGGGATAGTTGTCTAGAAAATTTGTGTGTCACTTTGTCTATGACATGTTATTCAATATTTGATACATATGTGTAGATTTTGCTAGTTGTATTTACTGTTACTTCGCTAATTTATTGAATATTTCATAAATTAACTTGTAACTTGATTCAAGTAGGAGAATTAAATCAAGATAATATAATGGGGTCTCTTAAATTAATAAATTTTCACATTCCCTAGGTCTAGCCCCATTAGGTCATCTAGGGCAACAATTTCCCATGAATCTAGTTACGGAAAACTTATATCTCCTAGAGGCAGTTGTGTTCTTCAGGTGCCCTCACTCTCCTCATAGCAGGCCAATTCTGATGGTGGAATCTCACGGATACCTCAAACCTAGCTCTGAGATCAAGTTTTTCCTAGGTATTCCAAAGGATAGAACCTAGTTGGATCCCAATTTGACCCTATCGAAGTAAAAACTCATGTTTTATCCTTTCCCATCACCTTGTCTAGGATAGGAACATCATTGGTTGCTAAATTCCATCCCGAACCTGGGTTGGGTCCCACTTGGCCCCCTGGTCCCATTTCATGTCAAAGGCCTTTCATGGGATATACGAAATCCAAGTTCTCAAAGGATTTTAGAATTAAGAACTTCATTCATAAGTCTTATTATTCTCCCTCAACCCTTCAATCTCCCTCCTCTCTCCATAGAAAGATAAATTCCCTTGCTTAAAAGGAGAAGAAAGTCCCACTCTTTATTTTATCTTGGGGAAAGGTTTTCAAGGGTCACTTTCCACCTATTCATTGACCTATATTCTACGCAGGTGACTTCCTAAAATACCGGACTCCACCCATCGGTGAAAGTCTATGAAGAACAAGGAGCCTTAGGCTGTGGTGACGATGGGCTAAGCCTCAATTTTTCCTTCTCCTAGTAGTTTCCCTCTTAGGAATCCCTTTTAGGTCCATGACTAGTTTAATTGGTAACAAGTTTTTCAAAATTCCATTTGGCAACTCTTTAGTATGCCCACTTTTTCCATACTACGGCTCCAAAGATGAAATGCAGGGCTAGCAGGTTGCCCTTCTTCTCCTTTGAATCAATCCTCTACAATATGATGAACTAGGGCTAGTTGGTTGGCCCACTTGATTGTTACTTTAGTCCTTCAAATTCTGCACATCCTTAGGCCCTATATGCTGCCCCTCTACCAATTTGTTGTCCTTCACTAGAACAAGAGTCGGGGCTCTTCTTTGATAGTAACCTAACAACCCTCCAGAAGCTGTACTTGGACTACCATCAATCTACCCAACCACGGTCAATTCTTTTTACTTATATAGGGCCCAAAATATTTTCTTCATCAGGGCTCTTCAAATATGCCACCTAACAATGGTTTGGAGTCCTCTCAAGATCAATGTTCTTGTGTATCGACAATTTTATCTTTTTTTTTCCAATATATGAACAAATATGAACTACTCCTCTTGTCATAATTCTAACAATCTGTAGATGAATGAACTAGGGTCTAAATCCTTTTTAATAGTGAATTTACTAATTTTTTATAGGTTTCTTAGGATCTTTGTCTAAAACTCTATGGAAAGTGCACAAAATCAACTCCTATATAGGTCAATCCATTCTTCATATGGCACATTTCTTCGCATGTTCAATCTTCTTCTTAGGTTCCACCCTCCTTTAGATCTCTTGTCTACACACACTCTTGAATACGTAATATCTTCCAAATTTGTGGTCTTTGTTATAAATAAAACTCACCTCTAAGGGTCACAACCCGTCTTCTTCTATCACAAATTTGTCACGGTGTGGGAGCATACCTTAACTAAACATGCTAGGAAACTATCCTAACTAGGGCATTATACTTATGTACTTCTAGCTGATGGCAGAAAAAACCCTATCCACACATAAAAAAAACACGACTCTTGCCTCCATAAGAGACTCGACTAAGCCATATGGATCCATAGATTATGGGCATTTCTTTTGGTAAGATCTTGACATAGACTTCGGATCTCAATGTTGACCCTCAAACTAGGGTTAACTCGGTCGATGTGTCTGTTTCGACCTTGCTATGGCTTTAAATTACGATTGAAAGCCTCCTCCATTTATGTTGGTCTTTATCACAAACCTTGCGGCCTACTAACCACCACAAGGCAACATGGTATCAACCCTATCTTCTATTTCATGTAGAAAATATAACCAACAAGATTCAATATGATCTTGTAATGTACTAAACAAGACACGAATCCTTCCTAGAATTTGTGGAAACAAAACACAATCACACAATCACAGAGATGTATACGAATAAGAAACTGCTCAAAGCCACTCTATCTCTATATTGTATTAGATCAGGAATCTGGCAGAACAATACAATGCCCAATCTCTAAAAGGATATAAACACTCTGTATTCTCTATTTGATGTAGGAAAAAGTGGGCTAAAATATAGCCAATTCTTGGCCTTCCTTCCTCCTGCCTTGCTCACACAATTCCTATGGAATTATCTCCATAGTAATTAAGAAAATCAACCTTCCTTGATTGTACTTAATCACATCTATTAGCATCCCAATGACTTTATAGTTGCACATGGGAAATTTTCTATAAATACAGTAAATGGATTGTAATTTCCTACCAAGTGTGTTTAATGGATCAAAGGGGTCTTTTATTATTTAAATTAAATTAAAACCCTAAACAATCCATTCTTGAGAGATGTAACACCAAGAGTTTATGGGCCCCGTTGGGGTTAGTTGGGTAGTCAACTTCCCAAGGTCGTAACTTGGTCATATGATCTTTATTTGATGCATGCCTTGTTAAGTATCTCTCAGGGACTTCCTGGCTTGCTTTAATGCGTATTTCAAGGAAATCACCAAACTTTTCATGCCCAAAAAACATTGTTTCGGGCCTCAAAACGACTCCGAGAAGTTCAAGGCCAGAAAAACTGCAAAAATAATGGGTATTGCCATAATTAAGGAAAAAATAAACCTAAAAGAGACAATGGTGAGGGCCCAAGTGGAATGGGTGGGTGCGGTGGCCACAAATATCCACCTCGATCACCTTAAATCAAATTTCTTGAGCTAACTCAATCATCATGACTTAGTTAAGCGACACAAGTTGTTATGAGATGAAATCACAATTTATTATCAAATTTATTTAAAAAGGAAAAATAAATTAGACGCCCTCGCATTCCTCCTCCTAGTACATCAAAATTCCTCACCGAGTGTGGATGCATTTTTGTCCTTTCTAGTTGCCAATTTCTTTGGATCTTGTTGCAAATTTCAACACTCCCCTCTAAACAAGAAAAGGAGATTCAATCTATTTATACGAGTACCTTTGGAATGTTCTGCATGCTACACTTCTCTAGTGTTGTTTGCACACGAAAATCCTGAAATTGAATAGCCTGCGAACAAGCTGAATCGGTATAATGCATTTGTCCTCGAGTCTTCTAACTACTACTAGTTACTTTGTCTAGTACTAAGATTCTCTATCTTCTTGCGACATGCATCCATGCCTTTATTTGTTGCTATCTGATTTGTGCTCTAGTATTTGACCCATCTGTCACTCAGTTTTCATCTTGCTGACATCTGACTACATCACATTCTAACTAATCCTCCCTACTCTTGTTATCTTGTGGGCTCCTTCTTGAGGTTCAATCCATGAGACATGCCATCTCTGTGGACCTTGCCCAAATTTCTTAACTTGGAATTATGTCTACACATCACTTTGCCACCTCAAGGTATGGTTGCTCCTCTTCCCATCGCTCCCAGAAATTCCCCCCTCATGGAGGTCTTTGCTTGGCTGGGCCTTTACTCGGTCTCCTTTCTACTTCTCCAATTGTGTGACTACTCCACAACCTTTTGAGGCTTGCTTCTCATGAGGATGCATTTTGAGAGGTAATTTATGCTCCCTCTAAACCACTAAGTCTCTTCTTCTGCCTTTCTACTCAAAGCTTTTCATGCATATGGTACCTTAAGTGCATATAGGTTCTTGACTCGCGCACGGTGTAATTGTCAGGCGTTACAAAAATTTTCTAAAAAAGAGTTGATTTTAAATCAATGATATCTCCCTCATTTGAGCTCGATTTGACCTATTTTTTTCCATTTGGGGTATATTTTTAAAAGGAATCCAAAAATTCTATTTTTTTTTGCAAATTTTACACCAAAAATTCAGATATTCTCTTACAAACTTGCTGCCCAAAAAATTCTTTCCTCTACGATACCATGTAGAAAATCTAACCAACAAGATTCACATTTGACCTTGTAATCTACTAAAACAAAATCTTTGAATCCTTCCTACAATTTGTGGAAACAAACCACGATCATACAATCACATATAAGTAGAAATAAGTATAATCACATAGCAACATGATGTATTTGGGGGAAAAACACCAAAACCCCTCTATATCTATTGTGAAAATCATGAAACAATACAATGCTTAATCTCTCATAAGATTCTCTAGCACTCTTTAATTATTGTCTCTCGTTGATCTAGGCAAACTCGGTCTAGTACTTAGCCAATTCTCATCCTTAATTCAACCTGCACTTGCTCATGAAATTTCTGGGAATTAATTCCTTATTAATTAGGAAAATCGAGTCTTCCTTAGCTTGCACAATCCATCATGGCATCCCAATGACTTTATAATTCCACATGGGAAATTTTCTGCGAATACAAATGATAGTTATCTTCCTTTAACCTCTATCTCAATTTGGGTATTCCTCAGCGGCATGTATGCAAATATTAATATATAATTATCAATTATCGATCGATCACTCATTTTGAATTTCTAATTTAATTCAGGACCTCTCACTAGCTCATCACTCGGTTAAGAACTAGTTAAAGCTGATTTTAACTCATTTAATTGAGTTAAGCACACTTGCACCCCACTATTGTATCCTTCAAGCTTGGACCCCAAAAATATTAGAATCCCTCTAGATGCCTCATCTTAGACCCCTCAACCAATTTCTTGAGCTAACTCGATCATCATGACTTAATTAACTAACACAAGTTTTTATGGATAAATTACAATTTATTGTCCAATTTATTTAAGGAAAAATATTTAGACACCCCACATTCCTCACTCTTTGGTCCATCAAATTCCTCACTAGTGTGGGTGCATTTTTTTTTTTTGTCCTTGCTAGTTTCAATCTCAACATTTCTTATTGCAAATTTCAACATTTCATAATTTGATGCAGCCTTCACCCAAAGACACCATTGAAATAAGATGCCTAGATTCTCATGAGAAACCTACCTTAAGCTTGATATGTTGAAAGAGAAGCAATATTATGCCATCCTACTTACAAGCGCAAAACAACCATTAAGGTATGCAACAATATTCTAAACCCTCACATGATGATCTTGCTCTTGGATGATGATCATGACCTCCCTTTAGCAACACTTACTCGGCCTCATTATAGGCCTACTTTAGGACTACACTTATCTCACTTCACCCCCTTGATGTACTAGATAGTGAATACATGTCAAACATCTTGAGATGTACCAAGTGATAGGCATGCCAATATGTACAAGGGTGTATCAAGTACGTGTCGAAAGGAGACTGTCAAGACAACAAAATGGAGAAAAAATTTGAAACTACAGAAATGAACACATAAGATAGTTAATAATTCGTCAATTTACCTTTTCCAAGAGGCATGCTAGGCCCACCAACACTAAGTGGGAATATGTGCCAAGTGCAAAGTCTTAGTGCATTCTAAGTGCCAAGTATTCCTTTGTTGCTTCTCATCTACTTTCCAACAATTTATCATGACAAATAAATTTAATATTAAACCATGCCAAATCACACCAAGGCATCTCAACATATTCCATACATGCAAGACTTTCCAAGCGCCAATATGTATGAGAGGACTAATGTTATGCATGTTATGAAGTGGGAAGGAATGTTGAAGACTACTAAGGTGTGCTAGAGAGTGGTAATGCATGTTGATGAGTGTTAAAATTACTAGGAAAAAACATTAAGGGAGCACTAGGTAAAAATCATGAGTTAATGAATATGAGGGAACGTGTCTTGTCGAGAACTAGTGTTAATGAGTGTTAGTTGTCACTTGTGAGAGAGTGACAGAATGTCTCAAAGCATTGGTAAGGCATGTTAGGGAATATCAAGGCATGTCAATAATTCCAAAAGTGTGCTTGGGAGTTCCATGGTGTGATAATTATATCATGTGCCAATTAATAGTGCCGAATATGCCAATACATGCTAGGTGCTAAGGATGTGGCCAAGGTGCGGGGTATGTCAATATGTGTCAAGGAAACAAAAGGAAGAAGCAATAAGAGGGTTAATAATTCAGTACTTTATCTTTTTGAAAAGGGGCATTCTAGGCACACTAATAATAAGGTCCCAATACATGTTGGCTGGGATAAATCAATCTTGCGGACAAGATCGATCTCCACTAGTACCAAAGGTAATCTAGCAACAAACAACCAAATAAACCTATATTTCTCTAGAAATATGTGATTTACAAAAGGATACTATAAATGTGTTAAGTTCTTACCATAGATCCAATGCTTGTTCGAAGTAGTGGTCCCTCGATCACTTGAAGGAGTTATCCTTAAAGACACACGGTCACAAACAAGCAAACATTAAATAGCATTTGTATAGTAAATGTTATAAATCATGCCTATCATGGTGATCAAGGAATCCATGAAATAAATAGTTAATTAACGGCTTATTGAGAAAAAAATGAATTCATTTGTATTAAATTTGAATGAAAAACCTTACAACCTTAGCCTTGATGTTGAACGAGCCTTCTCGGGGGTTTGAAGAAGGTTTCCCTTACTCTGACCAAGCCTTGCACTCTTCCAACCAAGACAGATAGAGGTATGTGATCTCTCTCACAAAATCTCGGTTAAATGAGTCTAAATCCCAACACTTAACCTCAAATAATTCTAAAGCTCGAACTCCCCTTAAGGCTACCCAATGCCTCTTTTTATAGATGCAAAGGAGGTTTCAGTTCCAACTATGAAAGGGATAGAATCCTCCTTCAAAGGGATAAACTCCTTACATCAAAGGGGTTAGCTCCTTAAGGTAAGGGACTCATGAACCTCAAAAGAGTGGTTCTGCCACCACAAGATTCTTTCTAAAGGCTTCTAGAATTTACTAAAAGTGAGATTTTTGAGTTACTTGTGCCTTTTAATCTTTTACGGGGTCCACACCCATAACACGAGCCCATTCGAGGTATGCGGAGTCATGAACATTAGGTGTGGGACCATAGGCAAGATAAAGAAGAGTCTTGATACGGAGAGTTAAGGAGATTGCAAGAACTTTTTCTCTTATTTTAAGGCTTGACATGAAGAACTAATATGTTAGACTTGCAAAGGAGGAAGTATGAGTGATAATGAGCTTTCATAAATAGCGAATGTCAAGATGACAATTTTGGTACAGCAGTTGCCCCCTAAAGTAGAAAATTAGAATAGACAGAAGTGATCTATCATATATGAAGAGTCTGCATTGTTATCATTTCAGGATCATCCTATGGACACCCCATTCGAAACACCTTAAAAACATTCGATGCACAAAATATATATATATGTAGACATATCATCAACGAAATTAGGAATTCCATCCTCGGATCAAAACTAACAAAACTAATTTAAAGCGTTACGTACGAGAATGATTTTCAATACATCAACCGTTATAGACATGTGTAGACACGGTATGGACACATCCATCTATTTATGAATAATCCAATGTATAAATGATAACAAAATTCCTGCGCATCACGGATGGTAGAAACTAGATCCGGGTCTTGATTTCCACTTCTCAAACTAGTACGATTCTATCCATGTGAATGAATGTATCGAAGTGGAACATGGTAGAAACCACTTGATTACTGATCCCAATAATGTAAACGATTAACAAGTGTGAGGAGTAACCCTCGATGTCGATGGCTTTCCAAGAAGTACTCGGTACAATCCATGAAATGTGAATGAATGAAATTTGAAGTCAAACATGTCTGAATCTTTTGATCGAAGATCAATGATGCAACTTGTCATCGAAAGGCGAGAAACCTGCCATTCAGGAATGTAGATTTCAAGGTATTAACGATTCCTGAATCAAATTCCTAGATAATGAGGCATCATCGATAGAAAGTGATTCGTAAGTAGGCAAGCCCACAACACGAAATCACGGATCGAGTTTTGAAGAAAAAATATTGGCAAAGGGCCGGCTCAAGGATGGTCAAAATGGATGACGGATATTTTGCGGATGGATGAGTTTGTTTTAATTGTCCTCTTGAACACATAACGACACTACGGATGGCTTGGTGACAATTGACCCAAAGATAATACCCAACCGTAGGAGCACCAAAATGGTTTGATTAACTGAAGCCACGAGTTTCCAAACCCCGGTGAAAAAAAGTATTGGCACCAAAAGTGGTTAATGGCTTTTCAAATAATAAAAATACAGCAAATGAGTTCATTTTCTCTCTTTTCCCCCACCATTTACGGCCAGTACCTCTTTATTTTTGACAAGTTTGAGGAGGATAACATTTTCTTGTTTATAAGTTCATCCTTCGGATGAGTCCAACTTATTTTAATATTCAAACCCTAGAAGAGTGGTTCATTCATTTAAAAATTGAACCGACCTTTCTTATTAAATTTTAACGAGTCAGTACGGGAGAAACTCGGTGTTTTTCAATTTTAGGGTTAAAGAAAAAACTTAAGAAGACTCCATGGGGGTACTTTTAAATGAATTAGTCTCTCGAGCCCAAAAAAGGATAAAATATCTTTGGAGAACTACGTTGACCGTAATTAGTCAACGTATACCTTTTCGTAAATATTCCATTTCGATGCAGCAAAGAGGTAAACTTATACTAAAAAGGACGATCATTCGTTTATTTTAACGAGTTTGAATAATCAAGTGCTCGACAGAAATATTTTCAATTTTCAAAGTACGAAAAGAGCTTAAAAGAAGACTCCAAGTTTTCGCTTTCGTAAATTTTTGAAAGAGTCAGAAAAAGTGATAAAAGTATGCTCTTTGTTGAAAAACGATCAATTTTCTGAAAAATCCAATTTACGCACAAAAACTAGAAACATTACACATATATATGTTTTAGATAAGTAAAAATGATTTCAAAAATAACCTTTTTAAAGTAAAAAATAAACAAATAAAAAATTCATTTTTATTCGAAAAACCTTATAAAAAGGACTTTTCTAACTTCATTTTTACCATTGTTGAAGTTGAGAGTGAAAAGTAAGAGCTTTGGGTAAAGAGTTCCTACGAAGATTAAAATGTTTAATCGTCGAAAATCAGTATCGGCCTCAAAGTATTCTGACCTCCTTATCTTGCATTTCATCCATTTACATTTCATTTTTAGACTTTGAATTTCATTTTTAAAGGGAAAAATAGGTTCAAAAAAAAAATAAACTGTGGGGGTCGCCCAGTGCAACATGCGGGCCTACTTGGGGCCAGTTTTTCTAAATAGAAAAAAGTCGTGGTCTACACCAATCCACAACAAGTTTGTGCATACACATTGTGTATAGAAAATAGAGTGCCCAGGCCCATGCAATTAAGTTTCAAATTCAAATTTCTCCAATTCCGCCAAAAAATTTTCAAACTAGATTGTTCTAATATATCTTTTTTATGCATTGTAGGATATACAAGATGCTAATTTGAAGAAGCAACGAGCATGAATATGTAGATGTGTTGCAATGCTTCATTTTTTCCTACAATGCGAGGCATTATCATCATGCGGTTTGTATAAATTATGGGCCATTCGAACATGAGGGCACGGTGGAACCTCGACATGAGTGATGAGCATATGGAATGTACGGGCCAGTGTTTCATTATTGGAGGCCACCGGCTCGAAATTTATTTGGAGGATATCTATTTTTTGACTGTTTGTCAAGAGGGTGAACAAATTTCTGTTTGGGACTAGGAGACGTGGCAGTTTATTTGCTAGTCTTTGACTAGAGTTACAGCAATGATCGAGAGCGGACCTGGGACAAATGGATAGACATAAAAAAAATATAATCCATCCACGAGCTTAAATTTATTGCATTCTGTCACGGAATATGTGGGAGTGCAACATTGTGTGGCTACCGGTTCCCACATGCACATTCTTGTGAAGCATTTTTGAGCTAATTTTCAATTGGTGCGAAGTGTGTTGGCCAATGTAAAAGGCCAACTAACTTCAAGAAAAATAACGGAAAGCTAAACAAATTTGGATATGGATCCATTGTAGTCACCTTTTGCTCTGAGAGTATCCCATGTTAGCTCTGAGAACATTCCTATTGATGTTGAGTCGGCCTCGAGAACCTAGGATGGTTCGTTGGGTTGCTGATGGCCCGTCATTCTGGCGAGGGCGTCGAGGGTTGTTCAATTTCCTTCTACATATTTTCGTTGGTTAGAACGCCAAATTTTTGTCATAGAGGGACTTTCCATATGCCGGGATAGATTTACGTGGTATTTGTAGAATGAAGCTCTCTAGTAGAGCAGGTGGGATGAATCGAATTAAAAATCATTTTTCAACAATTTCTAAGTTCTATTTTTTTTTTTGTATTTTAATCGTCTAAAAAATAATAATAATAATTTTAAATTCGGATGTGGGCCCGGTGACAACTCATCTCAACCCATGAGAGGCATCCGTACGCGGCACCGGCCCCGGAGGGCTAATCGTGAATATCTGTCGATTTAGAGCATCACCTAGGCCTTTAACTCTAGACATTCCAAAATCGACATAGATGATATTCCGCTCGGAGTTACGGAGATATGTGATTGGTGTCCTAGGACCTTTTAGGAGGTTCCTATGTAGGGTGGCACAGGCTGATGGTCTCTTATTGTGATCATCATCGGTGATAGGATGATAATGTTGTAGACTCATATTTTTTGACCTTTTGTATTATCATTTGTTGATCATAAGGTGTTTCAACCTATGATCAAAAGCGATGTATATTTTTTGAAACAAACTTCTATGCTATGATATATCACTATTGCGGCCTATCTTGTGTACATGTTATTGAATGTTGTTTAATTTACTATTTTGATTATTGCAAATGTTGATTTATCATACTAGAAGCAAGTTGCATCTGCTAATGTATTTAAATGTCTTGGAATATCTTGATATTGATATGTAATAAAATTCACGTTCCAGAAGACACGAACTCTTAAAAATAACCGTAATAACACTGGATTTCTAATGGCATAAATACAGTAGGTACGTAATACAACAAGTTCGGGAATTCAACCTAACAATCAAACTTCAAATTCCAAACGATATGGATTCAGATAATAACTCAATCTGCTTGCACTATACTACGCAATTTTATTCATTGTTTTGTGAGGCTTGCCCCATGCATGGATACTAAATCATTAGAGGTGGATAGATAACCCAAGGCTGGAAGAAATGTTCCGTGTACTATAATCAACCTGTCAACAAAACCAATGTAGGTTTGAAGACGTCGACATACGCAATATCAAGAGTAAAACTCGGATAAGCGAGTCAGTAGTAAAACACTCTAAACTAGACGTACTTTTCTAATCTAAGACACAATGGTAGTATCTAAATCTAATCTAAAAAATATCCACACCTAAATTTAAGCATATATCTCTTCGGATAAAGCCCATTTAAGTTATCTAA
The DNA here is from genome assembly GCA_034641835.2 of Pinus albicaulis. Lineage (NCBI taxonomy): Eukaryota > Viridiplantae > Streptophyta > Pinopsida > Pinales > Pinaceae > Pinus > Pinus albicaulis. The sequence goes on along the minus strand of JAXQQM020082259.1, from coordinate 101,039 downwards.
AGGGACACCTTCAAAAATCTATCGGCTCATAGACGCACCGACTTTCTCTTAACAATGAAAGGACCATGTCACATAGGAGCAAATTTTCCGAGTCCCTAGCTTATCGTTGGCTGAGCATACACACTAAGACTAGGTCTCCTTGAAAAATTACAAGGTGTAACATTTCTTATCGTCTTGAGACTTTATTCGTTTGACATGAGATTCGTTTGCTAATGCGGCATTTAAGTCGATTCTAATCTAGGCAGGCCAAGTAAAAAAAAAAATTCTCCTCTTTAGATGTATTTGGGAGTAATTATGTAACAATTTCAATGAAAAAATTTTGCATTCAGCCAAACCTTGACTTGCTTAGTAAACTAGTTGAAAGGTGAAACCGAGATGATGTTTCTGCGAGGTCTAATATGACCAAAGTGTTGAAAATAACATGGAATTCAATTCTAATTATGAATACCAATAATTTTTTGATCATAGTGACTAAAAAAATTGATAGCTTCAACCCGGACCATTAGCTTAACGAGTAGTATGAGTAGAACTATTGTGGCGCGAGGCCAAGTTGATACGTCGGTTCGGTCATCATGATATTTCAAAAATGACTTCCATGATCTTCTATAATGGCTTGAGGAACACAAAATATAGCAATTATATGATTGAACATGAAAGTTGCGGCAATCTTGCACGATGCATGAAAATGTAGGCATTGCCTCGGCCCCTTAGTAAAATAATCTACGCTAGAGATAATATATACATGCTTAGGCAGGAGTGAGGGTTACATGTAATAAAGGCAATGCCCACTTTTCGAAAGGACTGACAATTATAGGGTGAAGAGAGTAGGTGGTGCACGCATTTTGCAATCAAAGACCTGAAAATTGTGGCATTTCAGAGGCATAGATACAATCTTTGAATACTTGATGACAGAAATAACTTGACCTTCTGCATTATCTTTTCGTTTGTGGCATACCCGGACATATGGTTGCCACATGCTCTAGAATGGAATTCATTTTATAACCTTCTCGGCTTATTCATGAGTAAGACGGCGTCGGAAAAACATAATCCGCTCCACGATGATAGAGTGTATCACCAATAATATTGTATTGTTGAGTTGAAACGTATTTTCGTCTATTTTGAGATCATGAGATTTCGAATAAAGATTGGATTGGAGATAAAAAAATAATATCCCCATACCAAGGATCAAGGGTAATGATAAACAAGGATTCATCCGCAATGGGATGTTCACTTCCACTGGAGTTTCGATATCGATGAGCCAATCACACATCAGTTCGGAAAAAGACCAAAGATTTCTTTGCCTTGGATTTTTCAAAGTCCATGTCAAATTCCTATAGAATAACTATCCATTTGGAATACTTGCCCCTAGCAATTTTTTTCAAGATGTACATCATAGGGTTACATTTGGAAATCACGTAGTTTTGCATAATAAGATGTAGTGTCAAAATATTTGAATGACAGGCAATTTGCCAAGACGATTTCTCCACATGTGTGTATTTGATCTCGGTCGGATGCAAATTTCGACTAAGATAGTAAATCACATGTTCATTGTTGAATTCATCTTCCTGAACTAAAACCATCCCAATGGTGTAGTGAAACTGGCGAGTATAAAAAATATTATTGGTTGTAATTGGGAGGATGCGATAGCAGTTGCATGGGTCAAAAGTGTGTTTGAGTGCATCAAAATATCGATTAGCGATCTCATCCCAAAGAATGGAATTTTCTATTTTGACAACCTGGTAAAACCCTTTGTTAACTTGACGTAGTTAGGAATGAGTCGACGTAAAGTTTTCTTTCCCACACGAAAACTTTGGAGTTGGTGCAGTCGAAGGAGGAGGTAGATTAACAATAGGTTCGACTATGAACGGATCAACGAATGCCTTCTTTTGAAAAAATAAATCCTAGTAAGTGACCCAATTCTACACAAAAAACACATTTGTGTGGATTCAACTGAATTCAATAATGCCTACATCTCATAAAAAGATAGCTCATAAATGAGTAGGATAGTCGACCCCTACGCGATAGATAGTGAGTAAATCATCGAGATAATGCCCAAAATGTGCTTAATGTCATGAAATTCATAAGACATAGCCCTTTGAAAATTTTCCCCGACGTTCTTCAATCCAAGGGTAGTTTCCAATAAGCAAATATTTTACACGGACAAATGAGAAAGTTGTTTTTAGGGTGATCGACGGGGAGTATGTTTATTTGATTGTAACCAAAAAAACCATCCATAAAGGAAAACATTTCACTACCGGCACAATCATCAATATAAGGGGTTGGATAATTTTTCTTTAGGACAAGCTCGATTAATATCCCTATAGTTGATACATACTCTTATCGCTCCTTGTTTTTTGTTAACAAGAACAATATTCGATACCCAATCGGTTAAAGGAATTGGATAAATGAAACCTACTCGAGTAATTTTTCAACCGACTTTGATAACGACAACTTTTCTCGGATGTATTTGATGTAAACGTTGATGGACAAGTTTAACTGATCGGGTAAGTCTTGATTTCATGTACAATAATTGACGGATAGATCCACAGCATTTCTTCATATGACTAGGCAAACACGTGATGAAATTCTTGAACTAGGGGCTTTATAAGTTTGGATTTCATTGTACGTACAACAAACACCTATATGAAAGTTTTCAATTATTCCTATTTTAAGTTTGAAATATCAATAGGAATCGTTCGAGAGATATTTTCCAAATTTAACTCGAATCGAGTTTTGCAATGGATTAGGTTCTTTCGACATATTCAGCCAGTAAAAAATAGAAGAAATCATTTTCAAAATGATCCAAATCAGGTAAAAATTAAGATCGATGATGTAGATCTTTCCATAGTAAATGCGTCGACGAGACAAAAGTTCACCAAAATCTGCTCATCGGTATGAACAAGATCGAAATGTCATTGTGGTTGAGCTAGATATAAAAGTGATTCCTCATGGATCCCATTCATTGGATCGGTTTCGGTTGAACAAAGGATTGAAAGCGATTGTACGGCCTAATATGCAATTTCAAGGGACTCGAAGACATCGCACCATCAAATGAATCCAACTCGGAGTCGAAGGTACGATCCAAGGATCATCAAATGTAATAGTATTCAATGAAATCATATGAATAGTTGCGATGAAAGCTGATACGTTAGGAGAGGAAAGGAAAAAAGTTCCTAGTAAACCAAAATCTTTTATCAAACCTACCCAACATCCTTGTAAGGGATAGTCATTTCACCAGGCATCGCACAGTTGTTCTTGTGAAATTTGGATCGGAGGAGAAATAAAGTTAAGCGAGGTCTATTGTAACGATCTTTCCTTGATGTGGAAACATGATAGTAAGCAGAAGAAACAACATCACGGTCATAGCATAATGCCAACTACGACCCCGAAGGGAGAAGGTTGTAATCTAGAGGGGCATTAACCACTTCCACATCTAGATTTACGGTTTACTGTCGACCCCTATGGGCTAAATCTACAAAATACTGAAAGGATGGAACCTCGGCCATCAAAATCCTTTAGAATTGTCGAGAGGAGCCAGTTAGTGTAGGAGAACCAAGTGATTTCCAACACTAGATCGACATAATACTGCCCCGATAAACTCCCCTCATCAATCACAGTCCAAAATATCGGTCTTTTTTACTAATACTAGAATCCCCAAGCCATTTGATGAGGTAGGCGAAGTGTACTATTCTCTAAATTGAAGATTATTAGATTCAAGTCTTGAGTATCAACGGCTCCTATAGCTGATTAAAAGTACTTTATGTTGTCTTGAGCATGATTGTAGTACTTCCAAAGCTAACATTGCTAAAGGAGAAATAGAGAAGTCTTCAACAATGTTGTAATTACGAGCACCTCTCGCATGTGGATTGAAAGCTGATATACAAAGAAGACCTTTAGCAAGCGGTTTGATTACTATGTACGGATTGGGTTTATCGATACGTAGTGGATTAAAATGAGAGGTGTAGTTGATGTGTTTGACTTAGAAGATGCCTTCTTTACCACAACGAGGACTTTTTACCATAATCTTGCGATCGCATCACAATCCTAACATGAGACATAATCATAATAGGTTCTTACGAGGCATTCGAGTGGAGACGATCATCTTACTACATTGAGTGAAGGATCCTTCAAGACAACAAGTTGTTGAGAACCTTTAATAGTTATTATCTGTGATGTGAGCATTCCTTGGTAAAATGATCCTCGTCGCAAATGAAACAAGGATAGCGAGGCTTGCGTTTTTGTCTTTAGATTCTCATTTTTTATCAGTTTTATCTTTTGAATTATTTTTGTTTTTATTCTTCCCCTTCTTTTTTACTTAGGTTTAGATTTGGATGTAGATGTCTCTACGAAATGAATGTCGGTAGAAATTTCGGTGGGGAAGACTCTCCTTTTGGGAATCGAGGTAAAGTTATTATAGGAGAAAGGAATTCTTCGAAGATTTCTTCTTGCTTTTGGTATTAAATGTACCAATCATACCATCGTGTAGATATGAAGGAGGCTGCCGATTATTTGACCTTGTTTTGGAAGATCGGGGATTTTTTCATGTAAAGTACTACATTGCGTATAGACGAGGTCACGAATGCTTGAGCTTGGCTTGATGACTTTCTCTTCGATGAAAACTACGGCCTTAATATCTTGAGTGATTTTGGGTAATAATGATTTAAAAACCATTACGCCCAAAATTTGATCTAGAATGTAAACTTTCTCGACATTCTACGTCGCCATTTGTGAATATGATCAGAAATATATGTGGACGTGGATTGCTTTGGTAAATGCAATGGTTACGCCAATGTTGTATACGAAGAGTAAAAATGAGTTAAAAAGGCGGTTGCTATTGTAATTATTAAAAAACTAGAGTAACTCAATGTACCATTTGGCGGCAAGACCAATAAGAGTTCGTTGAAAAAGATGTAAGTGAATTGAATCATGATTATTGGATTAGACGCACACGGAGAGCGATAAGTCGCCACCGTGATTTGACGGATCCTCGACTTACCCTCGAATTTCGGTATATCAACTGTTGGGGAAAATTATGCGGCATTGGCGGCAATACAGGATGGTAGAAAATTGGATCATTCATAAGGAGTGTCAAATCAGGTAAATCCAAGTTGCAATAAATGGTAACTAATGGTTAGGGTCACAAAACCTTGAGTAACAAGAGTAGTTTCGGGAGGAGAGATACCTAGGATAGGCAGAATGGACTTGCATTAGGAGTATGTAACCTCAGGAGCTGGTCTTGTTGTTGTGGTTGTTGGTGTTGATAAGTATAACCCGGGGTACGGTTGATCTTGATAAACTCTATTTTGTGAAATGGGACCGAATTGATACTATCAGGTACGATTGATAAACGGAATTTGGTTGAATTCGACAATCATACTTGTACTAGCTTGTCCCGGAGGTATCTAGACCGAAGTGCGAACGAAAGTCTTTGGTAGGTACGGATACTTGAGGGATTTTCATGGATGCGGGGATAGAAGAAACGAGCTACAAATACTCCGGAGACGAGGTGTTATAGGTTGAACGGATGTTGCGGTAATTACGACAATTTGCGATGAATTCTAAGGTGTACTAGGCGAGGCTTCTTTGAACAAAACTCGGTGCAAGGGTTTGAATAGTAGGTTAGACAAGTTGCTGGGTTGGACTAGAAACCAAAGAGCTATCCGAGTTGAATAGACAACTTCACATTAGGTTACATAGTGTTTGTTGAATTTGGGATGGATCCCACACCATGTTCATTGCGGGGTATTGTCTAGTAGAAGGTTGAACATAAGGACCATAGCTTGGTTGAACGTAGGGTTGATAAGTAAGTGAGTAAATTTTGGCTCCTTGTACAAATGATTGACTAGAAGGCGGTTGGAAACCTTGATTTGGGTGTTGACCTTGAGGTTGATAACCCTAAAGTAATCTTTTGAATGCAGGGTTGATAAGGACCTTGAGGAACCTCTTTGAGTTTGGGAGTTGGCCTTAGGGTATATCTTGTCCGAATCTTGATAACCTTGAGGTATGTACTATGCTTGAGGTTGTTCTCCAAAATAATATTGTGCCACAGTTTTTCTGGGAAGAGTTACCTTGAGGTTGCCCCCGGTGTGTGGCCCTTGTGAGTTGCCCCCTGGGTGGTAGCTGACTACTATGAGAGTTGCCCCCCGGGCGATGGCAGCTTCCACGAAGTTTTCCCCGAAGTGACGGCTACCTTGAGGTTAGGGATTCGAGTGTTACCCGGACTATCATAAATATTTGCTGCGACTGTGTTCTTTCGGTTTCTTCATTAAGACCGAGATGATAATACTTTTTCAATGGGTGAGGAGCTATACGAGAAAGTACCGAAGAACGTACCACAGAAGGAACGAGAAGAGGACCTTTGTGTAAAAATTCTTCAGGTGTTTGGAAAACACTAAATAGGACTCTCCTGCCATGATAGATGAAGGATTGTAACCTCTGGGCGTAGGATGAAATGGAATTCAAGGTGGAGAAAAAGCAAGACCAGGGTTTTCTAAAATTTTTGTCAAAGATAGATACAAGTGTCGCTCCGAATTAGAGAATTGTAGAAAATGGATTCATGCTCCCCTAGATTTAAAGATTGAGGGGATTCGGGGAAGAGATAATTCTTCATCTAGACTAGCAAGTTCTTGAATAGAAATGAGGCCATATGGAAGGTCTTCGATAACAATATTTCTTACCCTAGGTGAACCGGATCGCTAGAAGTTGGAGTAATAAATCCCGAGGATGTTTTTCAAATAGAATATTCGATATCCGGAGTTGGCAAATTTCGGAGTTCTTTAGCTAGTTCAGCGGAAGGAGAAATACTACCGAGTAACCAAAACTAAAATCGGTTCTTAGATGTGTTATGTTGTGGGTATTTTATGAAACTGAGGATGAACAACTATAGATGAACTTCCAATTTACGTTGATCTAATTCTCTGCTACTAGATGATACTAGAGCACGCAACCCTTTAAGGCGACTCGATGTATGCTCGACTTCCTAAGTCTTCGGGACCTGTCTCGATATTCTTGCCACGATTAAATATTAATCAATCACATGCAAACAAAGAAAATCTTAATAAAAACACCTAATTCTAAAGAAAAAATAGGTGAATCACATGCCTAAAATTCCTAAGAGTTTAAACCACACACAAACGGTAACTTCCTATACTAAAAACACTAGTTGAGATGAAATCCAACTTAGTAAGTATCCTAAAGGGCGGTTGGAGCAGTTACCGAACAGCCTACTTAATGAAACGGTGGCACAAGTTTGTTCACAAAACCATCTTGATTAGAGAACCCCCCAAGGTCCAAGTGAGTCTAGTCGACGTCTGCTACGGAGTACAGTGAGATCTTTCCTTCACCGTCACCTTAGGAAATAATCTTAAGCTTATGGACACTAAGGTTGCCAACAATAACAAATACAATGAAATAGTCTATGATCCGATTCCCCGCGCAAAGAGCTGAGTAACAAAGCTCAATCCCCTTGAATGCTCCTCAACAAGGTTAATCTAAGGTTTACCGACAAGTGACCCAGGAGCTCCTCGACAATGGTTAGTTTGAGGTTCTTGTGTATGTAATGTGCACGGATCTTCGATCTTTACCAGTAAACGAAATTGATTTTCAAAGGTTCGGACATGATCTCATAGATTAACTCCTTTGAAAAAGCTTCCCATATTGTACAAATTATAATTGGTTTATTTCCTACATAGATTTATCTACTTGTTTGTTTTTACTATCTTGGAGAGTTAGTCTCCCTACTCAGATACTAGCCTAAGCTATATTGGTGATAAGAGCCCTAGAAATAAAAAGATTACTAGATCAATTTTTAATTAAAGCGTTGTTTTATGGTTTGTTCTTTAATTCAATAGGTATGGAAATGAAACTTTGATGGTGTGAAGACTCAACTTCCAAAAACACTAAAAATATTAAAAATTATAATCAATTCATTTTCTTTTGATAAGTTCTAGCTAAAGAAAGAGTTCGAGAATACAATTCTTTTTAAAAGAACAATTATTTCTTTGAACATGAAGAATAAATGGAAGAAAATATTTTTATTTTCAATAAGAACTCAAAATGAGACAAATAATTAATGTCAATAAATCCTTTCCTTTCAAGACTTGAAGCTATAAAGTAACTTTCCGCTAAAAGAGATCTACAAATTTTAAAAGCACTCAAAACTACAAAAACTAATTTTGAGATCTACAAACTTCGAAAATATAATTGAATAAAAGCTTTAATTTTTTTTTTGAGAATGTTTTACTTAGTTTTTAGTAAACTAAGGATTCATTTGTCGAGAATAACAAAAAAAATCAAAAAACATCCGAGATATGTTTCCTTTGTAAGAATGAAATTCAAACTTACTAACAGGGTTGTTCAAAGATTTTAGACAACTAGATATATTTCTCAGAAAGAATTGGTTTTCACAACCAAGTCGGACTCATCAAGAAGACAAAAATACCGATTAATGATCTGAGGTATTTCAAACACAGCTATTTAGTCCTCACAGTTAAGTGAAAATTAATCCGAGTATCCAAAACTTCTAGAAAATCACCCAAAACACAAATATTGTTGGAGACTCACTCCCAGAGGCTTTTGGCAGAGACAATACGGATCTCGGCGGATACTATAAATCCTAAATCAAATTAAATATAAAAGCTGAAGGAGAAATTTGAGTTTTCAAAAAAAATTAACGGGGTCCGCGGAGCCCCGAAGTAACGGAGTGCAATCCTGCCCAGTTACTTAAGAAGGGTACGCGCCGCCTTTGTGCGAAAAAAAAAGTGCGGTCCCTAGAAGAGTTCAAGAAAAACATAAAATATTTCAAAAAATTTTAAAATACACAAATAAACCCAAGCTACCGAGCTAGTATCCATCAATCAAAAACCAGAAAAATCATTTTTCTCAAGTCAAAATAAGAGAAAACCAAAAAAATAAGAATCCTTCCCCCGATTAAGGTCGCAGTTGTTGACCGGGGATAAATCAATCTTGTGGACAAGATTGATCTCCCTATTATAAAGAGTAATCTGGCAACAAACGACCAAATACCTGTTTCTCTAGACATGTAGGATTTAGAAAAGAATACTATAAAGGTGTTAAGTTATTATATTACGTAGATCCAATGCTTGTTCGAAGTAGTGGTCCCTTGATCACTTGAAGGTTATCCTTAAAGACCTACGGAGTCTAAACAAAGAAAAAAATTAAATAGCACCTATATAGTAAATATTATAAATCATGCCTATCATGGTGATCAAGGAATCCATGAAATAAACGGTTAATTAACAACTTATTGAAAAAAATGAATTCATTTTTATTAACTTTGAATAAAGAAAACCTTACAACCTTAGCCTTGATGTTGAGCAGGCCTTCCCGGAGTTCGGCAGAGATCTCCTCTACTCTCGAAAAGCCTTGCTCTTCCATGAGGACACTTATAGAGGTTTGTGATCTCTCTCCCAAAATCTCGGTTAAATGAGTTTGAATCCCAACAACACTTAACCTCCAATAATTCTAAAGTTTGAACTCTCCTTGAGGCTACCCAAGGCCTCTTTTATAGTGCAAAGAGGAGGTTTCAGTTCAACTATGAAAGGATAGAATCCTCCTTCAAAGGGATATCCCACTCACATCAGGGTTAGCTCCTTAAGGTGGGGATTCATAAACCTCAAAAAAAGCGATTTCTTCCATCGCAAGATTCTTTCTAGAGGCTTCTAGAATTTGCGAAAGTGAGATTACCGAGTTTACTTGCGCCTTTTAATCTTTTATGGGGTCTTCACCCATAACACAAAGAGAATGTGTTTATGTACGTAGGAGTCATGAACATTAGGTGCGGGACCGCGGAGCAAGACAAAGAGAAAGTGTGATACCGAGTTAAGGAGATTTTTAGAAATTTTCTCTTATTTTCAAGGCTTGACATGAAGAAGCTGATATGTTAGACTTGCAAAGGAGGAAAGTATGAGTGATAATGGCTCATACGAAATAGCGGATATCAAGATGACAATTTTCGGTGCAACAATACATGTATGTATTGTTGTGACAAGTGCTAATGTATGTCAATGCATTCAACCAAGGTGTTCTAGGGCATGCTAGGGACTATATGCGGCATGCCAACACATACTAGGAGAGTTCCATGTTGTCTTTAGCACGTACCACCATGTGCTTGGGCGTCGATGTCATCCTGAGATGTTCTAGGTACAAAGATGTTCCAAGACATGTGGGGTGCTAAGAAATGTTAGTGTGTGCCAAAGCATTAATTTATGGTGTGCCCGGAGTTGTCGAGGACTATTAGGTCTTTCTCATAAATAGAATTTTCAGAGCTTGATTATGTATTAAATAATATATTTCCTACACCACAAATAGTGGAACATTTTCTAAAGGGAATTTTCTAGATAATAAATTTAATAGATATGAATCATGTGTTGACTCATAGGAAATCTCTATTAGTGGTCATTACTTGAAATGATACAAGCTAATTATTTCTTAAAATTAGTGACCCTAACCACTATGGCCTTGGAAATATTATAAAAAATACTCCACAATAATGGTATTAAATCGTTATCTTTTGACAAAAAATATATTAATAGGCACATAGCATCATCAAAAATTCATTGGAAGGATCAATGGCGATGGACATTTTTTGACCATCGCAAAAAGTAACAAAAAGAGTATTGATGAGAGGTCATTAAAGTTTGTCACTAGAAGTGTCGCAAAGAGATAATTAGTGATGGGCCTTTGCTGACCCTCATTAAAAGTGTCATTGAAAATGTCTTTGGTGACGGACACTAAAGGACCATCACTATATGCTTACTGACGATTTTTAATGATCAATGATGATGGACATTTTTTGACCATCACTAAAAATAACAAAAGAAGAAATGGTGAGGATCATTAAAAGTTCATCACTAGAAGTGTCACCAAAGAAATTAGTGATGGGACTTTTACAACCCTCACCAAAAGTGTCATTGAAAATTTCTTTGGTGACGGAACCATAAAGGACCATCACTATATACACTTATAGTGATGGTTTTTTCGAGATCTTCTACCATATGTGACATTGGTGACGGAGCTTAAAGGTCCGTCACAAGCATGACCCTCACCAATGTGTTTGTTTTCTTGTAGTGGCCATACAAGCAATGTGATCTATGCTTGGAGTGACAAGAAACAAAAACTTGAATAGAAAGAAAACAAGAATACTTCAACCAATGCAATAAATCAAATGGATGAAGGGATCTGAATACAATTAAACAAGGAATGACGTTGACTGCGAAATAAAAGGGATCCAACTCCTACAAGAGGCTCGGCATACAGCATAAAAAACAACGCTATGATGCGATAGGAGAAACAGAACAAACAAGCTGGAGGAAGAAATTGTTCAAAAATAAAAAACAATCCCCAAGGCCTCAAGACATATAAAATCTTCGAGGCAACCAACGACCAAAAAGCTTCAAAAAAGACCAAACTTCCCTAAAACCTATAGGGATTAAGCGTGACATTTGGCTATAAACGACGCCAAACGGGGGGATGGCACGGAAAAAACTAACAACAATGACGCCCGGTTAAGCACAAGCTGTCGGCAAAGTAATGGCAATCTGTTTAACTCAGGTAAAAGGAAAAAAAATTGAAAGATAGAGGTCGAGATCTGATCCTCTAGGGCAGCAAAAGCTCTTAGACTTAGCCAGAATAATAAGAAAGGAAAAACAAACGAAAAGAAATACCCAAAAGACCTAATCAGTGGGAAATAAAACTTCATAATCCCGGTGGAGTCGCCAGTGGTGGTGTCCCTCGACGGACGGTGGTCCACTAGCCCTAGAGGGTGGGTCTAGCCACAAACAAGACAAGCTTCTGTGATAATTCCTAGTGAAGGAATGGACGGAGATTCGATATGACTTACCGAGGAGATCCTACGTTGTTGTTGTCATTGAAAAAGTGGCTCCCTCCCTCACCCACTGGTTTTGACATATCGATCTGCTCGCTTTCACACCCAGACACACTTTTACACAAGAAACACGAAAATATACAACATACTAATTCATTAGTAACTATCGGTCGGTTGAAGAGGGCTAAATCAATTGCATTACATAAACAACATAACACAATGATGGAACCAACACTGCATAGTCGAGTATATTAATAAATGGAAGGAAAAGTACAACCAAAGCTTCAACGTTACGATCTCCTCCCGGCGGGGTTCAAGCAGAGCGCATCTCACAAAGGCTCGTCGGGAATTTGGATGGGACTCTCTCTACGAATTCTCCTTGGTTCTACCTTCTCAATAACAATTACTCAGCTATAGTATTCTTCCCCAAGTTCAGCTCCTTGGCTATCTGTTGACTACTTGGCTATCTGGTCCCGGCTCTCGCTTTCATAAAGGGGGAAGGCCTATTTATATAAGGAGAGGGAGAGGGGAGAGGTTAGGATCCCTATAATCATCGAAGGGAGTCCCTATCTTCAAGTAGTGTTCCATGGGGGGTAAAAACCACTACCTAGAAAGAGATCCAGATCATCAGCTTAAACACACTTCCGGTGGCTCAGCCCTGGTGCCAGAAGAGCACGCCTATATTTTTAAAAACATTCCTAAAACGACTTGGTGGTGCGAGGCTCTAGTGAAAATCTTCCTGTCGGTGTGAGGGATGGGCGGCTATCAGCTGGCAAGGAGGCCCAAAACATAGGTTTTGTGTGCTTTAGGAAATGTCCAACGGGATAAATGATGTCCTTATCAGGATGCAAATAAGGTGTTTTGAGAGTATGCCTTGTTCTGAAGTCATGGGGATGATCCTCCAATATGCGGGACAAGGGATTGTAGGAACGGTGACAAAATGTTGTGTAACACACTTTGGTTCGGGACCTCACATCTCATTTTTGCATTCAATATCTTTGCTATTCGTAGATTATAGAAACTGTGATGCTGAAATTTTGGCTAATGTTTCCTCAAACATTCCACGAATATTTTAGTCATGACATATTTTCTATTGAATTAATTTTACGGCCATCCTATAAGCATGATGTACTAGTGGGCGGGTTTTTAATAGCGATAGTGATATTTTAATTTTTATTACTTATGAGAAAAAATATGATGATCAAATTATGGATGAAGATGAAAATCATAATCAAATCAAGAAACAAACTAATAGAAATATTTTAAAAATGTTGTATACAAGCTTGAAGGTTTATATATTTAAAAATATCGGTTCAAGAAATTCAAGAATTATAAGCTACGAGTTCCACTCTAAGGCATGAATTATTTAACTTAGGATCTCTTTGAGTTACATTAAAATATAAATCTAGGGCTTAGCCTTTAATTGGAAGAAAAAAATGCATTCATTTCATTATTGAAACGATACAAAGATATTTTGTATGGGATTACCAAGATCTTAAAACATATGACCCATCAATCATTCAATATACTATTCCTATAATTTTGATATTAAACCTATTCGAGAAAAAATCGGGGAAAATTCATCCAAAATTGGAAACTCAAATGAAAAATGAAATAAGAAAAGAGTATTGAAAGCCAAGATCATTTTTCTTGTTAGACATTCAAAATGGGTTTCTAATTTAGTACAGTAGGGGAAAAAGATGGAGATATTCGAATTTGTATTGATTTAAGGAATTTGAGCAAATCATGTCAAAGAATGTTTTTCCTTTTCGAGTCGATAGACAGTTTTAAAATTAGTAGTAGGTTCCGAATTAATGTATTTTTTAGATGGATTTTCGGGTACAACTCGATTTTGGTTCATCAGAAGATCATTTGAAAACAACATTTCGAACCAAATGGTGAACTTATGCATATCGAAGATGCCCTTCGGATTAATGAATGGAGGAGCCACATTCGAGAGAGCCATGAATATTGCATTCGAATAATTGATAAATAAAACAATGGCGGTATACCTTGATGATATCCCCATATATTCAAAGATAGAAACAATCATTTGCATGAATTAAGAGATCTTTGAAAGATGTAGGACATTTGTGTTGGGAAAAATCTTGAGAGTGAGGTGAATCATTATTTAGAGCTTATTGATAATTTTGACTTTTTCTTTCTTGAATTCCATACGACTTTGATGAACCCAACACCTGCATATACACACATATGCCAAAAGAAAATAAGCGATATCTTGAATATAATTTTATTGTTAGAAAACATTTGAAACAATATTTAACTTAGTTGTCGAGTCATGCATACGATATTTAATCATTAAATATGAAAAGTAACTTATTGATTAAATTATCACATAAAACTCACCATGAACACCAAGATTTAGGTGGAAACCCAATTTGGAGAAAAACACCGTTGTTATAAAACCGTCTTCAATATTTATTATATGAAACTTCTTACAATATTGTACTAATGCAGACTCATATCATTACGCATGCATCTACTGCTGAAACTGTGCTTCAACCTTCTCTCATTTTTCGGTACTGACTACTAGGAAGGTACAACACAGTCTCATTTAATAGCCACTACTAGAAAGACTTCAACTGATCAAAACCCAAGCTTCTACTAGTAGGAAGCTTCTTCTTCCTACGAGAATCGCGTAGACCATGTTTCGCATCAATTTTCACCTTTGGATCCCATAGATTCAACACAACTCATCATAAGATCATCGATAATATACTTAACCCAAACTTGATCAAATAGTGGGGTCTTGTTTTTCAAAATATATTCAGTCTTAGATCAAGATACGAGTCATTTAGTCAAATATCTTTCAAAGCTTGTAGAACCCTTGATCAATCGGTCATCATAACACATATTTTCTCACTCGATGATCAAATTTGTATATAATCAACGTAAACGGTATATTCGATAATCAAGCAACCCAAATATATATGAATACTTCATTAATAGACAACAAAAAGATAAACGTAATAACATAAAACCCTCTCTGCTGATAGGCTTCACAAAACCTAACTTCCATCTGTTGCTTTTGAATCAAACCCCCACGTATATACGCGCTTTTACTTAGACAAAATAGTATATATATCTGTAAATATTAATTCGAATAATTTTTTTTAGATATTTAGAACTTACTGATTTCTTCACTCCACTTCAACAAAATGCATCGGAGTATTAGATCTAATCATCTCTTGATGTATCATGCAAGAACATAGTCATTTCGAGGTCTAGGGTCTTGATCCATCAATCCTATCCAAGCGTGCATCATAGCTTAAGATTTATCAATAAAAATAGAGTTCAACCTATGTAGATATACTTTAGAGAAGTATTGAAGTGATAGCCCTTCCACATGCATGCTTTTGCTCTATGATCTTCTTCTCCTTATAGATTTGGCCTTTACCCGATACCATGAGTCAAAACCATACCACTTTCAATGGTATCCTTGGGCTGAAAATCAAATAGACAACATGGCATTTAATATTGTGGGCTAATGCCATTGTAATGCCCCCTGGTATTATCTTTTGGAGTTCAAAAGGCATACGGGACTTGGATCTTATCCGCATGTATACAATCTTCAATATGAATATTACAAAAAATTAGAATTTGGATGTTACACATTTCTTGAATGGACTCATGAGCTTCTACTCAAGACATATATTTCATCTTGTCTTCAGAAGTTCCATCGAGGACAACATATTAATACATAGGAATCATATTTCCAACAATCTCCGCCTTTAGACTTGATGGAAACCATGATGGTGTTTTATCACCACAACGAATATATACATTAGACATAACCATTATTCAAAAACTTCAAACATCCACAATTCTCTCCCCCTTTGACATCGAGCAAAGGGAACTATTTCGACCACATGCTCCTAGTGTGTGTCTTTTGAAAGTTAAATATTTTCAATGAAAGTATGGCCTTATAACTGTAGCAAGTATTACCTTTCCTATCACGCAAGGACTCATACTTACATCGATGATTCAACCAAGAGGGAATTACATATTTAACTCAACTATCCAACGAAGATTTACAAAGTCGTGATTCCATACATATTCATCCGAACAATTTACATCATGGGAGTCAACATTCCCTTTTTCATCAAAATACGAGAAATGATATGTCACTAATAAGACCAAAAGATCTCGAGTGATCATATATGAGAAACCAATCATAATGCCAACAATGTTTCCTTTCGAAGAACGGTGCTCACCCTAAGCTCATGCATCCTAAACATCTTCAATGACCAATTCATGAAAGAATATTCATGAAATGATATAAAAATATGAATGTTGGAACAACAATAGATATCACCCAACAATATCACATGCGATTCTCGGTGTTGACGAAAATATTTTCGTAAATAAAACCCATACGTGTTTATATGCATGAAAATCGTGTATATACACAATTCGTATTTAAAGAAACCTGGTATCAACTTAAACTTAAAGAGTAGGTAAATTTAACTAAAGTGGTAGAAAAACTGCCAACTTCTATACGAGATATTCTAATTCTTCCACAGGAACGGGTTTACTAAATATATCAGCAACTTATTCTTTGGAGGAACATACTCCCAAATTAACCTTTTGTTCAAAGCACTTTTCACGTAGGAAGTGATACTTGATAGGAATGTGCTTGGTCTTGGACTAGTATAACTATTCCTTGAGATGGTAATAGCACTTGTATTATCACATAAAATGGAGATGGGTGGTGAACATTCGATTTCAGTTTCTTGTAGAGTCTTGCATCATCTAAAGAAGTTTGTGCAACATGATACGGCAAACCACATATTCTTCTTGATAGATAAGGCAATAGAACTTTGTTTCTTTGAACCAAGATACTAATCGGGGCCCCATATTGAATGCACCTCCACTAATTGATTTGCCGATCATCAACATTTCCGGTAAATCTACATACGTATGGCATGAAGAGTGAGATCATAATTCTTTAGATACCATAAAACAAAGTCTTGGAGTCCTTGTAGATATGCGAATATTCTTTTTACGGCTTTGAAGATGAGGCTCTTTTGGATTATCTTAGAATCGTCCAACAATTCCAACGCATGCATCATGTTTGGTCTTGTCCTGGTTAGATAAATATGAATTCCAATCATGGATCTATATTCTAGTTGATTCATTAGGGGAGAATCATCATGATAGCGAGGTTACATCCGATTACCATTAGCGTACTCCGCAATTGTGATCATCCATCCCATACTTCTTTGGAATTTGGCAAGATATTTTTCTTGTGATAAAAATATGCCATGCGGGTACTTTTTCCTTGTAAGCCAAGAAAAGGGCTTAGTTCCCAAAGTAAGACATTTCAAATTCTTTTTTTACATAACATATACAAATTTTTGACTCGTGGACTCTTCATTACTTCCCAAAAATGATGCTATCCAACATATATAACTACAATCAACGAGTTCATCATTCTCAATTTTTGTGTATAAGTTACTATCAACGGATCCCTTTGTAAAACCTTGTTGATGAAAGATATTTTCAAGATGATAGTACCATGCTCGAGAGCTCTTTTGAGACCATATAAAAGCCTTTCCTAAGTTTGCAAACAAGTTTTTCATCATTTTCCAAAATGAATCATACAGTTTTCATAAACTTCTTCTAGATCACCATTGAGGAAGACATATTTAACATCCATTTGATAAACTTTGAATTATTTGAAAAACTTGAAAAAACAAGAAACATTCTTATGGCTTCAACTCTGGCCCTACGGAAAATGTTTCTTCAGAAGTCTATACCTTCTTGTTGAGCATACGCCCCAAAAATGTCTAGCTTTGTTTCTAATAACATCTCCATTTTCATTTTAACTTGTTTTGAATATCCATTTTGTTCCAATCACATTTTTTATCATGATGTCTTGGAACCAATTCCAAAGTATGATTATTTTCAATCGATCAAGTTCTTCATTCATGGCTTGAATCCAAAATTCATCTTTCCTATCTTGATTGAAATTACGTAGTTTGATAATGGATAAAAATGCAGGATAAATAGGAGATCCTACAAGAGTTCTTGTTTGGACACACGATTCCTTTTCTCCCAGTTGAGATTAGGATGATTCTTTTGAACATACCTAGATGAAGCCTTTTTCGGATAGATCTTCTTCTTCTTCATTGGTTCACCTTATATATTGTTACTATTTGATGCAGGAGGATATACATCATCATCATCTTCATTTGTTGTTGAGTATTTCCATTTTTGGAGGCTGAGAGAAACTCATCAATTAAAACATCAATACAATCAACAATCTTGAAGTATTTTATTATAACATTCATATGCTTTACTTCTAGAAGAGTAACCAAGAAATATTCCTTCATTTGCTCTAGGTTCAAACTTACCAAGCTTTTCCATCATTGTTCTTGATAAAATATTTTCTTCTAAAAACTCTAAAATGCTTTTATGGTGGGAAGATTTCATACCAGCGTTCATAGGGGTTGTAAATGTTACTCGAACATGAGCCTTGTTTGGGAATATTTCTTTATTATTATGAGTTTCTTCTCCCCAAAAAAGGTATCGAGTTCAGATTCATCAAGCATAGCACAGGCCATTTGTTGAATAGTTCATATTTTCTACGCTTCATTTTTGTTTGTAGGGTTCTAGCTATAGAAAAATTTCCTTTTATGCCATGATGTTCACGGAGAAATTAAAGAATTCATCGATATATATTCTCCTCCTTGGTCAGATCTAGAAATTTTATTTTTAGATCTAATTCATTTTCAACCAAAGCTTTGAAGATATTAAATTTTCCAAATGCTTCATCTTTATATTTCGGTAAACCAATCCAACACATCATAAGTCATCAATAAATAAAATATATTATTGTTCTCGATAGAGTGACTTTTTCCATACAGGACCACATAGATCAATATGTATAAGTTCAAGAGGCTTACTTGTTGATCCTTCTTTAGCATTGAATTGCACCTAGATTTTCTTACCAAATTGGCATTGTTCATGAATGGTACTTTCAGGTAGAGTGATGTTGGGAAGATATGAAGTTTATCAACTACTATCTACAAATAATGCTATGCAAAATCTTTCAACTTGTAAGTCCTTCCTTTTCCAAACCTTGGAATTTGAAGGTATATGCTCTTTTGGGCAGAAGTTTTCTCTGCATTTAGATTCTTCATGACCAAATCTACACAATAAACACATTCACTTTCATTTTTGAAGAGGAGAAAAATTGCTATAAGTATTCTTATTTATTCCCATTCTCATTTATTTGATTTCTTGCTTCTTTGGTCATGATGGTTTTGTATGCAACATTGAGCAGCCTTATAACCAAAATTATGAAATAGAAAAAATTGTCCATGAAATAAAATTTACATAAACATGGGAAACCTTCTATTTATATTTACTGCTAATTGATATTTCTATTTTTTTCCTTGTATTAAAGTGTTCCGTAGCTTCCTTTTGTGTAGTTTCTTTGTTCTTTTTCCGAGAGACAAAATGTTGTAGGCTATTTTTGCGCATTTAGCTAGCATGGTGCTAAATCTTTGAGATGATTCTCCAATATATCCAAGACCTGTGTTTATAGAGAGAGCATTGTACCTTGATAATTTCATCTATGGTTTGGAATCGTTAGCAAATCTAAGATTTAATGTTTTCACTTTCTCCAACTTCCTTTCTTAGACTTACTATTTCACATTCTAATATCTCATTGTGCTTCTCCTTTTCCATAAAAGAGTTTGATTTTTTAGAATATTTATGGCAATTTTTTTCTTCCAAACATATTTTGAGATGATTTATTTCTTAAGGAAATCATTTTTCTTCTAAATCAACCTGAGTATCACTAGTCCTTTTCAAAAGCCATGAGTAAACTAATATCTTGATTAGATTTTCCTTCCTACGATATTTGAAACGTCCTTTCCCTTTTCACTTGATTATCTCTATGAGGACATTTAACTGACATAATGACCAACTCTTCCACATGAAAAACATTTAAAAGAGATCTTACCTCGAACCTTCCAGTGCCAAGTTGTAGCTTCTTTACAAAATTTATCTCATCTTCTTTTGAAACACCCCACACAATGATCCTTCTTGTTCTTCTACCTCCTGCACGGCCCGAAGATAGATTATTAGACTTGAATGGACCTCCTTTTCTCATTTCACAAATGATCAGAATCCCATGAATTTGAACAAAATTATGAGTTTGTAGATCTGCTTCTCGTCAATGGCGGACACCAAATTCATTGGGAGTTAGATATGCGAAAATGTTTTCTACCAAAGTAATTGTCGGATGTATTTTCACCTAGATTTCTCGGACAATTTACAATATCATCTAGATGTAAAAAATAAGTTAGATACTTTCTTCATTGTGCATTACGAGTTTTTCATATTGAATTCGAGTTTGGAGTTCAGCATTTTTTGCCTTGGCATCACCTTCATAGCTTAGAATGATTTTTCTCCCATATCTCCTTTCTTTGTATTCAACTACATAACTTTGAAAAATTCTAATTCTTTAAAACTTCCCAATAACGTGCTTCTTTGGATTGGTTTCATAGTTCTTTCTTCTGTTGCATCATTTAGAACGAGTTGGATATTGATAACCTCGGCCAACTATAGCCCATACATACGATACAAGGGGCGAAGATAGGATGCGAGGTCTTTTCTTCCGAGAAGATTAAGTTGTTTCATTGAAGAGAAAGGAGTCGATAGATTTTGTCCCATCTTCATTTCTCATCTTGGTTGATCTTCCTTCTAGCAATTAAGCTTCTTCATAAGGACTCGCTTTGATACCAATTGTTGCGAAAATCTTGCTTGAGAGGAAATTGAATTAGTATTTAGAGCTTAGTGATAATTTTGAATTTTCTTTACTAAATTCCGGATAGGCTTTGATGAACCTTGCGTATAAACATGCATATATCCGAAGAACTAGCATATATTGGTATAATTTCATTGTTAGAAAAATTTCCGAAACAATCTTTAACTCATTTTATCGGTCATGCATCATTGAATTGTCGGTAAAACATGAACAATATGTGATTAAATTATCACATAAGAGCAACACATGAACACTAAAATTTAAGGTTGAAACCCAATTCGGAGAGAACCATCATTGTTGTCATCTTTGTCTTAAATATTTATTATATGTAAAGCGCACAATATTGGACTAATGCGGACTCATATCGGTACATAGACATTTACTGTAGAAAGTGCCAAACTTCTCTCGTTTTCTAGTTGTGACTAGAGAGGAACCCTGGCTACTCGATCTCATTTTACCGACCACTACTAGAAGGGAGCTTCAACCCCCTAATTAGAACACTAGCTTCTACTTCCCTCGAGAATCAACTGAGACCACATTTCATTAATTTCCTGCTGGATCTGACTTCAACACAAATCATCATAATATGATCAATAATATACTTAACCCAAACTCACGATTAGAGCAGTGGGTGCTATTTTTCATAATATATTCGATCTCGGATCAAGATGCGAGTTATTGATCAGATATCTTTTTAGAATTTAAGAACCCTTTATCGATTAGGTCATCACAACACACTTTATTTTCTCACTCATTGATCAGATTTTTATATAATCAATAGCGATGTATTCGGTAATCAAGCAACCCGAGATATATATTAAGAATTCATTAACGGATAACGAGAAAGATAGCAACAATAGCAAGAAAACCTCTGTGATGAACTATAAAAACCTAACTTCCATACACTCCTTTCTAAAAAAGCCCCACGTATATACATGCTTTTCACTGAGATGAAATAGACTATAGATCATCAATATTAATTCGATAGAATTTTTAAGATCTATAGAACTTACCCAGTTCTTCACTCGATTTAGCAAACATGTGCCGAGTCTTATATCTAATCATCTCTTCAATGGATCATTCGAGAACATGGTATTTTCAGGTCTAGAGATCTTGATCATCGATATATCAAGGTGCATCATAACTTTAGATTTATCAATAAAACAAAACTCAAACTATGCGGATATAGCGATATTAGTGATAACCCCTTCCCATGCACACTTTGCACTATGATATTCTTTTCCTTATATATATTTATCCTTTACCAATACCATGAGTCAAAACGTCTTGTTGCCAATGGTATCATTGGAAAATCAAATAGATGACATGGTGTTCAATCTTGTGGGATAATACCATGGTAATGCCCACAAGGTAATTATCTTTTTGGGAATGCAAAAGGCATACACAACTTGGATCGTTATTATCCACGTGTATATAATCTTCAATATGAATATTACAAAACTAGCCATTGGATATTACACATTTCTTCAAACGGACTCATGAGCTTCCACTCAAGACATATACTTCATCTTGTACCGAGGAAGAGTTTCCATTAAGGACAACATATTAAGACATAGGAATCATATTGCCAATAATCCCCCCCTTTGGACTAGATGGTAACCATGATGGTGTTTGATCCACCAAAACAAATAGATACATTAGACATCACCATTATTAAAATACTACAAATATCAACAATTCTCTCCCCCCTTTGACATCAAGAGAGAAAGAGGCACTATTTGCAAACCATGCTCCACATGAGTGTATCCTGCAAGCTTTAGATATTTTCAATGAAGTATATGACTCTATAACTCAACAAGTATAACCTTTCTATAACCAAGGAATCATACTTACATCGATGATTCAACAAAGAGGAATTACATGTTTGAATAACTCTCCGACGAAAAGTGGATTTACAAGAAGTAGAACAAGTTTGTACATGACTAAATAGAACAATTTACATCATAGTCAACATCCCATTTTTCATCCAAATACGAAATGATATGTCATTAACAAGGCCGAAAGATCTCAGGGAGAGATCATATTTTAAAAACCAATCATAATGCCAACAATGTATCCTTTTCGGCAAGACAAGTGCTCCCCCTAAGTTGATGGATCCGTTTCATCTTCTCAGCAATTCATCAAATCATATTCAACAGAGAATGATATAGCTCTTGAATGTTGGAACAACAACAAATATTAACCAAAAATACATACGATGCAGTCTTGACAAAATATTTTTGTCGGGGAAAATCTATCTGGCGATTTTATGCATAGAAACCCATGTATGTCGTGATTAGATCTTTAAGAAACCTGTGTATCAAGCTTAAACTTCTGAAATTAGGTAGATTTGACCAAGTAGCAAAGACAACTCCTAGCTTCTTTCTAAGATGATAGAATTCTTCACTGGGAAAGAGGTTTAGTAAATATATCGACAACTTGTTCTTTGGAGGGAACATCCGCGAATTTAATCTTTTGTTCAAGCACTTGTTCCACGTAGGAAATGATACTTGATAGGAATGTGCTTGGTCTTGGAATCATAAACAATATTTTTTTGAGATACTATGCTTTGCTTGTATTATCACATAAAATGGATATGGGTGGTGAACATTGACTTAAGTGTCTTGTAGTCTACATCATCCAAAGTTGTGTGCAACATGATCGACAACCACATATTCTGCTTATCTTGCAGCCAGGGCAGGCAATAGAACTTTGTCTCTTAGTGAACCAAGATACTAATCAAGACCCCATATAGATGCACCTCCACTAGTTCTTTTTCGATCATCAACATTTCCATTCATCTGCATCTGTGTAAGCATGAAGAGTGAAATTAACATTCTCTCGATACCACCAAACCAAAGTCTTGATTCCACATAGATATTTGAATATTGTTTTTATAACCTGAAGATGAGACTCTTTTGGATTAGCTTGGAATCATCCAACAATCCCAATACATGCATCATATCTAGTCTTGTCCCATTTAGATAAAGACTTTAATCATGTATCTATATTAAGTTTGATTCACCATAGGAGAATCATCATAGCTTGAGGTTACATCCCTGAACACCATTGGTGTGCTCACAGGTTTGCTGTCTTCCATCCCATACTTCTTTACAATTTTCTTAAGATATTTTTCTTGTGATAAAAATATGCCATTTGAGTGCTTATTTACTTGTAAATAAGAAAAATTTTAGTTCCCCAAGTGAAGACATTTCAAATTCTTTTGCGTAATAGAGAAAATTTTTTGACTCATGGACTATTCATTACTTCAAAAATTATGTCATCAACATATACAACTACAATCAACAGTTTATCATTCTCAATTTTTGTTTTATAAGTTACTATCGAGATCCCCCTTTGTAAAACCTTGTTGATGAAGACATTTGTCAAATGACTGTACCATGCGAGGGCTTGTTTGAGACCATATAAAGACTTTTTAATTTTTTCAAACAATTTGTTAATCATTTCCATAATTAATCCTTCTTGTTTTTCTATATAAACTTCTTCCTAGTCACCATTGAGAGAAGGCATATTTAACATCCATTTGATAAACTTTGAATTGTTGAAAACTTGAAAAGGCAAAGAAACATTTGTATGGCTTCAAGTTAGCTACAAAAATGTTTCTTCAATTATATACCTTATTATTGACATACACTTCACAAACAAGTCTAACTTTGTTTCTAATAACATCTCCATTTTCATTTATCTTGATTTTGAATATCATTTTGTTCAATCATTTTTATAATGAGGTCTTGGGCTTAATTCCCAGAATAATTATTTTCAATCTGATCAAGTTATTAATTCATGGCTTAAATCCAAAATTCATCTTTTATAGCTTGATTGACACAGTGGTTCAATAGTGGATAAAAATGCCAGGATAGCTAGGAGATCCTCTGAGGTTCTTCTTGTTTGGACACCTAATCCCTTTTCTCTCAAAATTTGAGATTTGAATGATTGTTTTGAACATACCCTAATGGAGGCCCTTTCATATAGATCTTCATACATTGTTTCATTGGGTTCACCGTCTATGTGTTGCTATTTGATGCGGAGGATATTCATCATCTTCATTTGTTGTTGGTATTTCCCTTTTTGGAGGCTGAAGAGACTCATCAGTGCAAACATCAATACATTCAACAATCTTAAAAGTCTTTTATTGTAACAATTATATGCTTTACTTCTAGAGAAGGCCAACGGAAGCAATATTCCTTCATGTGCTCTAGGTTCAAACATACCAATTTTTTTCATCATTGTTCTTGACAAAACATTTTCTTCAGAAAACTCACAAATGCTTTACGGTGGGAAGATTTCCATACCCGAGAGTTCATAAGGATTTTTATCGCTGTTCACTTGAACATGAGCCTTGTTTAGAATATTTACTGCGGTATGAGTTGCTTCTCCCGAATGTATCGGGAGTTCGATTCATCGACATAGTCAGAGCCATTTGTTGAATAGTTCTGTTCATCGCTTTCTTCCATAGCCATTTTTTTGTGGTGTTCATTTCTATAAAAGCTTGTCTTTTTGTGCCCATGATGTTCAAAGAAATCAAAAGGATTCATTTGATATATATTCTCACTCATAAATTAGGATATAAGACATTTGATTTTAAAATCTAATTCATTTTCAACAAAGCTTTCAAGATCTTAAATTTTTCAAATGCTTCATCTTTATGTTTTAATGAAAGCCGATCAACAAATTCTAGAGAATCCATCAATAAATAAAATATAGTATTGTTCTCCACGAGGTGAATTTTTCCTTATAGGACCACTATCGGTCATGTAAGATCAAGAGGCTTGCTAACGATCCTTCTTTAGCATTGAATTTGACACTTGTTTTCTTACCAAATTGACATGATTTGCGATGGTACTTTCACGTAGAGTGATCTTTTGGGAAGATCCACGAATGGATTTAGTCTGCTTGGAATCTCTTATTTGAAAGCTCAAATGTCACAACCTTCTATGCCATAGCCAAATTTCTAAATATTTACCCAAGTAGCATTGTTCCTGGCCACCTTTTAGTACACTCTGAAATTGTTTTTGAAATTTGTATTTCCTTTTATGATCGTTTTCTGTGTCAATTTCATGTACTACACATTCTTTTGAAATAAAGACAACTTCATTTCCTTGATCACACATTTGACTCACACTTAAAATGTTGTGCTTTAATCCATCCACATACATAACATTGTTAGCTTTTCACCTTTCCTTTTATAAAAATACAATCTTTTCTTTTAATGTGGCCAGGGAGAATCATTTCCAAAAGTAACATTCTTTTCTTTCTCTAGAGCATTGTATGAAAGAGTTTATTTCTATCATATCTCATGTGTTTTGAGCATCCACTATCAATGTACCATTGATTTTCTTCCCCCTTCTGCAAATAATGCTATACCACAACTTTTTAACTTGTAAGTCCTTCCTTTTCCAAACCTTGGAATTTGAAGGTATATGCTCTTTTAGGCGGGATTTCTCCTACATTCAGCTTCTTTGTGACCAAAAGTTATTGCAATAAGCACATTCACTTTCATTTTTGAAGAGGATAAAAAATTGTTATAAGAGTATTCTTCTTTATTCCATTCTCATTTCTTTGCTTTCTTGCTTCTCTTTGGTCATGATGGTTGTATACCTTTTGTTAGTAGGCCTTATAATAAATTATGACATGAGAAACATTGTCCATTAAATAAGAAATTTACTGCCCGAACATGAAACCTTCTATTTATATTTTTTAGTGAGTGATATTTACAGTTATTTTTCTTCCTTGTATTAAAGTGTTCATGCTTCACTGTGTAGTTTATTTTTTCTTTTGTAAAGACCAAAATGTTGTAAAACATAGTTGCTTTTACTTGCAATTAGATAGCTTGGTCTTGAAAGTAGGAGATGATTCTCCGATATATCCAAGACCCATATATATAAGGAGAGGCATTATACCTTGATAATTTTCATCACAGGTTTCATATCATTTAACAAATCTAAGATTTAAAAGTTTTCCTTTCTCCTTCCTTTCTTAGACTTATAATTTCAAATTCTAATATCTCATTGTGTTTCTCCTTTTCCATAAGCTAATTTTTTGAAATTATATTTGTTAATTTTGTTTAAATACTTTGAGATGATTTATTTCTTAAAGGGAATAATTTTCTTCTAAAGAATCCCACAAAAGTATCATGAGATTCCTTTTCCAAAGCCATGAGTAAACAAATATCTTGATCAGATTTTCCTTCTTCACTATTTGACACTTCCTTTCCCTTTCCTAATTATCTCTATGAGGACATTTAGTAGCATAATGACCAACTCTTCCTAAGAAAAAATTTTAAAAGTAAACTTACCTCTGAACCTTCTAGTGCCAAGTTGTAGCTTCTTTACAAAATTAATCTCATCTTATTTTGAATCATACTGATCCTTCTTGTTCTTCTACCTCCGTTCCTTTTCTGCATTAGCCACAAAGACAACTTATTTGACTTGAGATGGACTCCTTTTCTCATTTAACAAGTAGTGGAGATCCCATGAAGTTGAACAATAGTAAGATTTTGTAGATCCTGCTTCTCTTCAATGGCGAAACTTTTGATTCAAATTTGGGAGTTAGAGATCTTAAAACCTTTTTCTACCAAATTAGTGTCGGATATGGTTTCACCCAGTTTCTCATACAATTTAAAATATCATCTAGATGTACAAATAAAGCTGGCAATGCTTTCTTCATTGTGCATTCGAGTTTTTCATTTTCGGAGTAAGAGTTTGGATTTTAGCACTTTTTACCTTGGCATCACCTTCACCATAGCTTAGAATAATGATTTTGTCCCATGTCTCCTTTGCTGTATTCAAGCGCATAGCAACAAATTAAGTTACGTAAAACTTCCCAATGACGCATTAACCACCTTTGCATTGGTTTCATATGATTTCTTTCTTGCTACTGCATCTTTTGGAACAAGGATTGCATATCGATAACCTCCTTCTTCGACCATACATCTGCTACAAAGTGAAGATAGGATCTAGACCTTGTCTTCCGAAGTTTAAGTTGTTTCCATTGAAGAGAAGGGCACATTAGATGATGTCCCATCTTCATTTCTCATCTTGGTTGATCTTGCTTCTAGCGATTAAGCTTCTTCAAAAGGACCCGCTCTGATACCAAGTTTGTTGGGAAAAAAAATTGAGAGGGGAGGTGAATCGATATTTAGAGCTTGTAAATTAATTTTGAATTTTTCTTTACTATATTTCATACACGAGTTTTGATAAAAAGCAACTCGCGTATACATGCACATATGTCGAAAAAGCTAGAATATACGTATAATTTTATTGTTAGAAAAGTTTTCGAAACAATAGTTAACTCATTTATCATTCATGCATCTGTTAATTTAATCGAGTAAATATGAACGATATATGCGTGAATTAAATTATCACATAAAGAGAAACACACATGAACACCAAAATTTAAGGTTGAAACTCAGGTGGAGAAAATAATAAGATTCTTTGTCATCTCTGTTTTCAATATTTATTATATGAAAAATTTCTTAAAATATTGTATTGATGCGGACTCATATCGATCTGTGACATCTACTTATAGAAGGGGCTGCCAAACTTTCTCTCGGTTTCCGAAGCTATGACTAGAGAGGAGCTACAACCCCCTAGTCTCTTAGTAGCCACTCTGGAAGGGAGATTCAACCCCCTAATTATAACACTAGCTTCCATTGGCGAGCTTCTGCTTCCCTCGGAATCAACGCAAGCCACATTTTATCGAGATTTCTGCCTTGAATCCTGACTTCAACACAACTCATCATAAGATCATCAATAATATACTTAACCCAAAATTCAATCGAGAATGGTTAGATTACGTTTTTCGGAATATATTCGGTCTCGGATACGAATCTGAGTCATTGATCCTCTTTTCATAATTTGAGAACCCCTTGATCGACTATTCATAATAACACATATTTTCTCACTCATTGATCAGATTTGTATATAATCAACTTATCGGTATATTCGGTAATCAAAAACCCAAATACGTATGAAGACTTCATTAACGAGACAACGAAGAAGAATAGCAACAATAACATAAAACCTCTGCCAAATGAGCTTCATAAAACCTTAACTTCCATACGCTCCTTTTTGAAAGAAACCCACGTATATACGTTCTTTTTACTGAGACGAACTAGAGTATAGATCTGTAAATATTAATTCGTAGAATGTTTTCATATCTATATGTTGTAGCCGCTACAACACAACCCCAAAATTTTGGGTATATTTAAAATTTCGGGTTCCCCCTCTGCTCGCCTAGGCGTTAAAGTCTTTCACCTGACCTGCAGTCAACGACATCCCGACGACCTATCCCCAACCCCTCACGAGTTGTCTCATCACCATGACTTGATGTTGTCGCTGCAATCACGCCATATGTGGGAGGGATCATCTAGCGTACGCTCGAACATTCTTACCGCAATCGCGCCATGTGTAATGAGATTGCCATGTATATGTTTGAACGAAAACCTTTTGTGTATTGACGAGTAAAAGCCCTCCTGCTGTAGGTCATTAAGCATATTGTTTGAATACTTCTCTTAAGCTTGTTAGTTTCATGTGTTTTATATGTGGTTATCATTATTGAAGATTAATTATGATGTTGTAATATTCCACGCAGGTTGACCCCGCGGGTGACAAACTCCTCACTCGTATCACGACATCAAGGGAAATAAAATTAGGCTCAACGACGAGGTCAAAGTTGCGGAACAAGGGAGGAGCAGGAGCAAACGATCAGTACTGTTAAAAGGGGGATAGTGTGATACATGTTGATCGGAGAGAACCTTCTATGTCACTGATGCAAATGCTTTCTTCACGAGTGCGCGCCAGATGCTTAAAAGCGCTCCATTGGAAATGTCCAGATCCTGCATCATACCATCTCAATGTCGATGGGCGCACGCAAAGAAACATATTTCGCCACTTCGATGAGTCTTGTATAGCCTGGTGAACAAAGCGGACTCAGAAGTTTTCTCTAGACAATGGACATCTCATTCGAGGCGTTCTCGTGCCAGGTAGTAGTGCGAAAGCACACACGTTGGTGTGGCAAGTCGACGGCAGAGTTTCAAATATGGCAGCACACCTTTGGGGAGCAACATCTGTCAATCTTGAGATACATACTGTGGCATTATTTAGGTTGTACATGTCCATGAAGATTTTCTATACGAAACTATTAGAGACGGAGAATTTCAAAGTGAACCTAGAAGGTTATGTTTAATGCATACACTTTTGGTAGCCGGGCACATTGATGCATACGCAAAGAGAGCCCCGGAACCACGAGATAGAAAAGGTTAATATTAAAAGAGCCATCAATGTGGCTTGAGAGGAATATTTCGACTCTCGATCTTCCAAAACAAGAGGCCTTCGTATTATGAGGTAAAGCAAGTGATCAAATTAAAACAAGGCTCAAAAGCATATGGTTTCAAAACCATAAGATACCTTGGAGCAAAACTAAGTGATAACATTATAAAAGGCGTGCGTTCAATGGACCAAGGTGATGTTGTATGTTTAATTCCAAAGCGCAAAGAAATTTAGTTTGCAAACCATATAATATGGCGGATCACAACCACATGAAAAATCATGACCATTGGGCTCAAATAATTCTATGGTGCAATGTTGATCTATGTTAAAACGTGTTGAACGAATATCTAATGGTCAAGGTTTATTTGTAAAATGTGGAGCGGGCGCAAAGGTTCAGCAAATGTTCGGTCAACTTTACGTTGAAACCCGGTGCAGAATTATATGAATACACATCGCATGGAGTCATACATTCGACATGTACGTTGCGTGGAGCCAAATGGAAGCGTTTTATATGTGGTGGTTAACGTTTCAAACTTAAACCTTTCAACGTTTATACATACACGTGGAGCGGAGTGCTGCAGCAACGAAACTACATGGCCACGTGGCATGGAGCCCGACGTTCGTTAGCATGGAGAAAGATATACAATAAGTGGTCAAAGCTGCGTTTTATAACGGATTTACGATGAAAATGTCGAAATAACTATTGGCGGGTTTAATCAAGAGGAATGCCGAACTATACGAAGACATCAACGCAGTTTTTGGATAAACGTTTGGAGAACATACATATATAACAATCATAATAACTATGGTGCGTGCAACTAAGGCGCGAAAGGGATGAAGCCATACGTTTCAAACCACGAGAGATGGTGCAACACGTGGCATTCGATGGCAGGTTTTCCAACTCAGCAATTGTTTGGAGCATATATATGTGGCAGTCAACGTTACGTTGGAGACATGGCGCAGAACCAATTTGCAGCGTGTTCATGTGCTTCTACGCCAGAGTATTAAAACATTTGGAGCAGAAATGTGATGGAAATTTTATAATAACCACAGCGCAGAACAGTCGAACAAAGAGTCAAATTTGCCACACGGTAGTTGCAGCAAGGCTCTCTAAGGTAGTCGTCGACATTCAATTTTCTCACGTTCACAGCATTCGACGTAACCCTAGAAAGTTTGAGAAAACACGTGGCAAAGATCGCATTGTTAATTCGTGTTGCCATAAGATGATTTGGCCTCCTTTTACTTAACGTTGAGATGGAGCAATTTCCTCGTTCTTGTCAGCATCAGTCATGATCGTCATTCGCTGTTTCTTGTTTTGTGTTTGATTTCCATGTTGGGAGGCGCACTTCCGGCCGTGATTAAGGCTCCGCATGGAGGGTTATTTTCCTTTTACCACTCCCATTTTGCGCGTACCGTTACAGCAGTGAATTTAATTATGGGAAGCGCGGTTTCTTATGCCGAGCATCGTTTGGCTATTCTCCAGCGTAGATTTAGCCGTGACAGCACGAAAAACGGCATATAATTCCTTTCTGAATGCATGCGCATGGATCTAGCTGTGGATTCAGTTGTGACAGTGTGGAAAACTGGAAATATTATTCCATCCCGAATGCATATGCATAGATTTCGCTGTGACAGCTCTGTCATTGCCATAGAATATTGATTTGTGCAGGGAACAGCAGGAACGCTCGTTTGAACAAACACACAGCGACTATGGAAAATGATTTTCACAAAACGATGGGGAAAAAACCATGGCTCCTACACCAGATAGCGTTCTCTCTGTCGTACCTATGGCCTCTGCATTGGAATTAGAATCGATGGAGCCCAAAGAGATATGATCTGTCGTCTGAATCGATGGAGCCCAAAGAGCTATGATCTGGAGATTTGAGCCCAGCAGTCCTTCCTTTCAGCGTTGGAATTAGAATTGATGGAGCCCAAAGAGCTGTGATCTGTCGATGCATCTGTCATAGTGTTTCACAGATGAAATTTCAATCATGGTGCCGTGGAGAGATTGCACGAAGCTCTCAACCACTCAATTCTTCTAAGGAGTTTTGAGTCCAGCGCAGGTTTATGCTCTTGAAATTTTACTGCAAACGCTATAGATATCCTAAACGTTGAACGTGTGTCTGCCAACTTTCTGCGTGGTCAATATGTAGAACGCCGTTATCCAAAGTGGGCAGAACATGCAGTGGAAGATGGCACAAGCAAAAGCCCTTTGCCTCATCAATGGGTTTTCACTGCAAACATTCAGATCCCAAGAGAACTTGATAAGGACCACGCTGCGACATAACATTTGACCACACAGGGGGTCTAAATTCATTTTTTTCTCTTTTGCAAATTAATTAAAATGACCTTAGCATTTCCGTGACCTATGTTATTTTATTGCAGGAAGAACCTTTGGGTTTGCACGATGAGCAGAGTTTTTCCCAGCAAGCAGGAGGACCGGTTTTCAAAGCGAAGAACGTGAGATAAGGAACACTGCTATAAAATCCGCAGATCTGCAACCCTTTTGAAGTCACAGGTCGCAAGGTCGCATCTCTGATTTTTCCCGAAAGTCGCGACCCAGCGACCTCTTCGCAAGGTCTCAGGGTCGCATTTTTATCTTTTTCCGCGATCCGCGACCTCGCGACCCAGCGACCTAGTCGCAAGGTCGCAAGGTCGCATCTCTTCAGTTTTCCACCTCTTGCGACCCCGCGACCCAGCGACCTAGTCGCAAGGTCGCAAGGTCGCATATCTTCGGTTTTCCACCTTTTGCGACCCTACGACCCAACGACCTAGTTGCAAGGTCGCAAGGTCGCATATCTTCGGTTTTTTCGCCTTTTGCGACCCTGCGACCCAGCGACCTAGTCGCAAGGTCGCATATCATCGGTTTTCGACCTTTTGCGACCCTGCGACCCAACGACCTAGTCGCAAGGTCGCAAGGTTGCATATCTTTGTTTTTTCACCTTTTGTGACCTCGCGACCCAGCGACCTAGTCGCAAGGTCGCAAGGTCGCATTCTCTCATTTTCTTACAACTTGCGACCCTGCGACCCAGTCAGGTCGCAGGTCGCAACAGCAGCCAGGTCGCAGGTCGCAAAAGGACTGGGTCGCAAGGCGGCCCAACGGTCAGGAAGATGAAAGGTCAATGGAGCCCAAAGGGCAGGTTTTGTTTTATAAATACTCCTTCGGGAGCTTGTCGCGAGATCTTTGGTTTGGGACTCGAGTTGAGTATATTGTATTACCAGAGGATTATACACTGAAACATTAATACAAGAATTTTGAAAATTCTCCTATGGGATCTGGTGTTGTCTTATGTATCAGCACTGTCGAGTATTTTATTTTCAGTTTCTAAACATCCGAAGATTAAGGGAACTGTATTTTCAATTCATATCACAGTTGCATAACAGTTTTCTGAGTATGTTAATGGTGGTTGAGTTTTTTCACTTTCTTAGCGAATGTTGATGACTATTTATCTACGTTCGTGTTATCATTTAAACTTTTAGGAAGTAATGGGTGTTCTCGCCGTGAGGAACTATTTCCTTTGCGGTCAGAACAATCTGCAAGCATGGCCCTAATGAAGTGTTGCTAACGACACTTCCTTCGGTCTTCATGCTTTATTATTTACTCTTGCTACTCACAGTGCTGCATGTACATTTAATGCATCAATCATATGTCTTGTATCAGTTGATTAGGTGTGTACCCATTGTTTTATAGAGTTCAGCGAGACCCAAAGCAAAGGAGAAATCGGTGGTAGCCGGACCCACACCGGACGCGGGATCCCTATTCCAAACGGTTCAAGGTCTAAATTGGGACCTTTCACAGGAAGATCATAGCATTGGCCGGGACAGTTTTCTAGTCAGCACTATATCGTGCAAATTTCTTCCTCCACTTCAGAAAACATGCGCCAGACATAGATCCTAGTATCTCTTCAATGGATCATACAAGAACATAGTCATTTCATGTCTAGAAATCTTGATCACCCTATCTATCAAATGGTGCATCATAACTTCAGATTTATCAATAAAGGAGCTCAACCTATGCATATATACTTCATAAGTATTAGTGATAGCCCTTCACATGCACACACTTTGCACTATGATATTCTTCTCCTTATATATTTAGCCTTTACCAATACCATGAGTGAAAACCATACTGCGCGATGGTATCCTTGGAAGAAATCAAGAGATGACATGACATTCGATCTGTGTGCTAATACCATGGTAATGCCCACAATATTAATATCTTTTTGGAATGCAAAGGCATACCGACTTGGATCATTCTTATCTATACGTATAGAATCTTCAATATGAATATTACAAAAACTTATATTGGATATTACATTTCTTGAATGGACTCTTGTGAGCTTAATCAAGATATACTTCATCTTGTACACAGTTTCCATTAAGGACAACATATTAAGACATAGGAATCATATTGCCAACAATCGCCCCCTTTATTCTAGTTGGCAACCATGGTGGAGTGTTGATCATGAGAACATATAGATACATTATACATAACCATTATTCAAATACTACAAATATCACAATTCTCTCCCCCTTTTACATCGAAAGGAGCCACTATTTTATTCATGCTCCCCTTGAGTGTATCCTACAAACTTAGGATAACTTTTCAATGAAGTATATGACTCTATAACTCAGCCAAATATAAGATTTCCTATCACCAATGACTCATACTTACATCAATGATTCAACCAGAGGAATTACATATTTATTTCCGACTATCCAACCAAGTGGATTTAAAGGTAGAACAAGTTTGTACATGACTAAATAGAAAAAATTTACATCACATAAAGAGTCAACATCACTGTCAAAATACGAAATGATATATCATTAACGGAACCAAAATATCTCAAAGAGAGAGATCATATTTCATAAACCAATCACTGCTCAATTTCAACAACCCTTATCATTTCGACAAGACAAGTGCCCCTAAGTTGATGCATCAATTTATCTTCAATAACCAATTAATCAAAGCATATTCATCAGAGAATGATATAAAAATATGAATATTGTAACAACAACGAGAGATTACCCAACGGTACCACACTCTGTTATAAGTTTTGACCAAAATATTTACTATATCAAAGGAAATCCCATACACGATTTTATGCACGAAACTCGGCATATATGCGATTCGTCTTTAAGAAACACAAGTATCAAACTTAAACTTTTGAAATTAGGCAGATTTGATCAAATTGGTAGAGAAAACTCCCAGCTTACGTCGATATATTCAAATGCTTCCCTAGGGAAGAGGTTTAGTAAATATATCAACAACATTCTTTGGAGGAACATACTCCAATTTTAACCTTTTGTTCAAGCACTTGTTCATGTAGGAAGTGATACTTGATAAGAATGTGCTTGATCTTGGAATTCATAATAGGGTATTTGAGATGCTAATAACACTTTTATTATTACATAAAATGGAGATGGGTGGTGAAAATTTGATTTGAATGTCTTGTAAAGTCTACATCATCCAAAGAATTTGTGTGCAACATGATGCAACATCCACATATTCTTCTTAGCGTAGATAAGGCAATAGAACTTTGTTTCTTGCTGAACCAAGATACCAATCAAGGACCCCATATAGAATGCACCTCCACTAGTGATTTTTAATCATCAGCATTCCTGACAATGTAAATACGTATGGCCTTGGAGAGTTAGATTAGCATTCTTTGGATACCATAAACCAAAGTCTTGGAGTCCCTAAGTAGATATTTGAATATTCTTTTTCTTTGAAGATGAGACTTGTTTGGATTAGCTTGGAATCATCCAAAAATCCCAAATACATGCATCATGTCACGGACTTGTCCCGTTTAGATAAAGGATACTTCCAATCATGGATCTATATTACGGGTTGATTCACCATGGGAGAATCATCATGAGAAATAAGGTTACATCCGGTTACCATTGGCGTGCTCATAGGTTTACTGAGTCTTCCATCCCATACTTCTTTTGAATTTTCTTAAGATATTTTTCTTGTGATAAAAATATGCCATCA
This sequence comes from Pinus albicaulis, assembly GCA_034641835.2. Taxonomy (NCBI): domain Eukaryota; kingdom Viridiplantae; phylum Streptophyta; class Pinopsida; order Pinales; family Pinaceae; genus Pinus; species Pinus albicaulis. The sequence goes on along the minus strand of JAXQQM020082259.1, from coordinate 65,109 downwards.
GTGCTTATTTGCACTTGTAAACCCCGAAAAGAATGTTAGTTCCCAAGTAAAGAAATTTCAAATTCTTGTTGCATAACTGAGAAAATTTCTGACTCATGGATTCTTCATTACTTCCAAAAATGATTTCATCAACATATACAACCACAATCAACAATTTATCATTCTCAATTTTTTTTATAAGTTACTATCAATGAATCCATTTGTAAAACCTTGTTGATGAAGACATTTGTCGAACAACAATACCATACTGAGAATTTTGTTTGCGACCATATAAACATTTTAAGTTTGCAAACAAATTTTTCATCATTTCCCAAAATGAATCCTTTTGGTTGTTTTATATAAACTTTTTCTTCTAGATCACCATTGAGGAAGGCATATTTAACATCCATTTGATAAACTTTGAATTGTTGAAAACTTGAAAGAAAGAAACATTCTTATGGCTTCAGAGTCTAGCTCTGAAGAAAATGTTTCTTCAAATTCTATACCTTCTTGTTGAGCATAGCTTTCAACAAATTCTGGCTTTCATTTCTAATAACATATCCATTTCCATTTAACTTGATTTTGAATATCATTTAGTTCCAATCACATTTTATAATAAGGTCTTGGAACCAATTCCCAAGTATGATTCTTTTCGATCCTGATCAAGTTATTCATTCATTGCTTGAATCCAAAATTCATCTTTTCTAGCGTGATTGAAATTTTGTGGTTCAATAGTGGATAAAAATGCTGAGATAGCTAGGAGATCCTACAGAGTTCTTCTTGTTTGGACACCTAGTCCCTTTTCTCCCAAAATTTGAGATTCTTTGGATGATTCTTTTTGAACATACCACAGTGGAGCCTTTTCATATAGATCCTCTTCGGTGTTTCATTGGGTTCACCTTCTATATCATTGCTATTTGATGTAGGAGGATATTCATCATTGTCATCTTCATTTGTTGTTGGTATTTCCCTTTTGGTCTTTGAGAGACTCATCGATTACTGTATCAATACCTAAACAATCTTAAAGTATTTTATTGTAATAGTTATATGCTTCTTCTAGAGGAAGTAACCAACAAATATTCCTTCATGCTCTGATTCCAAACCTACCAAGTTTTTCATCATTTTTCTTGATAAAACATTTGCTTCCGAAAACTCCTAAAATTCTTTATGGTGGGAAGATTTCCATACAAGAGTTCATAGGAGTTTCATCATTGTTCATGAACATGAGACTTGTTCTAGAATATTCTTGCAATATGAGTTTCTTCTCCCCAAAAGGTATCAGAGTTCTAGATTCATCCAGCATAGTCAAGGCCATTTTTTGAATAGTTCTATTCATCCTTTCTTCCACCCATTTTTGTGGTGTTCCGGCTACATAAAAATATATTTTTATGCTCGCAGTGTTCAAGAGAAATAGGATTCATGTGATATATATTCTCCTCTCGGTAAGTCTAAGAAATTTTATTTTAAGATCTAATTCATTTCAACCAAAGCTTTGAAAGAGATTGTATTTTTGAAATGCTTCATCTTTATGTTTCGATGGCTTCGATCCAACATTCTAGAAAGTCATGATAATAAAATGTAGTATTTTTCTCCACGGTGAATTTTCCTTATAAGACCACATAGATTAGTATATAAGATAAAGAGGCTTACTTGTTGATCCTTCCTTAGCATTGAATTGGACCCTTTTTAGCTCACCAAATTGACATGATTTGTAGATGGAAATTCAGTTAAGTGATGTAGGAAGAACACAAACAAATTTGAGTCTGCTTTAGTTCTCTTAACGAGGAAAGCTCAAAGTCCCAAGCATGCAATAACATAGCCAATTTTACGAGTTACCCAAGTATCATTGTTCTTGTTCTTTTTGGTACATCTGATTGCTTTGAGTTGTAGTTACTTTTATGATCATTTTCTGTGTCAAGTTCATGTATTACATTCTTTTGAACTAAAGACAAATTTATTTCCTTGATCACACATTTTGACTCATGTTGGGTGTGGAGCTTTGATTATCTTGTTTACTTTGTATCATAACATTGGACCCTTGTACCTTAAAAGAGGTGGCAACGCCCTCGAAGTTAATATTCTTGGTAAGGGGGGTCCGGGGGGCGGTAAAACGCTTTTCGAACCCTCCTGGCCCCGAGGAGTTGAAATGACGCACCGAAGCTAAAAACATATGTAAAATTGCCTTGTAAAGTATAGTAATTTCTAGTCAATCGACCGTTCATTAGGCAAATGATCGACGGTAGAAGTTATGTTTAAGATTAGGGTTTTTCCCTAGAAGGCAACCCCCTTGTATATATGGGGGCATTGTATTGCGAGTTTGTGTATGAGGTGTGTATTATCGGAGCGAAAACGAAGAGAAGCTGACGAGAAACGAGAGGATATTACGGTGGATCTGCTATAGGTTTTGTCTCTTCATTTTGTTGGATAATATAAAGGAAAAAGGGCCCAGGCATTCCGGGGTGGACGTAGCCTGGCCCAGGTGAACCACATATATCTGTCTGCTCTCTCTTGGTTTCCTGTGTTTTGTGTGCTTGTATTTCTTATATTTATGTGTTTCATTTCTACGTAATATTTAATTTTCTAACAGGCGAGTATCGAACGTATATTTGAGCCGATAAATCACGGAAAAAAGGGTTCTGCAGTTCGAGTGGGAGTAATGGCGGACTATGGTGGTTGAGATTAAATTTAACGACCAAAACTTTGCGCATTTTGTGGAAGATGCGGATGGAGAGGTGTACGTATCGAGAAAGATGCATTGCCTACCATTGAGCGGAAAAGCAAGTAAGAGCCAACGACCATGACGGACGCGAGAATGGAACATTCCTCGATAGAAAACTCGGAACGATGCAGTTTGTGTCTTGCGGCGTCGTCACCCTTGATATTTCAAAGGAAACAACAACGAGAGGGTTTGATGCAAACGTTAGGCGAAAGCGTAGGAAAAGCCCTCGGCCTCAAACAAGGTATTTCTTATGAAAAGACTATTTAATATGAAGATGTCGGAAGGTGGATACATTTGCAGTTCATTTTAAATGAATTTATCCCCGATTACCGATCGGCTAATTTAAGAGTGGCTTTGATGATGAAGTTAGAGCTATGTTATTCTTGTATCGTGTTGCTAAGAGTTGGAATGGTTTAGTAATAGCCCAAGTATGCTTTCTGTCTCTAGATCCTAGTACTTTAAAGTTTGATGATGTTGTTGGTGCTATCCTTAGCGAGAAATGCGATGGAAAAGCCTACGGTGATACATCGAGTAATTCTTTGAGTACGAAGTCTGGCGAGGACGAAGAATGGAAAGAGGAAAGAGCTCGGGATATCGCGATAAATCAGAGAAAGGTAGATCCAAGTCAGATCGGGGATAGTGTCTTTGGAATTGCGGAAAAAAAGGACACCTAAAGAAAAGGCGTAGATCTCGGAAAGGAAAGAAGGAGACACACAACAAGAAAACAATCATAGAGCAAATGTGACGAGGTGATGTGTTACAAGATGCTTTGATTCTTTCTTTCGAAAATGTTGCGATTATTGGGTTGTAGATTCGGGGAGAAGCCATTCCATGCCACACGATAAGAAATATTTTCATGACTATGTCCAAGGAGATTTTGGACAGAGATTCATTTGGAGTGATAAACCACAGCAAAAAATTGTTGGAATGGGTAAAGTTCTTGTAAAACAACAAAATGGGAAACCAATGGCTACTAAAGGAGGTAAGGCATGTTCCGGAGTACGAAGAAAAAATATTATTTAAACGGGCGGTTAGGCGAGTGAGTTGTGTGACAACTTTCTGAGATAAAACTTGGAAGGTCACCGAGGCAGTAATAACCAAAGCGAAAAAGGTTGGTACATTGTATTTATGCAATGGTATTTCTAACTACTGTTAATTCTTTAACTTCCAAAGGAAAACGGATACGGCATTATGGCATCATAGGCTCGGACACATGAGTGAAGAGGAATGAAGATTCTCACTCAAGAAATTTGTTGCCGGGGCTTAGGAGAATGTTGATTTGGATTTACGTGAGAATTGCATTTATGGAAAACGGAAAGAGAGTCCCGGATTTCTTAAGTTGGGAAAAGAAGAGCGAAAAATTGGAGCTTGTACATACGGATGTATGGGGACTACTCGGGTATCATCTCTCGGTGGCTCGTTGTTATGTGCCTTTTATTGATGATGCAACTAAACATGGATTTGTGTATTAGAATAAATACGATGTATTTGATACTTTCAGAAATGAAGCTTTGGTTGAGATTGAGACGGAAAGAAGTTGAAGTGTCTCGGATCGGTTGTGGAGGAGTAGTATTACGACAAAGAGGTTTCGTGGAAGTCTTGTTCGGAGCATGGAATTCGTAGAGAAAGATAGTTCCAAGAACACCACAATAAAATGGTGTGTCGAAAGGATGAACGAGAACAATCATGGAGCGTGCAAGGTGCATGAGATTGCATGCGGGGATTGCCTTTACAATTTTGAGCGGTGCGCACAGCAGATACTCTAACATTTTATCTAATAAACAGAGGGCCTTCAAGTTCCTTGGATGGTGGTATTCCGGAAGAAGCATGGACAGGTAAAAGGTAAACTACTCTTTTTGAAGCCTTTTGATTTGTGAGGCCTTTGTCCATATTAATAAAGAAAGAAAATAGAACAAAGCTTGAAGCAAAATAAAAAGAAATGTACCTTTATTGGATATGGTGCTAATGATTTTGGTTATAAACATATGATTATGAAAATCACAAAAATCATTAGGAGAAAGAGATGTAATATTCAATGAAAAGGTCTTGTATAAGAATCGGTACACGAAAAGAAACGGAAAAAGCAAAGAATACACGGTTCTTGATGAGATAAACTGGAAAATTAAAGGTGCTGAAAATAATAATCAACAACCACGACAACGGCAACTACCACCAAACGACGCGAGCACCTCAAACACCTAAAAGTGGTGTTAAAGAAGATCTACCGAGTCGTAGACCCACGAACGATACTCTCCTTCATTATATTATTTATTATTAGTGAGGTTACGGTGAACTGTAAGATATTGTAAGAAGAAGCAATGCGAGGTTAAGCGAGGAAAGTGGGAGCGAGCCATGGAAGAGAGATGGACTCCTTAATGCATAACAGGACTTGGGACTTAGTCAAGTTGCACACACGGGTAAAGTTTGCATTGCAGAATAAATGGGTTCTGGTGAAGGAAGAAGATGGAAGGCCAGAGGTACAAAGCTAGACTTGTGGTGAAGAGGTTTGCACGGAAGAAGGTATTGATTTTGATGAAATATTTTCTCTGTTGTTAAAATGAATTCAATCGAGCTTGTTTTAAGTCTTGTAGCGGTGGAAGATTTACATCTTGAACGGTTAGATGTAAAGAAGACAACATTTCTCCATGGAGATTTGGAGAAGAGATATACATACTGACAACTAGAAGGATGAGGTAAAAGGGAAAGAAAAATTGGTGTACGGAGTTAAAGAAGAGCTTGTATGGCTTAAAGCAGACTGACGGTGGTATCTAAATTGACAAGTTTATGTACGAACAAGGTTATACTAGATGTCACTCACAGTCGTATGTTTATCGAAAGAAGGAAATGATGGCGACTATATTATACTATTGTGTATGTAGATGGCATGCTTGTTGCGGGGTCTAACATGCGAGGAAAAAAATGTACTCAAAAGAAAATTGGCAAATTCATTTGCAATGAGATATGGGAGCGCAAAACAAATCCTTGGTATGAGGATAACTAGAGAGCGGGAAAAATCACAAATTAGCAACGTCTCGAAATGAAGTACATAGAAAAGGTGTTGAAAAAGATTTAATATGCGGAATGCAAAACCGGATTATCACACCTTTTGCTATCCATTTCAAACGAAGTAAGGAGATGTGCCCAAAGACCCGAAGACATGGATTATATGTCTAAAAGTTCCATATGCATCGGCGATTGGAAGCTTAATGTATACGATAGTGCAACGAGCCTAATATTGCACATGCGGTGGGAGTTGTAGCGGTATGAACAATCCGGAAAAGAACATTGGATGGAAGTAAAATGGATTCTCGGATATTTGAGAGGTACCACAAATCAAGCATTATGCTTTGGTGGTTCAAACATTTCTCTACGGGGATATGTTGATGCGAGATATGGCGGAGTGACGGAGATAACGGGAGGAGCACTACGGGATATGTATTTATTTGTAGGTGGAGCATTTGTCAGTTGGGTTTCAAAAAATCAAGTGTTGTTACTTTCAACAATAAGTAGTATGTTGCTGCTACGGAGGCTAGTAAAGAAATGATTTGGTTACGAGTTTATGGATAGATGGAGTAGAAGCATGATATGGGCACACTATACGATTATTAAGCAAAAATTACTGTTCATCTTTCCAAAGAACTCAACATTTCATTCCAGTACTAAACACATACATCTCAAGTACCATTTCATACGGTCGGTATTGGAAGATGGAGAGTTGAAATTTGGAAAAGATACACACTAGCCGAAGTCCTACGAATATGTAACAAGTTGTAACCAGGAAAAGCGAACATGCTCGGTTCCAATTGGTCTTCAAGGATGACAATGAAGATGAGAAGCGACCCGAGGTCCAAAGAGGAGTCATTTTCCGACAAATGAAGCAACGATGGAGTTTCTGTCCAGTCTCAAGTGGGATATTGTTGGGTGTGGAGCACAGTTATCTTGTTTGCTTTTGTATCTGACATTGGACCACAGTGTACCTTAAAGACGTGACACCGCCCGAAATTTGTCGCTCTGAGTGAAGTCCCGGGGGGGGTACCGTAGTGCTTTTAGACCCCCACGGTGAGGGTCGGGGCAACGCCCCAAATAAACGGTGTAAAATTGCCTTATAAAGTATAGTAATTTTCTAGTCAATACGAATAGTTCATTAGGTCGTAGTCGACGGTAGGGGATTCATGTTTAGATTAGGGTTTTTGCCCTAGAGAGCAACCCCCTTGTATATATGGGGGCATTGCAATTGCGGCTTATTGGCTGTGAGGTGTGTATTATCGGAGTGAAAGCAGAGGGAAGTAGCGAGAGAGAACGAGAGAATATTACGGTGGATACTGTTTGTAGGTTTTGTCTCTTCATTTTGTTGGATAATATAAAGGAAGAGTAGGTACATTCGGAAATTGAACGTAATGGCTTGGGTGAACACGTATATCTGTGTCTCTGCAGTTTTTATGTGTTTTGTGCTTGTATTTTATTTATATTTTATGTGTTTTTCATTGCTCTGTAATATTTAATTTTATAACAACTCACACTTAACGGGTTGTGCTTTAATCCAACCACATACAAAAAATTGTTAGCTTTCACATTTTTCTTTTAGAAAAACATAATCTTTTCCTTTTAATGAGAGTAAGGAGAGTAATTTCCAAAAGTAACATTCTTTTCTTTCTCTGAGAATTGTATGAAAAGGATTTTATTTCTATCACCTGTCATGTGTTTTTTTGAGCATCCACTATCAATGTACCATTGATTTTATTTATACGCAAATAATGCTATGCCACAACTTTTTTAAATTATACCAAGTTCTTCTTTTACGAACCTTGGAATTTGAAGGTATAACTCTTTGGGCGGGGGATTTGCTCACCTTGTTGATTCTTTGTGACCAAATTTATTGCAATAAGCACCTTCACTTTCATTTTTGAAGGAGAAATGTTTTTATAAGTATTCTTCTTTATTCATTCTCATTTCTTTGCTTTCTTGCTTCTGCGCTCATGATGGTTTTATGCAACACGATTAGGTAACCATATTGAACAGAAATTGTATTTTAGGGGGGAAACATTAATCAGCAAGAAAATTTTTTGTGAACATGAAACCTTATATTTATATTTACTGCTGATTGATATTTCTATTATTGTTCTTCCTTGTATTAAAGTGGTCGTGTTTCACTGTGTAGTTTCTTTGTTCTTTTCTTTGAGAGGCAAGGAATGTTGTAGAGGCTGGTTTTGTTGCATTTAGATAGCTTGGTCTTTTGAATGCGAGATGATTCTCCAATATATCAAAGACCTATATTTATAAGAGGAGAGAGTTGTACCTTGATAATTTCATCTAGGGTTTCATTTCCTTTAACAAATCTAAGATTTAAATTTTCCCTTTCTCGGCTTCCTTTCTTAGACTCTAATTTCACATTCTCATTTCTCATTGAACTTCTCCTTTTCCATAAAATTTGATTTTTTAGAGTATCTATGGAAATTTAGTTTTCTTCCAAACATATTTTGAGATGATTTATTTCTTCAATAAAATCATTTTCTTCTAAAACATCCATAAATTATCACTAGAGTCCTTTCAAAATCCATGAGTAGTCTAATATCTTGATCGGATTCTCCTGCTATTTGTGAGGCCATCACTATATTCCTTGGTATAATATCTTTTTATATTGATAAACCATTTTTTATTTCTTTAACCACTTCCTTTCCCTTTTCCTGATTATCTTTATGACGAAATTTAGTAGCATAGTGACCAACACTTTGACAAGAAAAACATTTAAGCAAGCTTACTGCAGACCTTCCGGTGCCAAGTTGTAACTTCTTTACAAAATTTATCTCATTTTCTTGAAACATACCCAGATCCTTCTTGTTCTTCTACCTCCTTTCCTTTTGGAGCAGCCCTAAAGACAACTTCTTTGACATCGGATGGACCTATTTTTTTCTCATTTCACAAGCAATCGGAATCCCATGAAGTTGAACAATTGTGAGATTTTGTAGATCCTGCTTCTCTTCAATGGCGGAACATGTTTGATTCAAATTTGAGTTAGAGATCTTAAAACATTTTCGACCAAATTAATTAATAGGATATAGTTTCACCCCGGTTATCATACAATTTACAATATCATCTAAATGTAAAGGGAGTGGCAATTATTTCTTCATTAGCATTGTGATTTTTTCATATTGGTCACGAGTTTGGGTTACTTTTACCTTGGCATCACCTTCATAGTTTATAATGATTTTTTCCCTATCTCCTTTCGCGTATTCAACTCCATAACTTTGACAAATTATGGTTAGTTGAACCCACGATAGCATTAGCTGCACGTGCATTGGTTTCATAGTTCTTTATTGTAGCTATCTTGTTGGAATGGAAGATGGATATTGATAATCTCCTTCAACTATAGCCCATACATCTACTCCAAAACTGAAGATAGGATCTGGTCCATGTATTCTAGAAGATTAAGTTGTTTCGTTGAAGAGTGGAGGCGATAGATATTGTCCCATCTTGATTCCTTATCTTGGTTGATCTTCCTTCTAGTGATTAAGCTTCTTGAAGGACCCTTCTGATTCCAATTGTTGGAAAATTCTTGAGAGGGCGGGTAGATAGTATTCTTAAACTTCTTGCATGTTTTGATACTACCTGAATTCCGCCCTTGACTTTGATGAACCAAATTGCATATACAAGTGCATATGCACAGATAAACTAGCATTATCTTGATACATTTTATTGTTAGAAAAATTTTCGAAGCATTATTTAACTTAGTTTATCGATAATGCGTCTATTAGTTAATCGATCGTATGAACGGTAATATGATTAAATTGTCACATAAGAAAACTTTAAGACACCAAGATTTAAAATTAGAGCAAATTCGAGAGAAAATATCCTCATTGTTTTTTTCATCTTTGTCTTCAATATTTATTATATGGAAAATGACTTACAATATTGTATTGATGCTTACTCATATCGGTACAGGCATCTATCTACGGAAAGGTACCTTTCTCTCATTTACATTTTTATGCTTGGAAGGAGATATAACCCACGATCTCGTTTGACCACTACGGAAAAGGTATTCAAACCCCCTGATGGAGACACTAGCTTCTCTTGCAGTGGGAAGCTTATACTTCCTTAGAATCAACACGGACACGTTTCATCCGTTTTCACGAATCCCATGACTTCAACACAACTCATAATAAGATCATCAATAATATAATTAACCCAAACTTCGATCAGAATAGTGAGAGTATTGGTTTAGAATATATTCGATCTCGGATCTGAATATGATTCATTCGATCATATATCTTTTCAAAATTAGCAGAAACCTTGATCAATCGGTCATAATAACACATGTTTCTCACTCATTGGTTAGAATTGTATATAATCAACTTAGTAGTATGATAGGTAATCGAAACCTTGAGATCTAAATGAATACTTCATTAACGAGATAGCAGAAATATAGCAACAATAACGAAGAAGCCTGCGCAATGAGTTTTAGAAAACCATAACTTTCATACGCTCCTGCAGAAGAAAACCATTGTATGTAACTTTTATTAAGGAGCAGACAGCGTACGATTCATAAATAATAATTCGGTAGAATGTTTCGAGAACTATAAGAACTTACCCAAATTTATTCACTCCACTTCGGCGGACATGTACCGGAGTCTCATATCTAATCATCTCTTTAAGGGATCATGCAAGAACATAGTCATTTCAGGTCTAGAGATCTTGATCCATCAATCTATCAAGGGTGCATCATAACTTCAGATTTATCAATAATATGAGAGTTCAACCTATGCGGATATACTTCGGAGAGAAGTATTAGTGATAGCCCTTCCACATGCATGCTTTACTATGATCTTCTTCTCCTTATATGAGTTAGCCTTTACCAATACCATGAGTCCAAACCATGCAGCGCGATGGTATCCTTGGGGCGAAATCAAATAGACAACATGGCGTTCAATCCCTGCGAGACTAATACCATGGTAATTCCCTCTATTCTCTTTTTAGGCCCTTAAAGCCCTCACATAACAGATGTTCTTATCACGTGTATAGAATATTCAATATCAATATTACAAAATCTTCTGCTAGATATTATACATTTCTTCGGATGTGTTAATCATCGATTATTTTTCACCATCTTTAGATGACTATAAGATTAGTTCTAGATTTTTGAAAACAACATTCCATGAATATTGTGAGTTTCAGAAATCTCACGCACTCCTTCATTATCCTTATATAAAATGTTTCCACTCTATCGGTTTGTCATTTCATGGTCACCCTGTCACTCGTACAAACTCCTTATGGGATTTTAACTATCATTTCAACCTCCTCTACTCCTACCCACCCAGCCTCATTGTCTCATTTTCCCTAGCAATAGATTCCATCCTCCTCTTGGAGTTTCTATAGCTAACTCATTCCCATGTTCCCTAGGTTGCTCAAGTGTGGTCTCAAAACTATCTCTGTGGGCTCTTTAGATAAATCAAGTATATTGGATTTTGGATCTTCAATGCAACACTTTTGACCATAATCTATTTTAAGTTGAAGATCTCCAAGCCCAATTTAAGTAAAAAATCAAGTCAAAGGATCCTCCCACTAGGTTATTTATGGTTTCTACATGTTTTAAGGTCATCATTGGATGTTTTGGGGAACTATTTTTCCTTTTCTAGAATCTAGCTAAGATATAATAGAATTTCAAGACATGGTTATTGAAGGAGACCTAAGAGGCCCTGCAAAGATTACCTTATGAGTTCAAAGTACGCAAATGAGAAAAATTGACAAATTTTGGCACTTACGGGGAGTGTTGAAACTTGTGTCCAGCAGAAGGTACTGATGAGGTAGATTATCTACCCACGAATGGAAAAAAAATTACAACAAGAAAAAGAAAACACCTATTCTTGTAGAGAACTAGGGTTTTGAACTTGATGGTTCGGTTGAATGCAAAACAATGATCACTTGTGAAAATTACATGGAGGAAGCACACAAGGCCAAACATGAAGAAATTCTGTAAGAAAAGATTAATGAGATATGGAAAAGGTGAGGTGAACTGAAAAAAATGAATGAACTTGAAAGGCCTATAGAGAACTTAGTGCACAACACTAATGATTGCTCTAAAAGCACTCTAGACACCTAAGTTTAGGGAAAGTGGCCGGTAAAATGGTAAGTTGAACCCCATGGTGGAAGAAAAAGAGGATTTTGAAGATGCTATTCTTATGTGGCTAAATCCCAAAAGTGTCAAATGAGCTTATCATGTCTCTGTGACTGAAAGGTCAAATTCATTATTTCGAGTCTGTCAAGCAAAACGATTAATAAAAGAGTTAGTGAAAAAAGGGAAAGAAGGTTTCAAACATTACAAAATGGGTTTGGAAAGTTAAATTTAATTCCCAAGTCTATAAAATCTCATTTTCTTCAATGAATCGTTCTTGCTTGTCAAAATATCAGAAGCCGCGCTCAAGGGAGATTTTGTGAGTTTCCGTGAACAGTAGGTGGCAGGCGCTATGCCCCTCGACTTGGCCCCGGCTGCACGCCTAGGCCCAGGTGTGTGCCTTGAATTTTCTTCTGCAATTTATGAAGGTGCACTACATGCAGGAGATGGCATTACGTGCACGGAGGAGCCTGCAGTCTTTCTCGACACAACCGGTATAGTTTCCTCTTGGCGCTAAGCCCTCCAACTTAATCGAGCCACTTCAAAAGAAGCACTTTGTTCCTCCAAAATTTTCCAAGGCCCAGGAAAGAGGTAAGTACATAACATGACTCATCTTCCAAACTATTTTGGTCATCATTTATTGAATGAAAATTAAACCCTAATCAAACCCTAAGTTTCAAGTTGGAGATCACTATTTAAGCCTCATTTCATCTTCACAGAAAGTGTCATTGATAGACGGGGGTAATTACATAGTTGGAGAGTTTTTCATTGAGTTGTTTTCCTCCCTCACTCATTCTCATACACCTATAACCTCACTCACTCATTCCCTCATATACAAGGCTACCTTTCTACATCTCATTTCCATTTACGCTCTAGAGAGTTTATAAAAGCGAGAGTTTGCAATGTCGAGGAGAGGACAATACTAGTGGTGGTGGGAAGCACGGATTCCAAAGAGGCATGATCACAAGGAGGAAGATAAATAGACATGAACCCTCAATACAAAGAGCTCATGGCATATCCTCTTACTTTTCCTTCTTCAAACACATGGGCTACTTTGATTTTTTGACGAGAAGATTTTTGTAAGTAAAACCCACCACGAGCTAACAAGACTATTTGTTATCGGTTCATGACAAACAAGTTAAACTTGCGATTTTGACGTGGAGATGTCCATTGATGCTATTACTGCGACTGGGATACCAAGTGTGGGAAAAAGTGGTTCAAACGAGAAAACCTAGACACTGAGTTACCTTGAACCCTACCTAAGGCCTAGATATAAATACCACCACAAGTCCATCTTTCCTGTTTATCATTTTCTTGATATATGCCTATGATGAGGATCATAATGAGAAGTATTTCACATGTGAGGAAAGGTTTTCCTGTATTTACTCATATCACATCCGACTTCTTATGGATTTCATTACGGTGGGGATATCACATATAGCATATTACCGCTTCCGGAAACCTTTGAAAAATGTCCTACATAGTGAAAAGAGGGCTACCCTCATTTAAATGAAAAGTATATTCTATCACTCACTTATCAAGATGGTGCTTGTGTACCAAGTATAATAGAAAGGCATTCCATGGCATAACTTCATTTCCAATGAGGTTTACACTCCACATGGCCATCATCAACAAGATATGCCTTCCTCATCTCATCCTCCCATTCCTACTTCTCCATAAATTCCTACTATTCACACATCTCCACTCCCACTCACATTTTTTCCCCTTGATGACCCTTCACATCACCATCCACTCACATTCCTTCACCTCATGATGATCCTCCTTCACCACCTTCCCACATCCTTTCACCCTCATCTCATGACACCCACAACATAACACGGTGATGAGGGCAGTGGGGCAGTTATTGCGAGATGGTTGACATAGGGCCTTTTCCTTTGACATATGAAAGAGGTCATAGGCAGGTGTTTTATCCGAGAGGTTGTGGGAAGGGAGCCCTACCTTCATCATCATAAAATAGCTTGAAAAAGGTAAGGAAAAGGTTGTGAAGCATGTTATTGATGAAAAGGAGGATGAGCATGAAACTGAACAAGAGTTTCAAATTATTGACCTTGGTGAGGATGAGGAGAGGATTACAAACATGTTGATCGGGAGCAAGGATGCCTAGATTAGTGAGCTACAATCCAATCTTAGTTAGGCAAAGAATGTGATCAATTTCCTTGACATTCAAAAAGAGTTTGAAAATGCCAAGGCTAAGATAAATAAGAGACCTTGGGCACTCTTGATGGCAGTGAGGATGAGGAATAACAACTACAAAGGGAATAGGTCAAGGAAAATTGGGTTGAAGAAAGATTTAGCTTGGGAAAGAGAGCAAGAGATAGCATTGGCGGAAGTAGCTCACTCAGTGAGCTTCTTTGCCATGGAAATCAACTATGCACGGAGAATCTTGGCTATAAAGAGCCAATGTGCACCTAGAGGGTCAACTTGAGAAGGAAAAAGACATTGACCCGGAGAAGAAGATGACAAAGCATTATGCCATGAGAAACATGATTGCAAGGGCCAAGCTCAAAGAGCCCTTGCAAGTTCCAAACCTAAATGAAGTAAGAAGAAGAAACATGAAATACTTGATGATGTATCCTCAAAGCCTCCCAAACATGATCGGAAAATAAAAAATCAAAATTATGGCACTTGGTGTACATTTTGAAATTTTATTTGTTTGGCTAGTAAGAGAAAGGGCCAAACGTGTATATCCACTAGCATTGTGCTCTTTTTTGGGGTACTCAATTTCGAAAATGTTCACATATTCATGTTTCTCGAGGCCAGGAGGACATCACCCTCGGAATATTTTAGGTCATTTGGAGCAAAATTGGTCCCTTAAAAGGGCCAAAACCTAGCAAAACAATACCTTTACTTGCCCTCTTTTAAACCTTGGGCGCTACTGGCCTAGAAGTCTTGGGAGAATGGGTTTTTGACCAGGAAAGTGGACACTAATATAGAAAATAAATTTAGGTTTGGAAACTAGAGAGGGCAGACTATAATGACTGTCATGGAGCTCATTTGGACACTTTGAAAGGCCCCCAAACTCAGAATTTGCCAAAGCAATTGATGTTTCTAGTTGTAGTGCCCTTGGCTTGGTGTTGCACCCTCAACCAATGGCCCAGCTAGCCCTTGCCAATTCAATAAAATACACAACAAGTTATTAAAAAATATATTTTTAAGGTGTTAAGGACAAATATCTCTAAAATTAAGTGAGGTTATGTTGAGATTATTTTTGCATTTAAATATTTTGGGATATTTGTGCCTTGGGCCTTGCATGGTCTCAATGGTCAAATGCATTTATGATGTAATTTAATGACTTCCTAAAACCATATCTGGGGTTACTTCACCATTTGGCCAGGTTAAATACTTCCATGTAATGCTTCATAGTTTTGTGGGTTGGTTGTGATTATTGAGATGAATATGATATAGATTTTGAGTTGTGAAGAATTGGTCTTGGAGCTTTGTGTTTGTTTTGGATTGAGCATCAATGGAGCAAGAAAATTCATAGGATTCATGAACTTTGTTTAATGGTGATTTTGTTCTAATTTAGTAATTTTTCCTTCTTTTTCCATGATTGTTAATACTGCTCATGCAATAGAGAAAAAAATTTGGGATTAAGATATGTTGTTAGAAGCACCTTAAGTCTGTTTTGCCTTCTATTGCTTAGATGTTTTCCTCTACTAGGTACGAATGGAGAATTCTTGGTTTCTCTCTAGTTCCCATAGCTTTTTGTCTTAAGAATGATTTAATGGAGTCAAGCCCAAGAATTTTATGTTATGAAATGTCCTTTGGTGTCATAAGCTTATTGTTCTTAGGGCCTTTTGTTTGATTTACTAATTAGGGTTTCGATGAAAGTTTTATGGTTTTCCTTATCCTTTTAATCCCATCTTGAATAATATCTTTGAAGGTATTTTATAGTTTTATTAAGTAATTTGAGGTTCCCTACTCTTTAATCATTACTAATGTGTTATCTTACATGTTTTCTTTCTGCGAAGGTGAATAACTAGAGAATTTAGGAGTTCCTTGCTCTTTGAGGTTTCTTGAATTGTTTTCTTTAAAGTTGCTTGGTGAAGTTTGACCTTGAGAGAAGCTTATGGTGTGCCCTATCTTTCTTTATTTCTTAAGCATAATGACCTTGAAAGGCACTTCTTTTTATAGTATTTATTAAATGATTCTTAATTTCCCTTTAAACCTACTATGTTCACAAATTTAATGTTCATTTCACTCACACAAGCTACTAAGATCCATTTAGCTTTGTTAACTTGCCTTATAAACATGATTCATTGTTGTATTTTCAAGCTTTTCATAGACCCCATAGCCCAATGGTTTGAACCTCTCTTACTCTACTCATTCTACTTGAAAACCTACCCAACCAAAAAAAACAAGCAAAACAAACCCTATCCTTATAACTAGCCTAAAAAATAAACATCCTAAAAAAAAAAAATTCATACCTTTTATACAAATACGAAGGCCCTCTACGAGTCCGAGAAGGCTAGGTCCTAGAAATCCAAATTTGGTTTGATGTTATCCTTGTCTATTTGGTCATTTCCAATATTCCAAAGTCTGAGGACCTAACATAATAGTGATCATGATGGGACATAGTAATTAACAACTTAAATATTCCTTCAAAACTCAAAATCCCCCATCAAACTTAGATAAATCAAGTGTTAGCCAAGAATGATATACGATTGATTCACCATACTAACACAATGGTGACCATCTTGGAAAACACTCATTAAAAATATTAGTGTTACATAAAGAACTTAGAAAACCCAAAAACATCTAGATTGGTATTCAATTGTTGATGGTGGACAAAAAACAAATCCTCAAAACGATTAGCATCATCCACTTAGTGACTCCAACGGTATTCGGTAGACTTGGCGACTCCATGACTCTCATAGAACTCCCCAACGAGTTGTATCAGTCGGTCCTAATACTATAAATCTTGGTTACATACTATGTGAAATCGGTATTCTTACATATAAGGTCTTTTTTCAAAACTCACATAAATTTTTAGCCTCTCTATGTTGTGGTGCGAAATGCGGCTTCACAAGTGTGAAAGGACCTCACCTTGCCCAAACTCATACCATAGTTGATGACTTTGGAAAGAATCTTGAAAAAGCTTCTAGGACTAAAGATTCAATTAGTGTTAGACCCATTCACAAAGCAAGTTTGTTCATGAAAACCTCACATCCTTACAAGATATCTAATTTGACTTACACCATAGAAGAAACCTATCCATAAGGTAAGTCTCAAGTTGGATAGACCAGGTAGACAGTCCTACAAACTACAGTGGGAATCCTATTAAGAGAAGCCTCTCCTTCCACTCCCCCTAATCTTAGAAACTATTTCAAAATTTGACTCCTTCCATTCTACATATGCTAAAAATCATCTAAGTGGTCCAAGTACATCTTCCACCCCATTCATGCATCCATTATGAAAACCACTCCATTTCATCCTTCACCTCCTCATAAACCCTCGTCTTGTAAATCCTCCTTGGATTCATTACCTCCCATCATGGCGGCATGGTATGCCCTGCGATGCTACACAGCCTTTACTACTACACGGGGAATATAAATCTAAAATCCCTCACTTCACTAGTGCGATTCTACAACTTCCCAGCATCATGTAGACAAGATGAATGATGCTTTTGACTCTTAAGAGATAGAAGAAGAAACCATTAAAGTAATTTTTGCCCAAATTTTTGGAGGAGAAGTAAAGAAATGGTTCAAGAACTTAACTCCTAACAACATTCATGATCTCCCTTCTGTATAAAACATTCACAAACAAGTGGGAGACTAAGAAAAATCCTCTTCAAATCCTATCAAATTATGATAACCTTAAAAAGAGAATATTGAAGCCCCATCCCCAGGAGCCTACGCACTAGGTTCAATAGTGGATACAATGCCTCCCCTCCCCACATAGAAACTGACTAGCCCTAGTAAATTTTCTGGATGGATTTGATCTCAACATGGCTTACCAATTGAGAGAAAGAGAAGATCCCCTCACCTTAGAAGACATGAAAAAGGAGAAGTAAGTGCCAAAGCCAACCTAATTGATAAAAGGGCTAGGATGAGGAAATGAGAAAAGAGGGTTACATACAAGAAGAAAACTGTGACCTCCACATCGATGTTAAAATTGAAAATCTAGTTAGGAAATGGAAAGTATGATGGAGAGAATCAACTTGAATGAAGAGAACCCCATAAGGAAAACCAAGAAAACCCTCAAAACGAAACGAGAAACCAAAACTTGAAGAGATCGTCCTCAAATCGACAAAGAGAAAATGACCCGGCAAATCAAACCTCCTTTCCAATAAAACTATGTAGATGAAGAGAAGAGACTAAAGAGTCGAAATGAAATCATATAGATCTAATGAACTCAAATAATGAAGATGATTTTTTTCTCTGACGAAGAATAAGGTATGTTCTCATCAAGCCAAACTAAAAGAACATATGAGGATTATATGAAAAGTACAAAACTAGGGTTTAAAATTCTATCATCGAGGTTCACGGGAAGTATGACGTTAGAAGTAGGAAAACCCAAGATACCCGAAGAAAAGCAAACCAGAGATTTCTTCTAGGAAGACCTGAAAAAATTCTTCAAAAGATAGAATAAAATACCAACATAATGGCTAGAATATTTATCAAAGCCAAAAAAAACAACCAACATGATAGTGACCAAAGCTTCCGTACATCAAGTAGTGGCCTAGAAAAACTACTTCTGTGAGATCTAAACAAAAATCAATGACTAAAGTTGTTGAAAAGATAAAAACATATGATAAAAATAATGTAAATATGCCAAGAACACAAAAACCATTCGGTATTAGAGGAGAAATTTCCAAAATCAAAATAGCCATACCCCTTAAACTAGTGACTCAAGATATACTCTCTCAAGTTTGAAGGCATTAAACATAGGAAATGACAGCGATATTCTAAATCTAAGCGATGACCAAGCCAGATTTGTTGTTTGGATACATAGATAGAGGAAATTTCCAAGGGGATACGCCCTTTTTACCTCCATTCTATATCATTTAAACATCCATGACAAAATCCTACACAATGTTATGCTAGACTTTGGTATTCTGACATGCCAAGGTAGTGATGGAGATATTAGGCCTCTAGATAACCAAACCTTACAAATACTTATACTCTTTTGATTCAATTAGAGGTTAATTTCTAGGTCTAATCAAAGATCTATGTGTCAATATGGCACAAATACCATCCAAGAACCTATTCATGGACATTGTAGTGGTTGGCATACCCCAAAAATATGGCATGCTTTTATCTATATCATGGGGATCCAAACTCCAAGGAAACCTCCAAATGGACATGACATACACTACCATTCAGTCTTTAACTAAACAAGAATACTATCCCTGAGAGAATCTCATAGGAAATACATGGTAAGGAGCTAATATAGGAAAAAAAAAACACCTGTCTGTTCTATCCATTCAGATCTTAATTCATTTATTCTTGTCACAGTAGAAGATGCATCAATGATCAAGTAAATGAAAAAGAGAAGACGGTATTTGGTCGAAACAGTCATACCAAACACAAAATGAAGAATATGACAGCAAAACCCTAGCAGCCATGCACAACAACATAATGGCAAATCTGAACTTGAAACACTTTGGAACATGAGCTTTGATGCCTCTTGTAGAAATTTAGTTTAGGAGAAAGGTGTTTGGATAGAATAACCTTGTGAAGGTCACTCTTACAAGCTATATTTTCAGTACACAAACAATATTATAGAGTTTAAGCTCTTCTCTTAGGGTTACAAATACTTAAAACTACTAAAACTGAAAATTTCTGTTCAAGGAGATTCAGGAGTGAATCATTAGGAAAATCAAAGAGGAGAATATTTAGCCAACCTAGGCTAGAGAATATACAGCTCATTTTCATACACCTCCACGAAAACTTTTGAAAAATATGAACTCACCTCTATCTTGAAATAAAAAAGAGCCTTGCAAATGAACTAGCCTTTTGTTGCCGAGGCGCTGCCAAGTACCTCATGCCAATGAAAAATACACGATAAAGGTCAAACGGAGGCCTACGGTGCGATAACATAGATTAATGTCAAGTGTTTGAAGGAGAGAAACATATTGAAGACTTCCTACAATCCAAAAATGAATTTGAAATGCCAAAGCAAACTTAGATCATGAGGAAGAGTGACCGATGAATAACAAACACACAAAACATAGCCACCTTATCTTGTTGATGTAAAATAATGAAACACCCTCATGAGATAGAATTGTATGGGGATCTTGATCAAAGATACCTTGAAATGAAATGCAAAACAACTTATTTCCAGGTTCTTGCCCCCTTAGTAAATTGTTTGAATTTCAAATGATGTTGCTAGGAAGCTTTGAGAAATGGAATCACTGACATATGTAGAAGAATGCAACATAAGTGAGAAAGAACCTAAAATGATAAAAAAGTTTTCAAACATTACCAGCTCTTATAAAGATAAATACATTGAGATACTAAAAATTTAAGGATGTGTTTGCATGGGGAGATGAGGACTTGAAGTCCTATGACACAAACATCATTCAGCATATATTCCTCTCAAGGAAAACCAGAAACCATTCAAGAAAAAAATTGTGTAGGATAAAACATGTCCTAAATGCCTCTAGTTGAGAAAGGAATTAAAAATATGTATGATCTTTTAAAAGATAATAGTCCCACTCAGTGCTTAGAATGGGTCTTAAACCTTGTGTGGTGAGGGAAGAAAACAAAGAGAACCGGCTATGCCGCAAACTTTAGAAATTTGAGCAAAGCCTCCCTAAAAGACAACTACCATTTACCTAATATGGATCATATCATGTAAATGGTAGTGGAGTTTAAAATAATATCTTTGTGATGGTTTTAGGGTATATTGGAGTGCTAGTACTTCAAGTGATCAACACAAAGCTGCTTCACTACACCTTGGGGCACCTTTGTGTATGTTAAAATGCACTTTTGGGTTATGCGGGAGCATCTTTCAAGAAACCATGGACATTTCTTTTACGAAGAAATAGGTTACTTCATTGCGATATACCTTGATATTATAGCTTGTCTATTCTAAAGCTGATGAAGAACACCTAGTTCACCTAAGAAAGGTCTTTGAAAGATGTAGGCAATATGGTTTATCTTTAAATCTAAAGAAAACTATTTTGGCCTTCAAGAAGGGAAAAATTTTAGGCAATATCATATCTAAAGAAGGTATTAAGATAGACCCAAGGATTTGGGGATGTTACAAATAAGTCACCCTAGAAACATCAAAGAGTTGTAATCTTTCATTGGAAAGATCAAATTCTAAGAAAGGTTCATGCAAACCTTACTTGAGCTCTAAGAAACATTAAAAACATGATAAAAAAATAAATCGAGTCAAATGGAACATTCAAGCAAAGAAATACTTTGAAGCTGGTTAAAAGGCACTTACCCAAACACCGGATTCTAGCAGTAGCAAACTTTACCAAGGATTTCATCTTCTCATTTGCCATCGGAAACACACAATTCTTTGCAATATTACTCCAAAGAACACGATGGGACAATAACAACCCATATATTTCTTAATGAGCTACAGAAGATGCACCTCTAGAATATAACATCATGGAAAAACAAGCTTTTCCTTAATAAAAACCTTAAAATATTTCATAGTTTACATTTTTGTATTCACATGTCATTGCTTTTGTTCCTCATGCAATTGTTAAGGACATAATAACTCAAGATCTAATGGTAAAAAAGAGTGGATTTCTGTCATTTTAGAGTATGATCTAGAAATAAAGCCCACCAAGCTAATCAAGGAAACAACTAGACAAACTAAGGGTTGAAGCAAAATTTCAAAGCATTGGACATAAACATGATACATTCTTTGGATGAACAAGAGTAAATGGTGACTACGCCTATTGAAGAAAAAGAATTTCTTAACTCAATACGGTATCTTTGACATATTATGTACTTTTTAATCTAAAATTCTTCTCTTAATTTGTCCAAAACAAAAGCTAGATTCTTGAAAAAAATTTGTAAATTTTTGCATCCTAGATAAATATTTATATTGGAAATTTTTGTTGAGTATCTTGCTTAAATGTTTACTTTAAGATGATCTTGAGAAAGAATCATGCATGAGTTTCATGAAGGAGAGTGTGGAGGTCATCTCTCTTTGAAAACCACTTTGCCAACAAAATCCTTAAATTTGGTTTCTATTGGCCCACTCCTTTCCTTGATATCCACAAGCTAGTAGTAACTTGCCATAAAAGCCAAATATTTGAGGGAAAGAAAACTATTTCCTTTGCCTTTGCACCATAACAACGGTAAACTCCTTTTAATAGTGGGGGTTTTAGATTTCATTATAAATCCACCCTACCTCTTAAACTAACACAAATGGATCCTCACCACAACTAATTATTTCACCAAATGGATAGAGGCCATCCCTTCAAAGAATGTCTTGCTTGTTAATAATCAAATTCCTTAAGACCAATATTGTGTCCAGATTTGGATATCAAGAAAAATTATTGCGAAAAATGTTGCTGCATTCAAATCAAGAGAATGATGGAATTTTGCCACAAGTATGACATCACATTAGGGAATTATACAACTTATTACCCTCAAGCTAATAGAGTGGTTGAATCCCCTAACAAAATTTTGGTAAACATCATCAAGAAGCTTTTGGAAAGGAAACAAAAATTCATGGTATATTTGGTGCATGCTCTGTAAATTTTGACATATTAACAAACAAAGAAATCAATTAATATGTCTCCCTTTCAACTAGTGTATGGCATGGATGCAGTTTTTCCAACATCCTTGGGAGGTCAGAGTGATGAAACTCCTTCCATGAGGTACAACCAAAGGAGAATGATATACAAAGAGGCTAAACCAAACCATTCATTTCCAGCAATCAAGGGGAGCAAGTTTACAACAAAACAAAAGCGATGTAAGAAAGAATTAACAATATTTTTAGGCAAGAGGACCAAAACCAATAATTTCTAGATTGGAGAAAAATTACTAAAGTGGGATTCAAGAAAGAGGAAAAAAGAAATGAAGCATGGAAAATTTTAAAATACGTGGAAAGGCCACTTCATCATCCATTATTGAAGGTAACAATGAATTCTTTCTACAAGAAAATGGATGGAACGAGTTGTTTGGAGGTCCTATCAATGGGAGGATGCTCAAGCATGATTTTGTTAAATTTCTTAGTTTTTAAGCCTCATGCATTGTACATAACATTGCTTGAGCAAAAGATTAAAACAAAATGAAACACCAAACATAGAAAAGCGAGAAAAGAATGATTAAAAGAAAGAGGTAAAGACCCATACCAAAAGAATATGCGAGTGTGCAAGTCTAAATACCACTACCTGCGGAAAGAAAAGAAGCCTTGTTTAGTAACTAATTACAACCTAACTATGATTGAACATGTTTTAAATTTCTACTAATAAGTTATAAAATCAAGATTTTCCAAACCATTTAAACTTGGCTCATCGGTAGACTAGGTTGGAAAACATGTTGGTTCCCAAAGATCAAGTATGAACCAAAGAAAAGAGAGGGATGAATAACACATTCTACATTACGACCCTCAAATTTCTAAGTTTTACTTGTGAAAAAATAAAATACATGTGCGGTTTGTTCAAAATGCCACGGCTCATGATAAATCAAACAACTTAACCTTGATTTGGCCATGTTTTAAATTACATGTTGATAGATTAGAGAATGAAAATTTGTCAAACTATTAACCTTCCGCAAGGATAAGTAGATTAATTGAATAAAAGGGCTCATTAGTCTAATCGAGCTCTTGGAAGTGATAAGGGTAGACATAGATATTTTTTATGCTTTCCAAAGGAAAAGATCATGTTCGAGTTTGCTAATCCAAATGCACCCAATTGAAGAAAAAATGTTAGGGAAAAAGTATGATGGAGTGAGTAGAGATGATATTGAAGCAATCATGTTTCAAGATTAGAAAATCACGACTTCAGAACATCGACCAATTATAAAGTGAAGAAAGAAGGATGCTTCAATCCTGATAAGGTAATGATCTTCAAAACTTAGAATCGAACTCTAAGGTTCTTGACACCTCCTTAAAAGGAGCTTCCCTCCCCCAAGTAGGACCCAGCATTAATTAATCAATATTTTTCACCATATTTAGATGACTATAGGTGATCATATATTTTACAGAAAACAAAATTCCTTGAATATTATGAGTTTCAAAAACCTCATTGCCTTCTATCCTTATAGAAACTTTTTCTACTCTATTAGTTTCATTTCGTGGTCATCTGTCACTCCTAAAACTCCTTGCAGAGTTTTTACATAATTTGCAACCTCCTTCCATGCCTGTAAACCCCTTATTGCCTCATTTCCACAGGCCCCATTCCAAACTCCCTCTAGGTTTCCTACTGTATGTTCCCATGTTCCCAGGGTTCTTGAGTTAATGGTCTCTGAAACTATCTCACAGCAGAGCTATTTAGATAAATCAAGTATATTGGATTTTGGATCTTCAATGCGAGCACTTTTGACCATACTTTGTTTCACTTGAAGATCTTAGAGCACAATTTTAGTCAAAATCAAGTCGAGACCCTCACTAGGCCATTAGGGTTTCTACATGTTTTAAGGTCATCATTGGATGTTTCAGCCACTACTTTTCCTTTGCTATAATTTGGCTCAAATATAATAGAATTTCAAGACATGGTTATTGAAGAAGGCCTAAAAAGTTTAAATATGATTACCTTATCGATTCAGAGGGAATCCGTAAATGAAAAATGGACAAATTTTGGCACTTCTGCGAAGTGTTGAAAGTTGTGTCAACAAAATCTTGATGAGGTAGATTATCTACCACGGAATATAAAAACAAATTATAGCAAGGAAAAGAGAAAACGCCTGGTCTTGTAGAGAACTAGGGTTTTGAACTGATGGTTGAGTTAAATGCCAAAGTAGTGATCACTTACAGGAAAATGACATGGAGGAAGAACACAAGGCCAAACATGAAGAAAGTCTATCGAGGAAAGAGATTGATGAGATTTGGAAAAATGAGTGAGCTGGATAGAAATGAATGAACTTGAAAGGAACTATAGAGACCTTATGGAATATACTTGATAGTGCTGCAAAGCACTCTGAACACCTAGGGTTTTGGGAAAGTGGCCATAGAAAGTAAAATGGTAAGTTGAACTCCATAGTGGAAGCAAAGATGATTTTGAACATGCTCTTTTGTATGGATGAATCCCAAAAGTGTCAAATGATCTTATCATGCCTCTATGACAAAAGAAAGGTCAAATTCATCATTTTAGACACTTACCAAAGAAAAAATAGTGTAAAAGAGTTATTCGAAAAGGAAAAAAAGGTTTCAAACATTAGAAAATGGGTTTGTAAAGGTTAAATTTAACTCCCAAGTATATAAAAGCTCATTTTTCACTTGCGTAGATCATTTTCCTTGTCAAAAAATAAAGCTCAACAAGGGAGAAGTTGTGATTTTTCAAGAAGAAATTTGACCAAATTTGCTTGTGTTGTGCTTTTAGGCTAAGTGTGCACCCATGGCATTTTCCTTCATGAAATTTCAGGCGATGAGCACCTAGGGAGGTGGCGCCCATTGACTTTTCTCTTGGCTTTGCAATATAGGACCATTCAAACAACTTCAAAACACTTTCAGAATTTCCTCCAAAGTTTTCTAAGGCATTGGGAAGAGAGTAAGTACATAACATGAGCTCATATTAAAAATTTATTTTTGTCATCATTTTATTGAATGGAATGAAACCCCTAAGTAAACCCTAAGTTTTAAGTTGGATATCATTTGTTACACAGCATTTGTCACCGTCCCTACAATCCCCATCATGGGAAGCAGTATTCCGTGACATGTGACTAGTGACATGACACGGAAACCACTTTCATGGCATCCCCTTGGAAAAAGGAAAATCATTCCCAGAAGACAATTCCTTGTGAAAACCCTAAAAATAGCCTTTTTTGCCTTGGCACGAATAGCCCGATTCAACCCTCGCACCAATGGAGAAATCCTCCAAAGAGGGCGCGCGGATGGCACGTTGTCCCGATCTTTGTACTCATACAGGGCTTATTAAGGAGTGTTTTAAAAAATAAATAGGCGGAAGAGTGACTCCAACCAATTCTTTGGCTTGGTCTCTAAATTGAGTTGGGGAGTTTGGCTCTGGATCTCCATGTAGAGGGAGTGGTTTCCACCTCTCATGGAAGCTTCCTTGAGGATAGGGCTAATCCCATGATTATGGGGATCCCAACTCCCCCTTCCACCATCTATATAAGCTTTCCATTTTCCTTTTAATAATCTAGCCTTTAAGAGCCCTCAATAGCCTATAGAATGTTGAAAGAGCCTTGATGGTCCTCATAGAGCCAAATCGGTAGCAAGGAGATTATTGTGCGAGACAGGCGAAAGAGAGGCTTGTCCCATTCCGGAAACTAGCTTTGCTCCGAGATGTACTCTTAACGTCGACCCGCCGAAGGAAGATCCAACATCGAGAGCGCATCTTGTATCTTTCC
Source organism: Pinus albicaulis (assembly GCA_034641835.2). Taxonomy (NCBI): domain Eukaryota; kingdom Viridiplantae; phylum Streptophyta; class Pinopsida; order Pinales; family Pinaceae; genus Pinus; species Pinus albicaulis. Next base: position 38,840 of record JAXQQM020082259.1, on the reverse strand, counting down.
TTTGTTTTGATTAATGATAAGCGACTTTGGTTATGGTTCAACTCGTATTGTTCATACTTTGTGATCATGAGTTGTATCTTCTGCGATTGATACATAATTGCATATATTGGGTTTTATGCTTGTGTGTTCATCGTGTTTCTTGTATGTGTAGGTGTTCGATACGTGACAAGCGGGAGAATTGTGATCCTTCTGAGAGCAAGAGCTTGAGAGTGCTATCTTCTCTGCAAACGAGGACTTAAGGTAGGCCTTTCTACTTAATTTGGTCTATTGTAATTAGGAAATTGCGCCTTGAAATCGACACGATTGTTGCTAGACCCGATCTGGGCTAGTAGGGATCACCTCTTGTCCATGGGGGATTTACCTCTGACAAATTGGCGACTCATTTGAGGAGACATTGATTTGAGTATTGTCTTGTCCTTTCGGTCGATTCTTGACTTTTCTTGCTTGATCATCTCTTTTGGCTGGCTCTTTTCATGTGTTAAACTTTTTTGTTTAGCTCCACCATCACTAGTCTATTTCTTGGATTTCTCTTTTTTATTTTTACTTAGTAAACTCAACTGGCGCACTTATTAGCCTGACAGTCATGCCAATTGGTGAATGTTGCCAGTTTATTACCCGCGCCAATGCTTTTCGGCGCTAGTTGTAGCCTAACAGTCGCGCCAATTCTATAAGGTGCTACAATTTTCTCTGTCCTGAGCTTTCTGAGCTTGATATGTGATTTTGGTTTCATTTTTTTATATTTCTTTGAGTGTTCTAGAGCCCTTGTTTGGTAGCAGGTGTGACCTTCATCCTTTGGTGTTTTTCCATCTTCTACCAATTTTACATTCTAGCCCTAGGGCATCTAGGGGCTATAGTGTGTCGAGCCTTCCATGAGAGTTTCTGGTTTTTATCCGTTCAGTCAACTTTATGATTGCTTCTCTGCATTCATTTGGTGGTTGTCTATCATTTTTTTGCGTTGTTTGAGTGATTGGTTTTTTCCTCATTCGAATTCCACCTTGTCTCATTTTAGGCATAGATTACATGGTTCATTTGAGTCTTTGGGATTCTCTTGGTTTTGAGGGATTGTTTTGTCAATTTGAGGTCTGATTGTGTGTTTGCATTAGGTGATACTTGCTTGTTTTTACTCCTTTTCTATCGCTTCTCAAATTTCTCGTTTCATTAGTTTTCACTTTTTTAGTGCACTTTGCTCTCAAACACTGAAAATATAAAAAAAAATCTCTTTTTCTCTTGATTAGTTAATGCAAATCGAATATTTTATGTGTTATTAATGATTTATAACTTTGAAAGAAAAGATTTTTAGTTTTCATTAGCTTGCATTAGAGACATTAGAGATTATTTTCTGGTCATTTTGTTATTGTATGAAAATCTCTTAACTCTCGTAATTAGCTTTCATCGAATGAAATGATATACTGTGGCATGTAGTGTGCATTTAGGATATTTTGATACATAACACTCGTTAGGGCCTGAAAATTGAAACATAATTGAAGATTAACATTAAAATTTATTCAGTTACACTAAAGAACGGAAACATTAACAAAACATTTAGCGGTCTAGGTTAGAGACGTGTTTAGAGGCGTCGTTAAACCTAGTAGGCATCGTTCACCTCTTGGCTTTGAAACTGACGCTAGTACGGACTTGTGCTCCACAGCCTGCATCACATATATAAAGGGAGACACCACTAGGTTGTTATCATTTATCCATAGGCCAGAATACGCACCCCTATACCTGTGATACACCAGACACAACATTCAGGGAGATTGCACCATGTACGTTAAGTCCTTGGTTGATTTCTCTTTCATTTTGAAACCAAGGTGTATATTGTAGTTCATGGTTATTTGGTATGCCCTTTGCCTAAAATTCCTTAGCAGTCATTTTGATCGTTTCTAACTCCTTAAATTTGAAAATATCACCAAGTGCTTGTCCTTTCATGCTTGCTTCAAAACTGAAAGAGATAGAGTCACCTTTCATCTGTTTCTCAACTCTTAAAACATGAAACGGTGAAGTTTCTAAGTTTCAATGTGGTAAAATACATCACCTGCCATCACATGCCCTTTTAGATTTAGTTTGTTAGCTGTTTGATTGTGTGCCTTGGATTTTCCTCTTGGATTTGTTAGCTGTTTGATCTTTTCCTCTTGTCGTTATTGTCACAGTGGTGGAACCCTCATTTTCTTCTACTGGTAATCCATATACAGACGATTCATTAGAGGTCTCTCAGTCCTCTACTGAACCTCAGTAGCCTATCATTTCCAAGTTTCCCAATGGGGGACCAATTCTATTTGAGCTTCCCTTTGGAGGATCAGTTGAGTTCAATTGGCCCTTATCCGATGCTTGGTCCGGATTCGGAGTAGGGGAATATTTACCTCCTCTTACATCGAGCTTGCCTTTTCTAGCTGCTATTATTCCTCCTAGTCCTCTCCATCTACTACATGATCTAGCGACAAGTTCAGATATGGGCTCATCCGGCCATTCTCCCTGGTGAGAAATCCCCACGTCGAGGTGAAGATTACCTGTTGTTCCCAGAAGACAACCCCGAGTTATCTGTCATGTCTTCGCCCGGTCCCTCACTTCCAGCGGGATATAGATCTTTCAGTCAAATTATGACCGTCGTTTCCTCCATGGGGATATCAAATCCTTCTACGAGGTCGGTTATTCCTTCATTGGGGATGTCTCCAAGGACACCCATCACGTCATCCCCTCAGGTCACCTCATTACACATCGGTGTATGCATGTGGCCTCATCTACACACATTTATTTTCCGGTCACAAGGTACGTCCCTCCCAAAGAAATCTATATAGCATCCGCTATTCCGGAAAATATCTCTGAAGAGTATCGATTGTCCCTAAAAAAATCGAACCCGAGGTTGGTCCAATCCTCCCAATATCGCCATCCATATTTTGCATTATGCACGGGATGGTACCCCCGTTTATATTTTCATGTCAATACGATGGCCGACCCTTTACGTTTCTTGCTCTAGAGGCTATCTCCATAGTCAAGATTTTTCGTCTAACCCCGGTGGTGGCAAGTACAACCCACCAAGGACAACCCTTTCGGGCCAGCCTTGAGCTGACTTTCGTTTATCTTTATGACCCGCAAGGCAACCCCTTACAAGGCCAACCCCGGAGCTGCGAGGGGTTGTTATATGGTCGCAAGGGCTTGTCCTACATCCTTCGGAGTCAACTATCTAGCCTCACCTGTGGTCCAGCCGGGGCAAACTCGAGGACCCACGGGTCAAGCGAAGTACCAACCGAGTACATTGTACGATCTTGGAAAGTTCAACCTTCTCAACCTATGGTCAGCCTCTTGCCAACCTCGGTATCCTGGTACGAATGTCTCACAACCGGGATCATCTTATGGTCTTGTTGCGAGGTCAAGTTGGTTATCAAGCACAACTAGCCCCATACCTTACCAAACGGCCAAATTATCTAGTACAACCTGGTGTCTCTCGTGCTGGTCGGCACATACAACTTTTGTATGACCGCTTCACCTCGGTCAACTTTGTTCAACGGGGGCCGCGTTCCGCCACGTCAACTTTGTCCAACCGAGCTGACATGCACATCACAGCAACCTTGCTCAACGATCGGTTATTCGATACATGACTAAATAAACCGGTGCGCCTACTTATCGAGCTGTGGTCCTGTCGACAGCTCAACTTGAGGTGATTATTATCCTCAAGGTCAATTGCGACCGATTTACAACACTGCCCAGAGGTTCCCATTATTATTACGAAAAACCGGGCTATACCTATACTCGACGTGAATCTATCTTGCTCAAACGGAGGCCGACATATGTCAGGTCCATACAGTTATCAACCCCCATATACTAGTTACCAACAAGCTGTATCAAGGCGGTTATAGCTACACCTATCACGAAATCCTTCGGGACGGGAACCCATGGGGGCAAGGTTATGCTCAACGAAATTGGGGGTACGGGTATAGGTCCTTATCGGAGTCCTGGCATTACCTTTCAATCCACAATTTCTATTCTTCACTACCTTGGAATTCTGGGATGTTTCTAAATTAACCAATGATCGATTCTTCACAATCCTTATTGGCCTCCGGTAGATCAAGGTATTTGTGATTGTCCCTAAAAGTTTGAAGGTAAAGTTGGAGAGGACCCCAAGCTCATGTAATGACCACCTGCACCATATGTGGTGTTCGTCTAAATCTTGGGTGGATGTTTTATTAAGTCTATGTCTCTTCCAGTGCACTCTTATTGGTGCTTCCGCTAAGTAGTATATAGAATTACCTAGTATCTTTCAGAACGTCAATACGTTAGCTATGGCTTTTCGGCTCACTTCCCGATTGCCGGTTTGCTACGAAGCTAGGGACACATATCACGACTTCTTTTAAGTAAGAAAAAAATTACCCATATCTGATCATATTCATGAGTGGCAACGTCGTCGTAAGAACGATCAAGTTTGATATACACGATCAACTACTAACTCATTGGTTCACCACCTCCTTCGTTAACAAAATCACTCAGATATTGCTATGGAGGCATGTGTAGTGAAGAACAAGCTATCCGCATGCCCGATTACACCGGATCGAGGTGTACTCTCAGTCTAGCACACTTTATGACATTTTGACTAATGCTCCATGGTCGAGAACCTCTAAAGCACCACCTACCCCAGTGGTGGATGGTGTTATTGATCCGGATTTATGCAGGAACGCAACAGAATAAACACATAACCATAAATACAGAGATGCAGCGGAAATAACACTTCATTTCATTAATATCAAATAAAAGAAAGATGCTTATAGACATAATGGAAATAAAATAGCTAGGGTCTTTGAGCTGGCGAATCTCACGAGAAAGAGATGTGGTGGCTACGGACCTACGGGCGAGTTACAATGAGGCTCGAGGGCCTATTTATTATTGAGAAACAAGGAGAGCCCTCAACATCCCAAAAAACCTAACCTAGGAGATGAAAGCGCCAAACTATGGGCCGTTTGGGTAAATTGGTGTTTCAACTTCCCGGGGGCTAATAACTGGCATACTATCTCCGTTTAGCGCACATGATACATCATTGACTCACATCCGAGGACTACAACTTTTGTGACGATTTTGATGATCAAAATAGCGACCATTCATGAAACGTCGTTTAGGGCCTCAAAACAGCTCCCTGGGAAGTTCGGGACCCAAAAAGCGCTAAAAATAGTAAGTTATGCCAAAAGCTGAAAGAGACAATGGTGGGGGCCCAAGTGGAATAGGCGGTGGCCACCAATATCCACCTGTATCATTCCTCCCCCTTAGGAAGCAATGGTCCCCCATTGCGTTAAAGTTCCTTCATGAGATGAGGAAATTCTGTGCAGACTTGGTCCCTGGTGAACCCACTTTCCTTGGTGCGGTTATTGCTTTGACAACCGTCTGATTGGATCTGGTGACGAGAATGTTCTTGATTTGCATGTCCATGATACAATCTGTGGTGCTTTATTCCATGCGATGCAGGTTTAACTCTGTTGGTGTGAGTTGTTCGCAATGTCAGGGGTGTCCGGTAGAGGTGGAAAGTAAGGGCAGAAGGCGATCCACAGTGGTAAGGGTGCGGACCAAAGGAATGAAGATTGGAATACCAAGCTCGAAGGCATTGTTACCCCTCTGACCTTGGTGATGGTGTACGGCCCGTGTCGGAGCGAGGAGGCGAAGCTTGCGAGTGAGGTCCGATCAGGCGTCTGCTGCCAGTAGCCATACTTTGTCGCCCACGAGTGGTGTGGCACCGGTGTTGATCATGGCGATGTTTGTACTTCGCATTGGCTACGTCCAATATATCATGGAGGCTTTGTTGAGCGGATGTGTTGAATGCGCTCGATGAAGCTACTTGCTTTGTCAACTTGGTGGACATGAGCTGAATCGGCTGGCTTAGTACACCAAACGGCATGGCTATGTCAATGGGACATAATGGTGGAATCCCAAACCCACGAAGGGGCTATGGCCAATTGAGCTTGTGGAGAGCACAGTGATTATATTTGTGTTGTACATAGGGAGGCTCTCAAGTCTGTGTATGGATGCTTTGAGTTGTACATGCAGAATGTCCTAATCGTGCAGTTGACGACCTGCAATACGGCCATCTGTTTGAGGTGGAAAATTTGTGGACTTGGTGAAACTTTGTGTCCAACATTGACCGGAGAAATTTGGACCAAAATGTCTTCGAAGAACTTTGCTATCTCGATGCGTGCCATTGTTGTGGGATCCCAAGTGCACCCCACACTCGTTCAAAGAAGAGTTTAGCGATCGAAGCCTGTGTGATATTCTTCTTACGAGGCCGCCATGATGGCCATCTTCGAAAATCTGTCGATGACCACGAAAGCACGGTCATTTCATTCTTAGTAGAGCGAGGCCCGACTATGCCAAATCCCATGGAATGGATTCCCACGGTCGACTAGGGGTAGGTAGTGGAGTATATAGGCCTTACTTCTTGATGGTCGGTTTGGCAATGGCACAAGCGGTGCAGATACGTGTCTTCTCGACATCCTTGAGGTTATTGTGAAATGCCGTAGTATTGCTCTGTTTTCTCGACCCGAAATGCCCGGCTGACTCGGCGTAGTGTGCTTCCCTTATCATCTTGGCACGCTCGCTTGAAGGAACACAAAGGTGTCCCAGGAGTGACATAAAGTGCATCTTGGAGGTGAAAATTTGGAACTTGTGCCCCCCAAGAGTGCCTTATGAGGTGTGGCCAGTGCGGGTCACTCTCATAGAGCGACGATCGAAGTCTCGTGCCCACAAGAGTTGAGAACACGGTGTGAAGCCACGATCGGTGGTCGGTGAGACGTCTGCAACATTATTGGTGCTACCTTCTTGTACTTGATGTTCAAATAAACTGACAGATATGTGGACCACTTCGATGACGTCATTTTGCCAACTTCCCTGTCTGTATAGGCTATGAGGGGCCGGTGATGCAGTGTGGATGATTGTTTCCTTCCCCAAAATGTAATGCTTCCATTGTCGGTAATTTGCACAATGGAATACATTTCTTTGTCATAGGTGGGATACTTGCGAAGCTGTCTCGGACAATGTCTCAACGTGATATGCCAACTGGATATACATTGTTAGTAGAACTGCCCCAATAGCATAGTCGAAGGCATCTTGTCTCGATCTCAAATAGGCTGTACCGTCTGGTAAGGTGACAGGGCGAGAACGGGCGATTTTCAATTCTTTGAATGCCTTACGGTGAGGAGTTCGACCAAAAGAATTTTCTCTCGCTCCTCCTTTGGTGACTTGACTCAGGGCGAGAGTGATATGAGAGAATCCAAACACGAATCTACGGTAGAAATTAGCAAGACCCGGAAAATTTTGCGAAGCTTTGTTGTAGTAGTCGGGGCTAGCTGATACGAATGACTTGGATCTTGTTTGGATCCACATGCACCCCTTTTCATCAATAATGTCCCGGATATTGAACACGGGTCATACTTAAGCGATGCACTTCTCGAATTGGCACGCTTGTGTTAACGCAGTGTTCTGCGGACTTGTCGGATGTGATGAAGGTGCTCTTCCAAGTCTTCTTGAAGATCGGAAATGTCATCCGATACACCACTACGAATGAGTTGGTGAATGGCCGCAAGATATGATCCCTCATCTTCATGAAGGTTGCGGGAACGTACGGTCAACCCGAAAGGCATGACCAGCCATTCAAAAAGGCCTTCCTTAGCTTTGAAGGCGAGTCTTCCACCACATCGAGGGTTCAATTGGTACCTGGTGATACCGGACTTCGGTCGATCTTGCGGGAAATATTTTGCACCTTGGAGTTGGTCCGGAAGGTCATCAATCCGTGGGTTGGGTACCTATTCGGCGGACCGATGATCTTGACCAGGCGCCGAATGTAGTCAATACGGAGTCTCCACGTCCATCCTTCTTCACCCATTACCAACACGATCGGGCTCCCCGGGGCGATGAACTTGGTCGATCATGACCTTCTGCCATGACTCCACGAATACGCACTCTTGATTTCATCATTTTCCGAACGAGAGCGTCGGTAGATCGGTCCATTGGGTAGTGGCGCACACAGGGTCGGATCAATCGGGTGCTTGACACAGCGATGCGAGAGGAACCCACAGCCAGGTGAAAGTGAAGATGTCCCCGTACTCCTCCACGACCTTATCCATTTGTTGTTGTCGTGCGGAGGGCCTGTCACGGGAGGTCGTGGCCACGGTCTTCTTCTTGCCACGGGGGCGGATCATCGAGAAAACAGATTTCTGGTTTGGGAAAGCAGACTTACTACATGTTTGCGATAACCAAAGAGATAGTCGTGGGTGGTACCTCACAGTATCTGTACAACTTATTTCCCCAAAGTAATAATAACGGCACGAGGTCGAGACTCATACCACGAATGACGCTTCCACAAGTATGGTTGTCCTAATAATACATCGAAACATCAATAGGAGCAACGTCATAATGCCTCATCATTGAAGGGCTTGATGCTATAGGGAAGGCGGCAACGCGCTGGCAACGGAGATCTCGTCCTTGGTGAAGCCACCGATGGTGTATGGATGTGGGTGAGATGTGGTCGGCAAACCCAACGCTTCCACGAGGCGTACGCTGAAATGAGGTTCTTTTGGCTCCCCCGTATCGACAATGAACTATGCGGGGGCCTTTACCCACATACGGGAGTGGAAGAGACGTTCCTCCTCCCTGCGGATCCTTCAGGTTCACTCCTTACGGACCTTTGTAGTGGCAACAATGGCGTTGGGCTCCACATCAATAATGCGATTTCCCTTTTTCATTCCCCCTTTTCGAGGGTTACGATTCGGAGTCACCAACGCCATCGGCTGAAGCCCTCATCTCGGCCACTAGCGGCCCAGCAGCCGACACTCAACGGTGTTGTGGTGGAGCTCTTATGGAGACTCACACCACTTTCCCGTGTCCGCTTCTTTGGCTTTACGATGTTGTTCTTGTCTTGTGGCTTTGACGGGTTGTCTTTCGCTAGCCATGCTACATCCTTTCGTGCCTTGGTTTGGAAGCACCTTTTCCGCCTTTTGATTCACGGATCAAAGTCTCGCTTCTTACGTTTGGTTACACGGCTCAATCTTGGCGACATACCGGTATGCCGTACCAAGCGAGAGATGTCGAGGAACTCCATTTCCTCTGAATGTATACGTACGGTTCATTGCGGCATGCCCACAGCACCAAATGTTTCTCCCGAATCTTTGATACCCAACTTTGTGCGCGAGGGTATGGAGCCAGTTCGTCGGCTCATGCACATCTTGATCCCTTTGTTGTCGCGAGCGTGGTCCATTGTATGTACTTGTCTGATAGCTCCCCACGGGATAGTGTTTTTGTTCTTGACGGCGTCTCGGAAAGAATTCCAAGTTGGTGCAGTAAGAAACGAGAGAGGATTCTGTCTGGTCCTTGTTCTCACGGTAGGTTTCCCACCGAGTCCTTAACATGGGGGGTAGCTTTGAGAGTGCAAAAATAATCTTCTCCCGGTCGAAAAGTCATGAACGAAATATCCTTCTAATATATTCAACCATCTATCTGACATACGCATCTATTTGACCCTCAAATATGGGAATGTCAAAATTTACTTGTACCTTAAAGGGAGTCGCAACTCCCGGAGTGGCTACGGATGCGGATGCGCGCCGATGGGCGGCAGTTGGGGTCCGAATATCGCTATCCATCATCGCGTTCCTTTGTTTTTCGAGGAGCCTCTCGAGCAATATTTTGATAGGATCTCTGCTCCCTCATCTTTCTTTTCGTCCCCCATGGGCGTCCCCGTCGGGTTCTGAGGTGATCTTACAAAGTTCCTGAGATCAAGCCCCTAGCTCCTTATGCAAACCTCGTTGGGGACATACCACCAGAAAGGATCGAAAAAAATGAGCCGGCTACGATACCAGCAGTCAGGATTTATGCGAGAGGCATAGCAGAATAAACACATAACCATAAATACGAGATGCGGCGGAAAGAACACTTCATTTCATTAATATCAAATAACGGAAAGATGCTTACGGAACATAATGGAAATAAAATAGCTAGGGTCTTGGTAGCGAATCTACCGAGAGAGATGTGGTGGCTACGGACCTGGGCGGGATTCTGATAGGGCTCGAGGGCCTATTTATTATTGAGAAACAATGGAGAGCCCTCAACATCCCAAAAACCTAACCCTAGGGAGATGACGCCAAAACTATGGGCCCCGTTTTAGGTAAATTGGTGTTTCCAACTTCCGGAGACGTAACTTTGGCATACTATCTCCGTTTGACGCCCACATGATACATCATTAGAAATCTCTATCAGAGGACTACAACTTTTGACGATTTTGATGATCAAAATCGCGACAAATTTCATACTAACGTCGTTTAGGGCCTCAACGGCTTCGGAAGTTCAGGACCCAAAAAGCTGCTAAAAATAGTAAGTTATGCCAGCGAAAAGCTAGAAGAGACAATGGTGGGGGCCCAAGTGGAATAGGCGGGTATTTTCAATATCTGGATCGATTATTGAATCTGTTTCTCAAAATTCTCAAAAATATAGAATGGGAAAGCGAGAAGTCCAATTCTTACAATATTTCTTCTCTTCCGCCCCTCCGGATTGCGGAAAAATTGCGAGAGGTCAATATCGTTCTAATCCTACGGAAAGACCTCCAAAGGAAAGAAGAAAGGCAAAGGAAAATCAGCTTGGGTACTGACGAGAGTCTTCTAAACCTCGTATTGATGACGGTTAAGTAACATAAATCGAAGTACCCTGCTTTATTTGTGAAGGAGACCATTATACAAGAATTTTCCTCGACGATCTAAAATTAGTCAACTTCTCAAAGGCTCCAAGGGAATCAACGAGTTCTCAAAGAACCGTTCCCATCTCGGCGGACCCGGATAGTTTGACGACCTTCACCACATCTGTACCATTTGAATTCCAGGGTCTTTCGTGGATAGTCTTGCACCTTTCTCAATTTCTACACGTTCGAATGACTATGAAGGATCACACCGAACCGTGGAAAATCGTGGATAGCCCCACCTCCCCCACATCTCTGGTCCTTTGGAAATTAAGTAGCAATGTTAAGGCTTGTTGTGACCACCTTCTAAAGTTGTTACACGAAGATCTTCCACCACCCAACCCAAATGCCGTGCCGCTCGGCACTATCGTATTGAGGATTTAGCACGGGCGCCTTTTCATGTGCGTTAGGTCAGCCAAAGTTTCCCATCACAAAGGAAATCTACGGTATGCCTTAATCGGTGGAATCGATCCCACGATTCTAATCTTCTCACCTTCGACCTAGAAAATTTTTCCCTAACTTACACATCAAATTTCTCTTGTTATACAAGTCGGGATCAACGTCCTCAACATCCATAGGGCCATTGTTGATGAAGGTGCTTCCCTTTGTGTCATGTCATCACTGTGGAAAACGGTAGCTCTACGGCTCTTTCATCGTCTCGCAATGCCTTAGAGGCATTCGATGGTCGAGAATCAAAACCCACAGGTTTCAAAGTTACCAGTACGTTACACAGGAAGACAATCAACGCAAGTAGAAGTGGTTGACGCCAAGCTTAACTACATCTTGTTGTTCTCGGTCGTAGTTGGACTCACGCCATGCTATGCATGTCTTCCACTCTCTTGACTTCTCAAGTTCCTCATGCGGAAAAATCATTATTGTGGATTAGTTGTCTTTCTTCACTTCATCTTGTTCTACTCAACTTAGTGTTTCTAAATTGATGTCATAAATTGTCAACCAGGGCTAGTAAACTGTTGAAGTGAAGTGCACTATATGTGCCTAGGTATCTTCTTCCTACTTCGTTGTGTTTAGTGTTTTTCTAGTGTTTTTGGTTTTGTGTTTTTGTGCTAAGAGGAAAAGAACTAAATTGTTGGCAAAGAGAAGTTATTGGTCACACTAAAACAGAGAAAAATCTACTCTAAACTATGTATGGCACCTAAGAACAAAAAATGCTAATTCACCAATTGCAAAGCTTGACAAGGAAAGTAACTCATAACATTAACTCAGTCCAATTCATTTCATTAGAGGTATGTTGGAACAACTTGAGAAAAGGATAAGTTTGATGCAATGAGGTTCTTTTAAGTAAACAACAACTTACAATATCACAGAGAAAATCTCATCCATAGTTAGAAATTTGTTGGAACACATTGAGAAAATATTATCTACAACATAGTAAGGAACTCTATGCTAATTTAACTTATGACACTAAAATCAACACATTCTGCAACTCAAAATGTGACTATTAAGCCTTATTCAAGGGTTAGAGATCTATTGGAATAGCTTTGGAAAAAAAGGTTGCTTGTAAAATTATGAGAAATTGCAGAACAGTCAAGACCTCAAAATGATATTACTAATTCTTGTCCATATGATAATAATGTGTTAGAAGAGACTAAGAACAAGAGCAGTTTGTAAATAATGAAGGCCTTTAAGTCGAATTTAACAGAACTAGAATACAACTAGCTAATAAAACTTGGAATGCAATGAACAGAACTGAAGTAATACGCAATTAGCCTTCGAAATACTACAGCTCTATCTCATTCAGTGTTAGTGATATTTTGGAACAATTCATGAGAACAAGATTGACTGCACTATTTGATGTAAGTAAGCATAAAACATGAAGTTCAGAAAACTGCCTAAATTAAGAACGAAACAGAGCTAAAGTTACTTATCTAAAAAAAATATGCACAAAGCCTTTCGGACAGTAGGGGCCCTCTACCATCGGATTGGCACACGAATCTCCTCAAGATTGCTTCAGATCATGCATTAAATTTGTACTTCTTTCATTAAAGGAAAACGCTTCCAAAACAGAGTATTACAGTCTTGGACAACTTAACAACAAAACATCAACTAGCTAACTGTCTCTCGGTTCACCGAGTTATTTTTATAAGAAAAATACATAACTGTCATTGAGAAGAAATAGGGATAGGTGTATTTTTCAATCAAAATTGAATTAGAACTCCTGTTGAGGCCTCGTACTTTGCTGAAGACATCTGCAGAGTCCTTGTCCTGGTAGAAGTCTACTTCTTAGTTTTGGTTTCCTCCACGTGCATAACCACTTGCAGATTTTTGCTCAGACTTCGTAGAGGGCAAGGAATGATGTAGGTGAGTTCTGGAATTCAACCATATGTGTTTTTCCTTTAAGTGACACCTGTAACCTGTGTGAACATAAAGATAGTTGCGGAATATGCGACTAGCTACAGAATGGCTGCATTCTGTAGCTAAGTCTAGTCAAAAATCACTTCAACAACAAAACCACAAAAGTTTAGTAAGTCAGTTATTGTATGCATTCTTAAAGTGACTTTAATCAATCCTATTGATCTTTTAAGCCTATAACTGATAAAGGACAAATGGAATGAAGTGAAATTTGGTGAAAGGAAAGGACATCTTTGGGGCTCAACATATACCCCCACTGCAAAGCTTTTGCATGTCCTCATGCAATCAATCCATGTATTCTGAAACTTCTGCTAGGACATCTAACTTCCTTTTTCTGCTTTTCTTGGTGTTCAATGGCATCCTAGGCTTCCTTATGACCAATTTGAACCTCAGGTTTATAAGTGCCCTGCTCAACTTTTTATTTTTCTTCTTCAGCTTCTCACTAGCCTTGTACAATTTTTCCATTTGCAGAGAGAGAGTTGTGTTCATGTTACTTTTTAGCTTGAATTGTTCCCTTAAGATTTCATTTTCAATTTTTTATGTGCCTATTAATTACTTCTAGTTCATATTTATCCCTTCCCAACACTTCAATGGAAGACTCTTGTGGGCTAGGAGTTCTTCCTCTATTTTTCGAGGCTCTCTTTTCCAATGACTCAACATAATTATAGATTTGTTGTTGTGTTGGGTCTACCTCTGGAGTTCCTCTATCAATATATTTTTCGTACTGGTACTCAGGAGATCTATCAGTTGGTGTCTCTTCATCCTCAATATCTATGATTCCCGTTTGTTTAACCCCTGTTTTCTTTAATATGCCTCTAAGCCTATGGCTTCGTCTTAGTTTAGATGGTCCCTCACCTCTCTCCTTGGCATAATTTCTTATTATCTTCTCCTTTTTAAGTTGTTTCTTAATTTCAGCCAATTTTTCAGAGATAATCTCCTCACTGTCTTCTTGTATGGATTTACCAGTTTTAATTTCAACAGATTTGGAAATTTTTCCTCTCCTGCTTCTTCTTGCAAGTTTGCCTTCAGATGGAGTTTCTTTAGGTTCTTCAAAGTGATTCCTCAAGAGGAACTCATCCCAATTGTCTCCCACCTTTCTCAAATGATGCTCAATTAGGATTTTAACTAGGCCATGGTGATACAAGGTGGTTTCTAAGAATTGAACCCTTTTTTGTACATTAGAAGCCATCCTCTTTAGGCTATGGAGTAAGAAAAAGGGTAAATTGATTTCTTCATCTAGGAAATGCATCATAAGCTGAATATGATAAACATATAGGGTGCCAAACCTTCCTTCACAAGTTATAAACTTTTGCAGAATTAACAACATATTTCACCACTTATTCTTTAAGGCTGAACTAGGAATGCCTTTCTTTAAAACTGAGATATCCATACCTGGTGTTTTGAGCATCTGCCTCCATGTCTCATTGTGAAATTCCTTGTTTTTGAACCATCATTCACCTTGCCTTGGTAATTCTGCTGCTTCTGCAATGAAGTATTCTATGATAGTGAATTTGACATCACCTATTTCAACTTCTGACCCATTGAAGGATCGGGTAAATGTCTTGGTCACCTCCTTATGGAATCCATTGAACTTTTCCAAAAAGCGCTTAGCCACCTTTGTTGGTAGTTAATACTGGTGTTATCACCTTTGAACACTTATTCCACCCATTTCTACTATTCTTCATCATGTCATTTATTATAATTTATTATATAAATCCATTTTATGATGATTTATGCTTCTATGAATGAATATTATTTATTCTCTTTTATTTATAATAAATTGATGATTATGCATGATTTTATCAATGATAGTTTTAATAAATCAGTTGTAACATTATTCACCATTTTTAGCCTCCAAGATAATTTCCGGATTGAAGATTTGATCATTAAAAGTGCCAACTCAGAAATTCGCTGGAATAAGAAGTGACGGTTTTGCGGTTGAGATTTCGAGCAAATGAAGCAGAATCTGGAAAATCCGGAACATGGGTTTTGTCCAGAACGGACCCAATTAACTTTAACAAAGAACGGTTTGCCCAAATTCGGCTTTTACTGAGAGAAACGCAGGGTTCTTTGAGCACGATTTTCTGAGATTTGTTGTTGCGGCCGTCCTCCAAATCTCAGCTGCAAAGACAAATTCGTCTTGCTCTTGTTGAAATTTGGATGGAAATATATCTTCTTGTTTATCAATTGGTTGGAAAAAATCCAATTTTGTAATAGAAATCATGTTGTAGTTATCTCTATTGTAACTGCTCTCTGATCTCTCTCTATTTAAATGAAAACAGAGATCAGAGATGGGGATGATTTGAGGATGATTTTTGGGGATTCGAATGATGGAATTGAGGATGAATTAGAGATTCAGAATTGAGGATGGCAGAGAGAATGGATAATGGATGAAAGATTGAGAGACTTCTTGTTGTAATCCACTGTAACTCTGCTTTGATATTTTAATATAAATCTAGTTGCCATTCCATCTTTGATCCTGAAGTAACCCAGCAGCATCTGCTGGCGGCTAAGGGCCCAGCCTCTGGTGGAGTACGCTACTGCTGCTGTGTATCATATATTTACAATTGCTGCTGTGTGATGGTTTGATTTATTTCCTATTATTTTGAATTGCATTATTTCACAGTTTCATGTTTTTATAGTGTGCTGTCAGAATATTTTATGGAATTATTTTATTGCACAAGTTGAGATTGAATCGTGTGGTTGTTCTTTTCCATCATAACAGAGATTATTATCCTTTTCAACTTATATTGTTATGCTGTTCATTTCAAATGTAAAGCTTCGTTGTTCATTTCAGATTGTTGGTTATTCGATTCCACTAATTAGAGTTTGCTGTTCAGATTTATTAAATATGATTCGTTGTTTAATTCCTTTAATTATAAGTTTGCTGTCCATTTACTTCGCTGTTTAGTTTGGTTGATTAATTGCAAGAGTTTTCTTTTAAGGAGTTTTCCTAGTTTACTTTCAATGACAGCTTTAGTTTAATTTCTATTTCCTTTTATTTGCTTTAAAGCAGGACTGTCAACTGTAGAGAACATTGGTTATTGCTTCCTCGTTCCTAGATTGATTGTCTTGTTCCGGTTTCATTTCAATTGCATCAATATCAAGAGGAATGAGTTATTGCTACTGTATCCTCGATTGATGGTTGTTTGAGTGAATGATTTAGTTTAGAACATTTCAATTTCTTGCTATTCCAATTAGATTTTGTTTCCAACTTTCATTTACTTTTGGATTTTAAGCACTATACTGCAAAACATTACTCTTGAGTAAATAGCCACCTCAGACTGAGTACACTCTTGAAATAAAAATTCGTCCCTAGGTTGACAATTAATGTGAAGGTAATTAGGAGTTAAAAAGACACCTTTTTATCGCTCCACATTTTGGCGCCGTTGCCGGGGACAGTGTAGCCATTTCTAAAGAGTAGTGTGAATCTGATGAGTGCCTGCTAGGAGAGAATTGGGTATTAAAAACGGAAGGTAAGAACCTGCGTACGGAGCATGTAACAGCCCTGCTTCCCCGCCCGCTTTCCGGCAGATTTGTTAATTTTTTGTGTAGAAATAGATGTTTGAATTTTTGTGTGAATGACTAGAAAAAATATAGAAATTTTTAAAAAATGAATCACATGATTTCACTCAAGTGGTGATGTAAGCACCACCCATTTCACTAACTAATTGACAGGAACATTTGAAGAAGGAGCCTCGAAGAAACACATGAAAAACATCTTATATTATGGTAAGAAATGGCTCACGTTTCTACTTTTGAATTTCCTATCAAAGATCTAGGAGGAGTGACACAAATGCACATAATCCCCCCATCTTTACCAAATTTTCATGGTTTAGCAAATGAAGATCCAGATACATTCTTATTTGAGTTCGAAATACTTTGTAGAGGATATGATTATTGTACTAATGATCAAAGATTGAAAGTGTTTCCTCTTACTCTAAAAGGAGCAGCTCTCCGATGGTTCATGAGCCTAGGTGGGAATTTCATCCAATCATGGGAGGACATGAAGAACATATTCTTGAAGAAGTACCAAGACTATTGCAAATCCAATAAAGATATTTTCGGTATGATACAAGGGGAAGATGAAAGTTTGGAGGACTATGTAGATCGATTTCATTATAACCTTCAAAAATCAAAGCATAAGCATTTGGGAAAAGAGATCTTAAAAACACTCCTTCTTAAAGGAATCAAAGATGAATTTTTAGAACTCTTAAATCTGATAGGAAAAGGTGATGTTTTTCAGTTATCATATGATGATGTTTGTGAGTTGTGCATAAGGTATTCAAGAGGAATCTCCAAGGCTGGTAAGAATTATAGAGATGTTTGTTCTTTCTTTTCCAAATCTGCTACAAGAATAGGAGACATAAGAGCTGAAATCAATGATTTATTTGAAAATTTTAAAGTTGATTTTATTAGCTCTCTAAGCTCAAAATTGGATGTTTTGCAGGTTCATAAAAATGAAGAATTTGATGAAGTGTTTTTCCCTCATGACCGAAAGGAGAAGCCCATAGATGGTTACTCTTCCTTATCTAGGATGGAAGTATCATATCAAAGAGGTGAGGAAGCTGCAACAAGGTCAAAACCATGGAAATCATGGCCTACAGGTATGGTTCAAAACACTTCTTCTCCATTCTCTTACTTGCATAATCCATTATGGAATACTCATGTTCTAGGGCAACCATGTCAATTTCAATATAACCACCAATCTTATCTACAAGTTTGGCATGGTTCACCTTATGATTGCATGACTACTCTCCCTCATCTTGTAGCACAAGCACATTCTCCATATTCTCCACCGGCTCTTTCACAACATCCTGCTTGCATATCAAATTTATCCACTCAACCCAACCAACCACATCATCACAATGCTCCATTCCATACACAATTTCCTGCTCAACTAATTCCACACCCTCACCACAATAAACCAGTACAACATGCTTACAATATTGAACTGCAAAATTTACCCATCCTTCCCACCCATTCTATCTCACATGCACCAATGGAGAAAACTTACAATGAGATTCAGAATGTTTCAAATTCAAAAATTGTAGAAGTTATGGAAGAAAATGAGGTTTCTTTTAGTATGCCTCAACAAGTCATTTTAAAAGCTCAAGAACTTCATGATATGATGGCTATGGGAAATCAAGAAAGTAAAGGATATATTGAAGATTGGTTTCATTCCATCACTTGTTTGTAGCATCACTCTATACTTCAACAATTTTTGACAACATCTTTTCAAGGGAAGTTGGCTTCTCATACCCTAATTTTTATCAACATGCATTTTTCAAATTTGGGTATGTACATATTTGAGGCCTTATTTCGAAAATGGTTCCATTGGAAGTACTCCTATACATAGTCATATTCATATTTCAATCAAAGTAGGTTAGTGAAAAAATAAAATAAAATAAAATAAGAACATAAATAAATGCATTTTGTTTTTTTTGTAAAAATAGTTGTTTTTTTTGTTGCAACACACTATCGAAATCAACATCGGTGATAAATATTTCAATTTATTTGTGTATGTAGATGAATCATAATAGAAATAATAAGTTCTACAAACACTCATTTTTCATTTTTATCACCAATTTGAAAAAATGCTTGAATATCATTTTTTTTTGGCTTGCGGGCTTGATGAACTTTCTGGAAAAACAGTCGGGACAGTCATGTTTTGAGGGACCAAAAGTGAATATTTTTAAAACCTGTTTCTACCCTAGGTAGCCCTTGATGTCTACTTTCTAACCCAATTTGAATCAGTCAATTTGGATTTGAAACGAAAAAGTTAGAACCAAAACATTGACCGAATGTCTAGTGGGCAGCGCAGGAACAGAGTTGGGACAGTCAGTTTTTGGAGGCCTAAATGTTTGAATTTTTAAAACCTGTTACTATGGTAGATTCCCCTATGAATCTAGTTTACAATGCAATTGGAATCACTCATTTTCGATATCGTATGGAGAATTTATGATCAAAATACTGACTGTCTATCGTAAATCAACACCCTTAAAACTATGTCTTTCCGGCTGTTCCTTACAATATTTGACCTATCAATTCTTCTTGTCTTCAAAACCTGTTTCTATTGGAAATAAATAAATGAATCTAATTTCATTTCCAATTTGAATCATTCGAATCCGACATCAAACGAAAAAGTTACGTTTAAAACATTAACTGTTGATCTGAGCTGGGTAATTGAAAATGACTATGTTATGCAGGTTGTTCTAACTAAAATTGACATATCATATCATTGAATTTCTAAAACCTGTTGCTACTGGAGATAAACCTTTGAATTAGCTCTCATTTGGCTTTGGAATCACTCAATTTCGATGAAAAACAAAGAATTTGTGATTAAAACACTGCTGGATAGTATGGTCGACCACTGCTCTCCCGCAGGTGACAAATAAATTTTACTTTGTTATTTTCTCAATGGATTTGTTATATAGAGTAACTACTTGTTGTTTTTTGCATCATTCTTGGATTAGGGGAGCCCGATCACCTCTCTTTCTCCATGATTTAATGTTTTATTGCAGGTAGACACTCGCTTTTTTGCAAGTCCTGGGAAAATAAAGAAGGTCAATTTATGGACGAGTGATTCTTGAAAAAAAATTTAACGAAACAAAGGAATTTCATCTAAGTCATTACCCAACGGATTCATAATAGAAGAAATGAAGAATTGATTTCGATTTGAAGATTCATGTCTTGTCACTGCTGCCAAAACATTCTTCAAAAAGATCATTTTTTTTACATAATATCATAGTTGTTGTAACTTAATTTACATATTGTTTTTAAATAAAATGTTGTTTCTTTTCTAATTTCTCTTATATTTTGTGTTTCAGGTGTTGCTTCATTCAAAGTGTAACTCATCCTCAGCATCAATGCTGTGAACAACGAATTTGTTTTTTTTGCATGTTTGCATTTTATGATTGTCCATTTTGCTGTTCCTTTCCGAATGGAACAGCACTTCTGCACTTTCACGTTTTGTTGTTCCTTTTCGAATGGAACAGCACTTCTGCACTTTTCATTTTTGTTGTTCCTTTTCCAAAGGAACGGCACTTGCGTTTCTGTTGTTCCTTTTCCAAAGGAACGACACTTTTAGTTTTTGCTGTTCCTTTTTCCAAAGGAACGACATTTGCATTTTCACATTTTTTTATGTGTATTTTTTCTTTTTGGTGTGCATTTCCTTTGCTGTTCCCTACACGGAACACCACTTTTTGAGTGTTTTTGTTGTTCCTTCAAAAGAGCAACCCTTTGGGAGTATTTTTGAGAGCAACCTTTTCTTCCTCTTGTGGGACTATTCCTAGTTCATCTCAACCACATTTTACTGATTCCCCTTCATGGCATGAAGTACACTATTTTTATAAGGACAAGAATTATGGATTCTATTGAAGCGAGTTAATATCATTCACGTTATGATCTTTAACAGGACAACTCCTTGATGATAGATTATTTTCAAAAGGGACACAATTATTTATATACTACTTTACTGCATTGTTTTTTGTTGAACATGATATTGATTGATCATCTTAATACCATGCTGGTTCCACCCTTCTGGATTATAATCTTCTCTGTCTGTAATAAATGAGATTATGGGTATATTTTTCTATTGACATGTTCAACTTCTTCCACCATCCCTTCTCTTAAGGAGTACTAAGCCTCCCTCTTTTTATCATAAAATTGTGTAATAACAACAAAATTTTGTTCACAGATGGAGGATAGGGGGTCTCATTACGAGCCAGCCTACCATGTTCATAAGGTTGTAAGAAAGTGACATTCCAATTATGGCCACCACACCAGGGTTATGATCCATTGGATAGTCAAATTATCCTTGGAACAGGAGGTCTCATCACGAGCCGGCCTGATCACTTTTGCTACATCCCAGTGAATGGCAGTGTGGTTATCTGGTTACCACGCCAGCACACTGATCTCTTCTGTAGAACAACACTGTAACTCTCCATTTATAAATTAAGGATTCTGGCTCATATGGGTTAAAAAGCAACCCTGCCGAGGCTATGGACGCCTGCTGGCAGCAGAGGCTCTGCTTATGGTATTGAAGTTATATCTTATCGTCAATTATTACTATAATACCCTTTTCTTATTTTTTTTCTTTTTATCAGAGAAGTTATTTCCTTAATTTTCCCTGTTTTGAACCTTTATGCATGAGAAATTTTTTTTATGATCAATCGCATCATTTTCAGCTAGAATACTGTCAGTAAAGCATTTTTTTTGGCATATTGTTGTCCTTTTTCTCTTTTTCATAACTTATCATCAATCCAAAGCGTCCTATCTTTTATTCATAACTATCTTTACACACTCTGCTCTCATTATAACCATAACTCTCGTTGTCCTATCATTGATATGTGTACTTTGCTTTATTTACTGCAATATTGTTCATTCCCTTGCCTTGCTCTCAGCACAACACCTCTCATACGCTTTATGGTCATGGAATTCATTTTCCAATTGGAGGGGGAATGTATGCATTATGGGATAGCATGTGATATGATTACTACACTTTGCCATAACTTGTTGATTTGACAAAAGTTTTTCTGACTGAAAGTTTTGCATGCATCTTATCTATTTCTATTCAAAACTAACACTATGGATTCAAGAACATTGTATGCAAAATAGTGCTTTGTTTGCAGGAAAACAACAAGTATGGGCATAATTCTATTCATAGCATGACCACACTATTGCACTTAACAGAAGAGGCTCGCGCACGTGAACAATTCTTCAGACATGATGTGCTTACCTGGATTCCACCGTTTGTATCACTTTCAGCACCAACTCTGCCTACATCAGCTTCAACAAATGCCAGTCCATATATGTCATTCCACATTTTTCTTTTTGGAGGTAAAACTTGAGGTAAAATAGCATAATTTTATGATTTATTACGAATTTAGGAGAATTTACTGAAATCCATTTTGAGCATTATTTATCATCCTTCATTCCACATCTTTACCACTTCCCCTTTTTCAGCGGCATATCATCTTTCAGTTTGGGGGAGTGTTGCTTTCATTCATTTCTATGCCATTCATATTCTTTATCATCCATTGCTATTCTTATTCATTCTCAACACCTCCCTTATTCCATGTTGTTTCACACCAAGCATAGAATTCAACAGCTGGTAGCAACCACCTCTATTTGTTTTCTAGCATCGCATGAGGGCATGCTAATTTTTCAGAGAGGGGGAGGAATTGCTACGCATGATGGATGTTTTCTATTTTCTTTCTCATTTAAGGTACACAATTTCAGTGTAGAAATTGATTTCCATAATATTTTTAAAACTATGAACTCAATTCTTGTGATTTTTGGAAAACACAGACGTATCATTAATACAAACCCAGACAATTTCAAGATAAATTGGTTCATAAAATTTCGGAAATCATGCACTCTCAGCTACAGTCATTTTGTTTATATCTCATGATCCATGCATCAAAATAGTCTGATTTTTGGATCATAAAAGCATTCATATATTATAAATTTACTTGCCAAATTTCAACAAAAGCTGGTTTGTAGTTTTTGAGAAAATGGTTATGAAGTTTGCTGTTACTTATATCATATTTTGTTGCAACTTCATATATACATATAGTTGAATGTCAATATAAAAATTGTTATGCCTTCATCAAGATTACTAAAAGTGAATATTCATTAATGAAGGAAGAATTCATTTGTTCTATCCATTTCATGAGCTGAGATGAACATATTTTTTTTTATTGCTTGGTTAACACATGGGTTTTTGTCTTTGGGTTGCATGAGGACATGCAATATATTCAGTTTTCGTTGCATGAGGACATGCAACATATTGAGTGTGGGGGTATGTTGGGCCGTTAATATGCCATTATTATTATCACTTTTGAACACTTATTCTACCCATTTCTACTATTCTTCATCATGTCATTTATTATAATTTATTATATAAATCCATTTTATGATGATTTATGCTTCTATGAATGAATATTATTTATTCTCCTTTATTTCTAATAAATTGATGGTTATGCATGATTTTATCAATGATAGTTTTAATAAATCACTTGTAACATTATTCACCATTTTTAGCCTCCAAGATAATTTCCAGATTGAAGATTTGATCATTAAAAGTGCCAACTCAGAAATTCGCTGGAATAAGAAGTGACGGTTTTGCGGTTGAGATTTCGAGCAAATGAAGCAGAATCTGGAAAATCCGGAAGATGGGTTTTGTCCAGAACGGACCCAATTAACTTTAACAAAGAACGGTTTGCCCAAATTCGGCTTTTACTGAGAGAAACGCAGGGTTCTTTGAGCACGATTTTCTGAGATTTGTTGTTGCGGCCGTCCTCCAAATCTCAGCTGCAAAGCCAAATTCGTCTTGCTCTTGTTGAAAGCTGGATGGAAATATATCTTCTTGTTTATCAATTGGTTGAAAAAAATCCAATTTTATAATAGAAATCATGTTGTAGTTATCTCTATTGTAACTGCTCTCTGATCTCTCTCTATTTAAATGAAAACAGAGATCAGAGATGGGGATGATTGGAGGATGATTTTTGGGGATTCGAATGATGGAATTGAGGATAAATTAGAGATTCAGAATTGAGGATGGCAGAGAGAATGGATAATGGATGAGAGATTGAGAGACT
The DNA here is from genome assembly GCA_034641835.2 of Pinus albicaulis. NCBI lineage: Eukaryota > Viridiplantae > Streptophyta > Pinopsida > Pinales > Pinaceae > Pinus > Pinus albicaulis. The sequence continues at coordinate 15,173 of JAXQQM020082259.1, read as the reverse complement.
TCTTGTTGTAATCCACTGTAACTCTGCTTTGATATTTTAATATAAATCTAGTTTCCATTCATTCTTTTCATTCTGAAGTAACCCAGCAGCATCCGCTGGCGGCTAAGGGCCCAGCCTCTGGTGGAGTACGTTGCTGCTGCTGTGTATCATATATTTACAATTGCTGCTATGTGATGGTTTGATTTATTTCCTATTCTTTTGAATTGCATTATTTTACAGTTTCATGTTTTTATAGTGTGCTGTTAGAATATTTTATGGAATTATTTTATTGCACAAGTTGAGATTGAATCATGTGGCTGTTCTTTTCCATCATAACAGAGATTATTATCCTTTTCAACTTATATTGTTATGTTGTTCATTTCAAATGTAAAGCTTCGTTGTTCATTTCAGATTGTTGGTTATTCGATTCCACTAATTAGAGTTTGCTGTTCAGATTTATTAAATATGATTCGTTGTTTAATTCCTTTAATTATAAGTTTGTTGTCCATTTACTTCGCTGTTTAGTTTGGTTGATTAATTGCAAGAGTTTTCTTTTAAGGAGTTTTCCTAGTTTACTTTCAATGGCAGCTTTAGTTTAATTTCTATTTCCTTTTAATTTCTTTAAAGCAGGACTCTCAACTGTAGAGAACATTGGTTATTGCTTCCTCATTCCTAGATTGATTGTCTTGTTCCGGTTTGATTTCAATTGCATCAATATCCAGAGGAATGAGTTATTGCTACTGTATCCTCGATTGATGGTTGTTTGAGTGAATGATTTAGTTTAGAACATTTCAATTTCTCGTTGTTCCAATTAGATTTTGTTTCCAGCTTTCATTTACTTTTGGATTTTAAGCACTATACTGCAAAACATTACTCTTGAGTAAATAGCCGCCTCAGACTGAGTACACTCTTGAAATAAAAAGTCGTCCCTGGGTTGACAATTAATGTGAAGGTAATTAGGAGTTAAAAAGACACCTTTTTATCGCTCCACACCCACCGTCGTAACATTTCTCTAATCTGTGGGTAACCCTCTAAGTATTTGGTTCCGACTAGTTCGGATCTTATAATGAGTCCCATGAATTTTTCTCAATCTTCAATCTATTGCTCCGTAACTGTTCTCCTATTCAAGGTAAAAATGGATGTAGAAGGTTGTTTTCACCCCAAAGATGACTTCTCTGTTTTGCAAACAGGAATTGGCTACGGAAAAATGACATGAAGTGATTATGGAATGAGTGAAATACGGTGAGGGTAAATTACATGAATAAATGAGTTTGAGAGCTGTCATGGAGTGAAAGACCACGGAAAAATCTCGTGAGAATTTCAAAATCATCACCGAATACTTCGAATTAGTGACGTGACCTAATAGGTCACTTCAAGTACTAACCATTAATTTTTAATAAATGATGATTTGATATGGCGGAATGGAAGGGATTTGTCCATGAATTTTATGATAGGCTTGATAGACTTGATCAATACGAATAATCAAAATAACTTTATGAAACATACATATAACTTAACCATACTATAACTTTCATAATCTGTTATCATAATAATTTCACAAGTTACCTTAGCCCTTCTTTTGATTTTTGTGGTTTTTAATATGCTTTGTCTTCCTTTGAAAATCATTGATCTTTCAGTCTTCATAATCCCTTTAATTTTTCTTGTTGACATAGGTGTGCAGGATCAATTTGCTGCTGAACAAGTGGTTGCTGGATAGTTGCCTGCAGGATATCTGGCTGCACGTCCGGCTACGTAATTTCGATCGTAGAATATACCTATAGAAGCTTTGAAACATGAATGGAATGTGGTATGAAATGAAATAAAATGGATCATGAAATATGGTGGAATGAAGCATGGGTGAAGTGAAATATGATGGAATGAAATGGATCATAAATGTGAAGTGGAATGAAATATGAAAAGTGGCCTGCAACTTATGATTTGTAATACTCAATTGCAGAAAGAGATCAAATTTAAAAATCTGAAATGAAAATGAGGTGGACTATGGAATGGAGTGAATGAAGTATGGATGAATGGAGTGAATGAAATATGAATGAAGTGAGACATGATGGAGTGAAATGGATCATAAGTGGAATATGATATATAAAATGGGCCTGCACTTATGATTTTGTGATAGCTGCTTGCAGGAAAAGAACAACTTTGAAAAGCTAAAGTGTCAGAAGGATTCTGATTTTCACTTTATCTTTTATGTATAAACATGCTAATGAGTGATTAGTTTTCATGTTTATACTTTATTTTTTATTTTTTTATTTTTATTTTTTTTCATGCATCTGAATTCAGAAAATTCAATTAAGTTGATGAAGAAGAAGGATTCTTCTTCATTAACTTCACATCATTGTTCTCTTGGAATCTCTTGACAAATTCTTCTCTTGAAAGTGGCTTATGATACAGTTTCAATCTATGACCATTTACAAGAAAAGTGACCTCTTCTTCATCTATTGTCCTGATTTTTATTGCTCCATTGTAAAAAAATTTCACAATTTCATATGGCCCAAGCCAATGTGTTTGGAATTTACCTTGAAAATCTTTGAACTTTGAATCAAACAAGAGGGCTCAGTCACCTTCTTTGAATTTCTTTTCCTTAATGTACTTATCATGCCATCTAGTCCTTTGTTGTTGGACTATATTTGTTCTCTGGACTGCATCCTGTCTGATCTCATCCAATTCATTAATCTGCTCCAATCTGTGCTTTTGTGCTTCTGTTAGATCAAGTCCTAGCTGGACTACCATTTTAAAAGTTTGAATTTGAAACTCTATGGGAAACAAGACTTGTTTTCCATAAACAAGTTCATAAGGAGTATGACCTGTTGTGCTTCTCCATGTAGTTCTATAGGCCCACAAGGCTTCAGGAAGCCTATCTGCCCAATCTCTTCTATGTAAATGAATAGTCTTTGTTAGGATCCCTTCAATGACCTTATTAGTAGATTCCACTTGACCATTTGCTTGTGGATGATAGGAAGTATATTTTCTGTGTCTGATTTTGTACCTCTCCATCATTTGTTCCACTAGCCTTGATGTGAATTGAGCTCCTTGATCTGTAACAATTTCCCTTGGGACACTAAAACGAGTAAAAATATCCTCAAAAAGAAAATTAACTACAGATGCTTCAGTAGCATAAAGTAATGGCTTGGCCTCTACCCATTTGGTAACATAATCAGTGCAAACTAATATATATTTCTTTTGTCTTGATGGAGGACTAATAGGTCCTACAAAATCTAAAGCCCGTTTCTCAAAAGGTTCAATATGTACCTGAGGCTGCAATGGCATCTCACCTGAAGGAGAGGGTTTCCCTACCCTTTGGCAACTGTCACACCTTTTGACATACTCTTTAGCATCTTTAAAAAGGGATGGCCAATAGTATCCTAAATGAAGGACCTTATAAGTTGTCCTTTTATCAGCAAAGTGTCCGCCACAAGGTTCATCATGACATGCCTTGAGGATCTCAGGCATCTCATCTTCTCGAACACATCTCCTAATGATAAAATCTGGACCTGTTTTGTATAACTCATTAGCAACCCATGAATATTTTGCATTGTCATAAATGATCTTTCTTTTGTCTCTTGCATTCATTATTGAAGGAAATTTCCCTGAAACTAAATAATTAACAATGTCAGCAAACCAAGGAGTTTGAGTAGAAATTGTAAAAAGATATTCATCAAGGAATTGATCTTTAACTGGAGTATTGTCTTTGATGTTTTGGAGTCTAGATAGGAAATCAGCTACTGTGTTTTGTTTTCCAGGCCTATCTAGAATGGTAATGTTGAATTCCTGTAAAATCAATAACCATCTTATGACTCTGCCATTAGTAATTGATTTTTTCATTAGATATTTAATTGCAGAGTGATCTGTGTGAACAAAAGTTTCATAGCCTGTTATATAGTGTCTGAATTTATTTATGGCATGAACAACAGCTAAGAACTCTTTTTCAGTTATAGTATAATTTAACTCTGAAGGAGTCAAATTTTTACTTGTATAATAGATGGCATAAGGAATCAGGTATTTTTGTCCCAATACCGCTCCTAAAGTTGTATCCGAGGCATCTGTTGAAATATGAAAAGGTAATTTCCAGTTAGGTCCCCTTAAAATAGGTGCTTCAGAGATTTTTGTTTTCAGGGTCTCAAAGGCTAACTGGAAATCAGGATTCCACTTGAATTCACAGTCCTTGGTAAGTAATTTGAAAAGTGGAGATGTTATCTTGGTGAAGTTTTCTATAAACCTTCGATAATATCCTGTAAATCCTAGAAAACTCCTAACATCTTTTTGACAACTTGGAATAGATAAGTTAGAGATGACTTCAACTTTTGACTCATCAACTCTAATCTCATCCCCTGAAATGTGATGTCCTAAAACAATTCCTTCAGTAAACATCATAAAACACTTCTCATGACTAAGTGAAAGATTTTCTTCTTTACATATTTTTAAAACTTTTTCCAAGTTTTCTAAGGCTTCTTCAAATGTGTTTCCATAAACTGTGAAATCATCCATATATACCTCTACACAATCATGTATTAGATATGAAAATATTCCTAGTACTGCCCTTTGAAATGTTGCAGGTGCATTGCATAGTCCAAATGGCAATACTCGGTAAGCATAGGTACCCCAAGGACAGGTAAATGTGGTTTTGTCTTGATCTTCAAGTGCTACTTGAATTTGGTTATAACCACTAAACCCATCTAAAAATGAGAAGTACTTTTTGCCAGCTAATGTATCTAACACATGATCTATGAAAGGTAGGGGAAAATGATCTTTAAGAGTAGCTTTGTTTAATTCCTGGTAGTCAATACATACCCTCCATTTACCATTTTTCTTTGGCACAATTACCAAAGGAGAAACCCACTGACTATCTGAAATAGGATAGATAAAGTTGACATTCAACAATTTATACAATTCTTCTTTAACAATCTCCCTAAGATTTGGATTCATCCTTCTTTGAGGTTGTCTGATTCGTTTACAATTTTCCTCTATGTAGATGTGATGAGTGCAAGTCTTAGGGCTTATCCCTTTCATATCAGTGTACTCCCATGCATATGCAGAAGAATGTCTCTGTAATATCTTGACTAGCTTTTCTTGTTGATATTTCTCTAGGTTCTTGTTTATGTTTAAAGTTTTACCTGGAAATATCTCAATTGTAGAGCTGCCAAATTTATCCATGGAGTAAAGAGACATCTGTCTTGATGATAAAAACTCAATATTGGATTCTTCTTGAAATTTTTCATGTTTGTATTCCGAAGAGGATTCAAAATTTTCTAAGGTATTTAGAATCTGGCTATCTTCACTAATTTCTAAAATTGTGAAGAGAGGTTGTATGTCTTCTTCATCCTCAATCCATTGAGTATCATCTAATTCTGTAATTGTTTTTGCTGGAGGATACAAGGTAAATTTCTTGGTTGAACTACCATTAGAGATGTACATATCACTGGATCTACAACTAATGAAAGCATCAGCTGTAGCTAACCAAGGTCTTCCTAATATAATAGGATGCCCTCCTAGATTATTTTTAGGAGTTAGGATCATAAAATCCACATGATACTCCCAAGAATCTAGGGACACTAGAATGTCTTCTATTACCCCATCAGGTTTGATCACAGATCTGTCTACTAATTGTAATAATGTGGGTGTAAAAATAAGATTAGGAAGTTTTAGTTTATCCATGATTTGTCTACTCATGATGTTGATTGCTGCTCCTAAATCAATAAGTGTGTTTTGGATCTCAGTTCCATTGATGTGTATTTTAACAACTGGATTTCCTGGGTCTAGATACTTTGGAATGGCAATATTACCCATCATGATATCTACTATTTTTCCTGCCAGTTGAATTTTCTTTATCTCTTTGATTCTTTTTCCTGTTTTTTTCATGCTCAACTCCTTTATTGTTTTTGCTAAGATTGGAATTTCCTTGATAGCTTGTAATAATGGGATCTTAATACAAACATTCCTTAGCTCATCTAGGAAATCATAATTAGGCACCATAATTTGTTTTTCTACACCCCTATCAATTTGTAATCTTTCTGGAAAGGGAGGTGTAGAGGTGGATGTTGATGGCTACTCTAATATAGGAGTTGAAATTATTGGTTCTTTTTGTTTTTATTTTTCAATATTTGGGTCCTGAAAAGATGTGTCTTCTTCAAGACTTTTATTTTCCCGTAGAGAATCTTCCTCAGAGTTGTCTTGTTCTTGTATGATCACAGAAGGTTTCCTCTTTTCAAGTATTCTTCTAGACCTAAGTTGAACATCACTAAGGTCTAGAGGAGTAATTAAATAAGTTGGAAACTGTTGGCCTTCTATCATGTATGTGTTCTGAGGATTTTTATTGTTGGGGTTTGGTATGGGTTGAGCAGGTAACTGATTTGTTTTCTGAGGAAATGGTAATGGAAGTGGTGGATTTTGATGTTGTGGATTTTGAGGATTTTGTTGAAAATTCTGTTGAGGAGGGAAATGTGGATATGGTGGATATTGATAGTACTGAGAGTATCTTCCATAGGGATTTTGTGCTCCTTGTACCCAAGTTTGAGATTGATTTTGGAATTGGGGCCAAGGTTGCTGCCAAGAATTCCAATTTGGTGGGGGTTGATTATACAGCTGATCATGGAATCCTTGTGTTTGAGGTCCTTGCCAAGGCCTCCTAGAGACAAAATTGAGAGATTCTGTGGAATTTGTAGGGGTTTCTTCTTGAAAGACAGCTTTAAGACCAGGAAGTGAAGGACAACTCTTGGTCTCATGTTTTTCTGAGAAAATTAAACAAGTCTCTACTACTTTTGCATCCAAAGGGCACTCTCTCAAGGCATGCTTCTTTATACATTTGGGAAAAAAGACTGCTAAGGCATCAGATTCAGCTTTTTGCTTGTTTTGTAGCTTGAGGGTGTCTATTTTCTCACTAAGACTTCCTAAAATGTCAGATTTGAATTCATCAAGCATATGTCCTGTTTCTGCCCTACTTACTATCCCAGAAGCAGACTTACTTGCCCTTACAAAAGCAGGGTCTCTTGGTCCTTTTACAGTTTTAGATTTCCCTCTTGAAAGGTTGATACATAATTCAGCTATTTCAGGTAATGTGAGCTGAGATATATCCCATTTTCCCATCATATTAAGGATATCTAGCCATTGATCCCTAATTTTCTTCAACAAGAGAGCTTTCAAGATATCTTAGTCTAGGTTTTCCAGTTTTCTCTTTTGATGTTGTAGTTAAACCTTTCCAGCAAATCTTCCAGGTTTTCATCCTCTTTTTGTAACATTTTAAACACTTCCTCCTTATGGTTGATTGGCATACAGTAATCCAAATACCTCTCTAGAAATGCATGTTTCATGTCTTCCCATGTCCTAATAGAACTGTTGATCAAACTCATAAACCATTTTAATGCTGCTCCTTTCAATGTTGAAGGGAATAGTTTAAGTTTTTGGGCGTCTTGTAAGTAATCATAGGTTCTACATAGGACTTAAAATTCAAATAGAAATGTTTCAGGATCTTCACTTTTAAGTCCATAGAAGTTTGGAAGGACAGAGGGTGAAATGTTTTTCATAGTTGCATTGGTTTCTTCATCTACTATAGGAAACCCAAAAGAGCTTCCCATTTCCCTTCTACCTCTTCCTCTGCCTCCTTCTTCACCTCTACCTCCTTCTCCTTCTGCACCTCTACCTCCTTCTCCTCTACCTCTACCTCTACCCCCTCCAAATAGTGTATGTTCTCCATTAAAGACTCCTCCTCGCCCTTCTTATTCCATGGTTGATTCTCCTGTGGAAGTGGAAAAGTTTATGTCTCTAGTAGCGATTCTTGAATCTTCTTCTAGGAAAGATTCAGTGGGTAAAGTGGAAGGTCTTTCTGATGGAATATCTGATCTTAAGTATTGTGGAAGTCTATGGTCAGTAAAGTATGGGATGTGGGTTTGAGTTGGAGGTGTGCTGCCTCTTGGTCTTGGTGGAACAAGTGGTGTTCTAGGAATAAAGCTTCTGCTTCTTATGAATCTACCCCTTGAGTCTCTTTCTCTACGCATATCATTGTTTTTGGGAGGTAAGAAACAAGGCTACCTAGTTACACTTCCCCGGCAATGGCGCCAAAATGTCTGCTCAAATTAGTGTTCCTAAATTGATGTCATAAATTGTCAACCAGGGCTAGTAAACTGTTGAAGTGAAGTGCACTATATGTGCCTAGGTATCTTCTTCCTACTTCGTTGTGTTTAGTGTTTTTCTAGTGTTTTTGGTTTTGTGTTTTTGTGCTAAGAGGAAAAGAACTAAATTGTTGGCAAAGAGAAGTTATTGGTCACACTAAAACAGAGAAAAATCTACTCTAAACTATGTATGGCACCTAAGAACAGAAAATGCTAATTCACCAATTGCAAAGCTTGACAAGGAAAGTAACTCATAACATTAACTCAGTCCAATTCATTTCATTAGAGGTATGTTGGAACAACTTGAGAAAATGATAAGTTTGATGCAATGAGGTTCTTCTAAGTAAACAACAACTTACAATATCACAGAGAAAATCTCATCCATGGTTAGAAATTTGTTAGAACACGTTGAGAAAATATTATCTGCAACATAGTAAGGAACCCTATGCTAATTTAACTTATGACACTAAAATCAACCCATTCTGCAACTCAAAATGTTACTATTAAGCCTCATTCAAGGGTTAGAGATCTCTTGGAATAGCTTTGGAAAAAGGTTGTTTGTAAAATTATGAGAAATTGCAAAACAGTAAAGACCTCAAAATGATATTACTAATTCTTGTCCATATGATAATAATGTGTTAGAAGAGACTAAGAACAAGAGCAGTTTGTAAATAATGAAGGCCTTTAAGTCAAATTTAACAGAACTAGAATACAACTAGCTAATAAAACTTGAAATGCAATGAACAGAACTGAACTAATACGCAATTAGCCTTTGAAATACTACAGCTCTATCTCCTTCAGTGTTAGTGATATTTTGGAACAATTCATGAGAACAAGATTGACTGCACTATTCGATGTAAGTAAGCATAAAACATGAAGTTCATAAAAATGCCTAAATTAAGAACAAAACAGAGCTAAAGTTACTTATCTAAAAAAAATATGCACAAAGCCTTTCGGACAGTAGGGGCCCTCTACCATCGGATTGGCACACGAATCTCCTCAAGATTGCTTCAGATCATGCATTAAATTTGTACTTCTTTCATTAAAGGAAAACGCTTCAAAAACAGAGTATTACAGTCTTGGACAACTTAACAACAAAACATCAACTAGCTAACTGTCTCTCGGTTCACCGAGTTATTTTTATAAGCAAAATACATAACTGTCATTGAGAAGAAATAGGGATAGGTGTCTTTTTCAATCAAAATTGAATTAGAACTCCTGTTGAGGCCTCGTACTTTGCTGAAGACATCTGCAGAGTCCTTGTCCTGGTAGAAGTCTACTTCTTAGTTTTGGTTTCCTCCACGTGCATAACCACTTGCAGATTTTTGCTCAGACTTCGTAGAGGGCAAGGAATGATGTAGGTGAGTTATGGAATTCAACCATATGTGTTTTTCCTTTAAGTGACACCTGTAACCTGTGTGAACATAAAGATAGCTGCGGAATATGCGACTAGCTACAGAATGGCTGCATTCTGTAGCTAAGTCTAGTAAAAAATCACTACGACAACAAAACCATAAAAGTATAGCAAGTCAGTCATTGTATGCATTCTTAAAGTGACTTTAATCAATCCTATTGATCTTTTAAGCCTATAATTGATAAAGGACAAGGGAAATGAAGTGAAATTTGGTGAAAGAAAAGGACATCTTTGGGGCTTAACAAAAACATCAACAAGGTTTATATCCTGATGCTCTTACACCTCCTCATATCCTTAATATACCTTCATAAACACTCCCCATCACTCCTATCCCTCAAAATCATCATTTTTCTACAAAACCTAGTCTATTGCCACAAATTTGACACTTTTAAGGACTAGGCCTCTGTTTTTCCCTTTTGGACCCATTCCCCTCACTCAATCCTTGAAATTCCATTTTCCCCTACTCCCTAACATCTATCCCTATCCCCCAAAATTTCCCCGAGAATTTAGACAACCCTTAACCCCTTCATTCCATTCCCTCTACAAGGCAGTCCTAAATCCCCTACACCAAACCCTAATTTCCTCTTCCAACTAAGCTAGGGTTTGCTATGGAAAAGAGGCATAAGAGAAGAAGATCCATATGGTAGGTCATATCAGCAATCATGAAGCCATGCCAACTCATAAACATCGTGCCTCCATCATTTTCCAAGAATTCATTCCAAGGGCCAATTTTGCTTAAAAATATGTTTTTGGCCAAACAGAGATGAATTTGGAAAAATTAAAAGATTTTTTTTCCATCATAAGGAAAATAAGAAAAACCTCCTTCATGTTTTACACATGTATCATGGTTTGGGAGAAATGTCAAAAATACAAGTGTCACGGGAGAATTTCTGCACTGCTGGAGTAACCTTGGGAAAATCAGTTTTTATCATAGCTAGAGTGTCCAAATGACTTTCTTGATGGGTCAAATGACAACTAGACTTGAAGATATTTCCAATTAGCTATCATGAGCTCAATTTGAAGTTGTGGAAGGCCTCCAAAAGTTGTCTTCACCAGCACTCTTCATTTCTGCACCATCACTCAACACTTTTTGACCAGTCATGGGAAAATCAACTTTTGACAAGGCAAATCAACTTCAATCAGGAAACAAATGGTATTTTTTAAATTAGATAGATTAATATTTCCCATGAGCTATCACGGGCCCAATTTCAACATCGGGAAGGCCTCCAAAAAACTGCTTCCAAAAGGCCTATTTCTAAGCTGCACTCCTGGAAAGTTTTTCCCATATAAATTACACTTGGTGCTGTGCTCCTGCCACTGCTTCAAACACTGAATGAAGTGTGTTGCGCTCATGCCACTACTCCAAAATCTGCACGACAACACGTTCAAGAGTGACCCGATCCGCTCGCCCACTGTGTTGTACTCCTTCCACTATGCTACGCTCCTGTCACTGCTTCAGACGCTGAATGAAGTGTGTTGCGCTCCTGCCACTGTTTTGCAACTTCTGCACGAATTCATGTTCAGGAGTGAGCCAAATCTGCCCACAAGGTTTTTTGAGTTTTTTCTTCTGCTGTGGAGGTGCTTCAAGAGGTATTTTAAACTTTTCTTGCATATGCATGGATTTCTATAGATAAGGCCACTAAGAAATTTGAAAGTTGGTCTAGAGAAAGCAGTGATGGCCAAGAAGAAATTAATGAAGACAATGACCAAGAAGAAAGAAGTAATGAAGATATTTCTAGCATTGCAAAAACAGAGGATGAAAATCCTAAAAGGTCTTCGATGGTGACCAAGATATAAAATATAGTGAGGGTGCTTATCAAATGGTAGCCAAGAACAAGGCGAGGAAGATGCACACATAGGCACACACAAAGATGATCCATGAAGAGAAAAATAGTCCTAAGGTCACTAGTGATCAAGCTTTTCAAGTAAAACTTGTTGCACCTTTCACCTTTACCTATCAAAGAGGAGAGAGGCATGTGTTTGTCGCTCCAAAGGGCACAAATGGGGCCATGCACTCCTCCCCTCAAATCCAATGAAAGACAAAGGTAAACAACAAGGAAAGGAGTAAATATGTACTAAATAATAGAAGAAGAACCTACCAAAAGGAAAGGATGCATAATGGTGAAGGGACAAATTAAAGGGAGTGAACATAGAAAAAGTGCAAATGATACAAGTTATGAAACGTAGGTTGAAATTAAAGATAAATACCATAGGCAAGACAATGGAGAGAAATAGGTGGGTCAAATGATGAAAAATAGGACATTCATGAAGACAAAGATGTACCAAGCAATGATCAAGGCACCTCTTACATTGCAAAGGAGAATGACCGAGCACTATGAAACGAGGAAACCACTTTGCAAGGAAAAAGCTCAAAACTACCCAAAATGAGGGCCCGGAACCAAAATATGAAAAGGACCAAGCTAGGCTTGGTATTTTGGCCCAAGTTTCTTTGCAGGTCTCCAATGACCCATGAGGCACCTACCTACCAAATTTGAGGCAATTTGGACAACTTTTTGTTTTTTCCAAATTTTGACCCCTAGGAGCGCAACACACCCTATGCTGCGCTTTTTATCAATGCATATTCACGAGGAGAGGTTTACATTTTTGGATTCCCCATCACTAGAGGAGTATGCTCACCAAATTTCAGCTCAATTGGAGTTGTTTTGACCCCCCAAAAGGGTAAAAAACACTCATTTTTTAACCTTTCTGCCCACTTTCTTGAGCATGTGCTGTGCTCCTGGAAGTCTTTTCTTTTTCCACTTTTTGGGAAAATTTTAGAGGATAGATTGAAGAAGTAAAGGTATATCTTGAAATTAAACTTCCATTGCTTTCCAACAAGCCATCACGAATCCTTTTCCAACATCGGGAAGGCCTCCAAAACACCGCTACAAAAAGGCCTATTTTGGTGCTGCGCTCCTAGTAGAATTTCAGAGTTCCACATAGTGTGCTGCGCTCCTGTAAGTGAGTGGAAAAAATGTGCATTTGGAAAGTTTTCTTAGGCATGTCAGGCCTAAAATTAAATTTTATTTCCTCTCATATTCAGAAAAGATATTTTATTTAGATATTTGTGTGCCTTGGGCTTTCCAAAGCCTCAAGGACAAGTTAGGATATTTCTCTTTGGCCAATAGACTTCTAGGTGCTCTAGTGGGCTCTCCTCTCCTTATTTGTTATATAAGGCATGAGAATTCATTGTAAACAGTTGGGACTTGATGTGTTATAGAGAAATACATGGTTTATGATCTTGGAGAAGATATTTGGTTTTATGAAGTGAATGAATGGCTTGTGTGGCTTGATGTTGGAGAAGCTTGCTTGCAGGATTCCATAGCTTGGTGAATGGTGATGTTTTTCTAACTTGCTAGTGTTTTCATGTCCTCATTTTGTTTCAGTCAGCTTGTTTTCTATAGATCTAAAAAGTATAGGTTGAGATATGCTCATGGAAGCACCTCAAACCTCCTGTTTGCTATAGTTTTGGTGTTTTCTTCTTTTAGTTCATCTTAAGGAATCCTTGGCTGCTCCTTAGGCCCACTAAAACTTTTTCTTTGTTTCATGAATTATTAGTATGTTAGCTTATAAATATGATTCATGGTATGCCCTGCTTATTTAAATTTTTCAAAAACTTATTGTGAAGCTTTTCTATGGAATACTGATTGATTAGGTTAATGCAAAGAGGTCATGTTTTGATCTTGCCCTTTGCCCATGCTCATCAACTTGTTTCAGAGTTCCCGATAGTTTGATATATGCTTTTTAGGAGTTCCCTCTCCATATATTGAGTTTTTTGTTTATCTTATGTGTTTTCTCAAAAAGCTGAAGGTGAATTTCTAAAGTTAGGAGTTCTAATGCTTCTATGTATCACTAGAATGTTCATCTTACATGTTAATATGTTTGAGTATTGTTCATAGAGATTAATGGTTTTCCCTACCTAATGAGTTATTTATTTTAGACTATATACATCCAAGACTTCTTAGTTTCTTCCCAAACTTAATGGTCATCACATCTCATCATCACCTAAGGATCCATTAACCTTGCTAAATCGACCTTGTAATACACTCTATTTCATCATTTAGACACCCTTGACTTCATCTGACCCCATAGCCCTATTGATTCGATATTCTCTCATTCCACCTATCCTACTTGATCATCTTACCCCAACCCAAAACAAACAAACAAACCTACACTTAACAACTAGCCTAAAGACAATCATCTAAAGCGAACAAGCTCACATCCTTCGCACAATAGAGAGAGCCCTCTCCGAGTCCAGGAAGGCTAGGTCCTAGGACTCCAAAGACTGGTTTGATGTTACCCTATCATTTGGTTAGCCAGTCTGCAAAATCACAGGACGCTAACATAATGGCGATCACTGTGGGACCTATGAGTGTATAATTGCCTAAATGTACTCTTATGTATTCTTTTAACCTCGCTAAACTTTGAAATCCTATGATTTATAGCTACCTCATCACTATCACTAACACAATAGTGATTATGATGCAACCTCTGATGTCAGTGACAAACTAAGTATCCCTTAGGACTTCAGAATCATTCGTCAAATCATAGAGAAATTAAATGATAGCCTAAGAGTAGAATCTAGCTTTTTCACCATCTTAGCAAATTGATGACTCAACTATAGGACACTCTTACAAACCTTCGGTCTGCATATAGAAACTCAGAAAAACCCCAAAACATTTCTATATTGGCTTTTTGTCAGTATTTGTGGTGGAACATAGACAACTTATCTTCAAAACAATTAAAAATATCCGCCTGGTGACTCCACTAGCCTCCAGTAGGCCTACTACTCCACTAAGTTCTCAAATACCCCCCTGGGAATGCATTGAGCAATCCCAATCATGCTGATGGTGGACAAAAAAGTTCAAATCTTCCACCTGGTGACTCCACAACCCTCAATAGACCAAATCACTCCATTGGTAGAGAAATCTAGACTGGTTGGAAAGATTCAGTGACCCTTTCTAATTTACAACATGGATCCAAGGATACAAAGGAGATATGCTCCAATGAGTAGAGATCATATCCCTAGATTCCCACACAAAATGCCTGAAATAAATTGGATGAAAAACCTACCTATCTTTCGAGATGAAAAGGTTGATGACCCCTTGTTACACCTCATCAAATTTCATATACACATATGGAGGTTAAAGGTTGAATGGCACGAGGACTACCTCATGAAAATGTTTATGGCAACATTAGAAGGTAAGGCAAGAAATTGGTATGAATGGCTAGAACCTTGCATCTTGTTTTCTTTGAAGGATTTCCACAAAGTATTTTATAAACACTATATAGGGTATTTTCCATCTCTATTATTAGCTGAAAATTGTTGTGATTAATTTGAAGACCTTATACAATACCTTGTGAACATTGATAAAGATTTAGGAAATTGGCATCCTGAAGATTTATTAGAAGAACTCCATGCATTTCATTCTCAAGGTAGCTATCATGACATCCTAGAGGAGTTAGTTGAGGAAGAACCCAATCAAGAAATAGAGGAAAACCCACAGGATCTCTCTGAAGGCACAAGTGATGGTTCACCATCTCTTCTAGGTGAGGCTCAAGAAGACATTCAACCTCAAAACCAATCTTCATAAGAGAAAGAGAACTGTTGTAGTATTATCCAAAGGAAGAGAAAAATGCCTCCTCCTTTAACTAAAGAG
>JAXQQM020079631.1:0-153283 GCA_034641835.2 Pinus albicaulis | reverse complement strand
TATACACATTTAATGTGCAAAAAGAGTTAGTTTGACTACTTGGAAATATTAATACATTTTACGCATAGTGTAATTTATAGTTTCAATATATTTTATTTTGATTATTCAATTAAATTTACTATATTTTATTTCGGTTTTACATCAATATATAATGGTTTTTAGGGCTGGATGGTTTACCATCTTTTCCAGTTATTAGAATTCCAATGTATACACATTTCAAAGTTAGATTGCTTATATACACATTTACCATGAAAAAAGAGTTAGTTTGACTAAATGGAAATGTTAATACATTTTATACACGTTTCCAGTTATTAGAATTCCAATCTATGGACGTTTCAAAGTTACATTGTTGGTATACACATTTAATATACAGAAAGAGTTAGTTTGACTAAATGGAAATGTTAATACATTTTATACGCATATTTCTATAGTGTAATTTATTTAAGTTTATTATATTTTATTTCCTACAATTACGAAAACTTTAAAATCATGTTTGTTCACTTTGTATTTGATTTTGGTTATGAAGAAGTGTGAAATTTTTTTATCGAATATATTTTTTAAATAAAAAATATATTTTATGATAAATTTATATTTTTAAGTTAATAATTTTCAATGTTAAAAGAGAAATTATAGTGAAAAAGATCCTAATATATTGATTAAAGAAATATTGACTAGATTTATTTAATAAGATATTATGAAATAAAAAATTCAGTGCAAAGTTTTCAATTCTAAAATTTATTATTTAATTTTAAATGTTATAATGGACATTAAGATTGCAAAAGTTAAAAGGGACATAATACATTAATTAAAGAAATATTGACTAAATTCATTTAATTACATGTTATGAAAGAAATAATGTGGAAAATTTTTTATGTAGGATTTCAAATCTAAAATTTATAATATACTTTTAAATATTTTTTAAATATAATTATTTTTAAATATTTGTTAGTTTTTAAAACTAAGAAATTTACCTTTTTTTCAACTAAAATTTTTGACATATTATTAAAGTGATATATTAAAAAAAATTATATTTCACTAAAGAAATAGATAAAAACCTCCAATATAATGTA
Source organism: Pinus albicaulis (assembly GCA_034641835.2). Lineage (NCBI taxonomy): Eukaryota > Viridiplantae > Streptophyta > Pinopsida > Pinales > Pinaceae > Pinus > Pinus albicaulis. The sequence continues at coordinate 152,213 of JAXQQM020079631.1, read as the reverse complement.
AAAATGAACACAGCTACTCTAAAAAAAAAATCAAATGATGTTTGTTTTCATTTAGGTCAAATTCTAGTTTATTGTGAAAATTCAAAAGGTTTTTGAAAATCTTAAAGATCTTTATTCTTCATTTTCAAATTGCTCTTTTCTCATGTTATGGAAAAGGTAAAGAAATGTTCACTAATTTTCTTACTTCGATGTTATGTAAAATTTAATAAGATATTAAATATAAAATTAATAACTTAGTTATTGAATGATTTTTAAACTTTAAAGACACTGTTTTTCAAATAAAATATTTAAGACATGTTAGCAAAGAAGGCTGAGGAATTGGCGGACGGTCAAAATTGGCAGGTATGTGGTCAAAAGAAATTAAGAAATCTTGGAGTAGTAGTGTTTGAATCATGTTTTTTATGGTGGAAATAGGTTCACCACCATGAAAAACCACTAGGGCACCCAAAATATTGAAGTTTGATAGTTAATTCTTGTTAGACTATGCCATTAGCAAAGGAATTGCCTGAGTGCCAAAAGTGGCCGAAATTAGGGAATTTTTTTTTTAAGAAATGTTGAAGTAGCACTATTTTAATCATGTTTTTTATGGTGGAAATAGTTTTAGCACCATCAAAAACCTCTAGGGCACCCAAGATATTGAATTTTGATAGCTATAATTTGAATTTACAAAAAAATTGCAATGCATAGATTAACACCTCAATTTTGCTAAAAAAAAAATTAAACCTGAAAATATAGATGATGCAAGAATCCAGCCTATTTGGATCATTGGTGACTAGAAATTCAATCCCTAAGCATTGGAAATGAAAGTGTAAAGGTATATATTTTTCTATTGCATCATGAAAAATTCCACTCATTAATGCATACCCCACCTTAAAGAGATTTGGGAAATGAAAAAATGGATACCTTCACCCCAATTCCAATCTATATAATATTATTATTTTAAAAATTATATTAAAATTTATATTTATTTAATTGAGTTTTTTAAAATTCCAAAGTGAACAAATATTAAAAAATAAAAATGATTGTGAATTTCAAATAATTAATATATATATATATATATATATATATATATATGTGTGTGTGTGTGTGTGTGTGTGTGTGTATGGCACATGCAATCCATAAATACAAATTGTTACATACTAGAAATCATAATATTTGACAATGTAGATGTGAAAATATTATGAGTAAAGTTATTTTTTATTTCTTAAATATAAAATTGAAAATAAATTTAGTTAGTTAAGAATTTATAGTTAAAATTTATCATTTCAATCAATTTTTGTAAAATTTTAAATAAACTATATCAAAATATTATTTTTAAAAATTTTCCAAAACATATAACAAGTAAACTAAAACTGCTCATTTATATTAAAAAAAAAACAAAAAACTTCTTAAATAAATATTGGCCATGAATGAAGTGGAGGTGGCAACGTATGTGAAATAAACATCAATAGCTGTGGCCATGAATGAAGTGGAGGTGACAATGTATGTGAAACAAACATCAATATATAATGGTTTTCTAGCTTGAAGGTTTAGCAACTTTTCTGGTTATTAGAATTCCAATGTATACACATTTTAAAGCTAAATTGTTGATATACACATTTAATGTGAAAAAATAAGTAGTTTGACTACTTAGAAATATTAATACATTTGATGCACATATTTTTATAGTGTAATTTATAGTTTCAATATATTTTATTTTTATTATTAAATTAGATTTATTATACTTTATTTAGGTTATAAAAAATTTAAAATTGATGTTTGTTTTTTGGTTATGAAAAAATTAAATTGTTTTACTAAATATATTTTTATAATAAAAATGATATTTTATTATAAATTTTTATTTTGAAGTTAATAAGTTTCAATGTTAGAAGAGAAATTATAGTTAAAGAGATCATAATGTATTGATTAAAGAAATGTTGATCAGATATGTTTAGTAAAATATTATGAATTAAAGAATTCAGGGCAAGGTTTTGAAGCTAAAATTTATAATTTAGTTCTGAATGTTATAATGGAGGTTAAGATTGAAAAATTTAAATATAACATAATACATTTATTAAATAAATATTGACTAAATTCATTTAATAACATGGTATCAAATAATCTAACTAAGCAATTTTGGGGTCTCCTCGATTGGAGTAAGTAATGATCGCCTAGAGGTTTTGTTAGACTACTATAGCGATGAGATTCACCTTTTATTCAACACGATCTGCATTATAGTCCCTCACGGAGACAAAATCAAACAACAAAACTGACTCCTTATGTGAAACCCCTCAGGGGGTCTCGACACCTCCCCCTAACAGTAATAGCGAGATCCAATTTCCCTAATGTGACCATAATGGCTTCTGAAAAGATTCAGACTGATACCGCTGCACAGCAGCCTGACCAAGATGCACAAGAAAAACAAAAAGGACCACATGAAGCTAATGTATCGCATCAGGGTGGGCAGCAAGATTCAATAACCAATAAGGATATCCACAAATCGACCTCTGCCACTTGAAGACCCATTGCAGCAGAGAGAGCCAAAATAGATTTACCAAGTCATCGGATTAACGCCAAAATCCATTTCATGAAGGAACAGACTCTCATAGGGAAATTTATTGGCTTCTGGCCAACGGAGAAGGCCCTGTAGGGATGGATTGCAGCTAAATGGAAACCAAAGGGACATGTCACCCTGTATCTAGGACCAATAGGTTTCTTCACAGCTATTTTCAATAGTTTAGAAGACAAAAATAGAGTCTTAGATGGCGGCCCCTACTTCTTCAACTCAGTGGGTCTGTATTTGCGAGACTGGATCGCAAGATTCAATCTGGACAAAGAGGATTTCAGTTGGGCACCAGTCTGGATCCAGATGTATTCCCTACCGTTGGAGTACTGGGATGAAGAATCACTGAAAGACATAGGAAATGGTCTGGGCGAGTTCATAAAGATCGCCGAAGAAACGAAGCTCAGAAGATACACCTATTATGCCTGCATCTGTGTCTATATTTACCTAGACAAAGCTCTCTCGGACTCGGTAAGTCTATATCATGATGATTTTGAATGGATTCAGCCCATAGATTATGAACATGTGCCCTTTAGATGTAGACAATGCCATGCCCATGGCCATCTTTTTCATGATTTCCCTTTAAATGGTACCCCAAAAACCAATGTTGCATCAGATAAATCTGATTCCGAAGGATTTACCAAAGTCTCCAACTGTAAAAGGCACCACAAAAAGCCTGCATCGGGTCCTAAAATTCCCACAGCCAACTCCTCCATTCCCTCTACTAGAATATCTTTGATATTTTGGCACAAAAAACCACGAATGACACTGAGCCCCCCAAACAAGCTGCTAATACACCCAAGCCATCTTCGGTAATCCACTCCTCAGACACAATGAATGCACCGAAGACATCCCATGATACAACAATCCGAAAATCCACTCTCAATAAAGAATCTGATACAATCTTATGGCAGCCGAATGGAATGGACATTGATATCTTTCTTGAGAAGCACCTATCCATTTTAATGACTCCATGGTGGGAAATGTGTCAAACGAACATATGGAGGAACCTGACAGTATTGACATTGGGGATCTAAACATATTATTCCTTGAGCAAGCATACGGATGTACATGTAGAAAGTTTGATAAAATCCCGGCAGACCGGCTAGAAGGTTTGGGTAATCCTTTCTAGAGCACATCGGCAATGAACTTTAGGAATACAACCGGGTAGTCAATGGGATGGAAAAAAACTTCCCCAAGATACCCGAAATGAGGAGAAAGGCAGAGATGCAAAGAACCATCATCATTTGGGAGTGATGGTGGAGTCGAGCTATTTAGAAGTTAGCTTAGTACTACGGACGCTACCCAATATTGAACCATGATCAAAATCAGACTTAAGAGGGTTAAACGGCCCACAGTGAAATACAGAAGGATCAAAAACATGATATAGCAGGAGAGACCTTAAATATTATTTATGCAAGAAAAAAAATGTAACAGTAATACACTTGGCTCCATTCTCTCGAGAGCTTGGCTAGGAAGCCACTCAGTCGCAGTGGATGCCTCGGGAGCTTCAGGTGGACTTGCAATAGCATGGGATACACAAGCTATATCGCTCACTAATATCCATGCGTCTCATCATCTCATCCAAGCTACTTTTCATCTTATAGGAACTAATATTCATGGAAATCTTACTAATGTCTCTTTCCCCGTGGATGCAGCGAACAAGATGGCATTACTAAATACGATAGCATCTCTCAGTTCTACCAGAGTACATCCTCTGTGGATAACAGGTGGCAACTTCAATATGATTACTAGACTTGAGGAAAATAAAGGAGGCTGAGTCAAATTAGATATTGAAAGCAGCCACTTCAAGGATTTTATACAAAGCGATTGTCTCATTGATCTGCCATTTAATAATGGAATGTATACCTGGAACAATAGAACATCAGGTTCCCAACAAATTGCCTCTAGGTTGGATCGTTTCCTCATATCAAACAACGCCATTCATTTAGGAGGAGATATCATAGCCTCAATATTTCCTTTATCAGGGTCAGACCATTGGCCCATCTCTCTTCAATGGCAAAGACCTAGAAACTCCACACGAAGACCTTTCCATTTTGAAGCATTCTGTCTAACGAATCCAGAATTCAACAATATGTTCATCTCAATCTGGAAAAGCTTCATTTCCTCTGAAGGAACCAAAATTTACCAATTTCAACAGAGGCTCAAATATCTCAAAAGGCACATCAAGCAGTGGAATCCATCAACCTTCGGAAACATCTTTCAAGCCCAAAAAGCGCTAGCACAAGATATGGAAAAAATTCAGCGGAAAATTATTAATGAAGGAAGAATAGAAGCACTATTGGAGTAGGAACAGAACCTACATAATCAGCTGGAAGAAAGAAGAAAGCAAGAGGAGATTCTTTGGAAGAAAAAATCCATAGTAAGATGGCTAAAAGATGGAGAGAGGAATATGAAATTATTTCATCGCACCACAATAAAGAGAAGAATGCATAATAACATTACTCGAATCTAGAATCAGTAGGGAGAAAGTTTGGAAGCACATCATGATATTGAAAGAGAGCTCCTCAATCATTTCAAAAATTTTCATCAAGAACCACAAATCAACAGGCAACCAGCCATAGATCGAATCCTCCAGCATATCCCTAAAATCATAATGGATGAACACAATAAATTTCTCCTTCGTCCAGTTACTCTATAGGAAGTTGAATTAGCAATGAATCAGTTCAAGCAGGGTAAAGCACCTGGTCCTGATGGTTTTACCTCCAACTTCTTTCATAACTTTTGGGATCTCATCAAATTGGAGGTATGGCAGGTTGTGGAAGAATCCAGAACTCTACACTGGCTGCTTCCATCTCTAAATGCGAATTTCATTACCCTCATACCTAAAGAAGAGCAGTCTACTACTGTGGAAAAATTCATGCCAATAGCACTCTGTAATGTTATATATAAGGTCATCTCCAAATTCATTGCTTCTCGACTGAAACTGCTACTTCCCCTGCTCATATCACCGGAATAATCGGGATATGTAGAAGGATGGAAAATCATCGATGACATCATTCTCACCCATGAGATCATTCATTCACTAAAGCACCACAAAAAAGTAGGTATGCTTCTCAAAATTGATCTCTCTAAAGCTTTTGACAAGTTAAGTTGGATGTACATTCAAAAAATTCTTACAGCCTTTGGCTTCTCTCCTCCAAGGGTTAGATGGGTAATGAATCTTGTCTCTTCTATGTTTTTTTTCCATTCTGGTCAACGGAATTCCTTCTCATCCTTTCCATCCCTCTAGAGGAATTTTTCAAGGAGATCCCCTCTCTCCTCTTCTTTTTGTCCTAATGGCCGAAGGATTAGGTTGTCTCATCAAGAATTCTCTTCATAGTCAGCAACTCAGAGGCATCTCAGTCCATAACTCCCTAGCTATCAGTCATCAACAATTTGTGGATGACAACAGGTTGTTTGGGCATCCATTTGTTCAATAAGCACAAACGTTTAAATCTCTGCTTGATGATTTCTCAGAAGCATCTCGAGCCAGCACTAATATTTCCAAATCCCAAATCTTTTTTTTGCACACTCCCTCTATGACTCAGACTTCTATAGCCCGCATTCTCGATCTCTCTGTAGCTTCTCTACCCTCCAAGTATCTGGGGGCCCCTTTGACTTATTCTACACTAAAACATGCCTCCTACAACATCCTCCTTGAAAAAATTGAAGCTCGCCTTTCCTCTTGGACCTAGAGAGCCCTCAATATGGCTAGTCGGCTGGTGTTGGTCAAGGCCATGTTGCAATCAATGCCTCTGTATCTTTTCTCTGTTTTGGTGGCACCAAAATGGGTGCTTAATAAAATAAGAAATTTACAATGCAACTTTCTATGGGGATCCTCTGGGAAAAATCGTAAATGGGCATTGGTGAAATGGATGACAATTTGCCTTCCAAAAAATAATGGAGGCATTGGTCTCCAAGACCCTCAACACAACAATGCAGTTATGGGAGCAAGGATATGGTGGCAATGGCTCTCAGCTCCGCACACACTGTGGGCTATACTCTAGACTTCCAAATATGAAAATAATAGACTACCATAAGATTTAATCAGACTCACATCCAGTGAAAAGTTCTCCTTAATTTGGAATGCAGCCAAACAACACAGTGACATGATCCAACAGCACATTTTTTGGGAAATTAGAGATGGAAGCACTACTTGTTTGTTGGCCGACTCATGGAAACAAAGACCCAAGTTAAGAAACATTTTTAGACTCCATAGATAGATGAATGGGGCATACAAAAGAAGAAAAAAGTCAATCAGCAGTGGGCTCCCATCCTCAACCAGGGGTATAGACAATGTTTAAATGCGGCACAAATTATCAGTCAAGGAACAGAGCAATTCCACAATGAGATTGACACAGAACTTATGAACCGAAAAATTAGATATTCTGAGAAGAAGGATATTCTAAGATGGGGGTATACTCGTCATGGGATTTTTACCACTAAGGAGGCATACAACCTTTTGATCAGAAATCAGGTACCCAAAGACCCTCTTTGGGATAGAATTTGGTCACCCGGAATTTGGCCCAAGATATCGACGTTTCTTTGGCTGCTATATCAAAAAAGGATACTCACTTGGGACAACCTCACGAAAAAAAGCTTCCACGAACCTTCAAGATGTCCCAATTGCAATCAACAAGAAGAGACCATACAACATCTTATGGATTCGTGCAATTTAGCCAATAAATTATGGGAAAGAACTAGTTTCAGATGTCAAATAGGATACAAAGTTTTAGGGGATATTATGAACACCATTCGAAACTGGGAAATTGATCCTTACAAGAGTAGGTTGCTAAAATCTTTGTGGAAAATCATTCCAGGCCTTCTCCTCTGGACAATATGGAAGGAAAGGAATAGGCGCATTTTCAAAAATCAATGCACACCTTTAGATACCATATGGAGTAATTTTTGCCACAATCTTCAGGAAACCTTGGCTTTTCAAAAGTGGCAAGAAGATGATTTTCCCACCCTTCCTCAGGAGCAGAACATTTGGGAGAAGGCATCTTCTGATTACCAAGAAACAAGAGGACCTTCGTAACTCTTCCAACAATCCAAAATCATCAAGAAAATGGTTGCCTCCTCCAAAAGGAATGATACAATTAAATTTTGATGGGGCTTCCAAAGGCAACCCAGGCATGGCAGGCTACGGAGGCATCTTCAGGGATCATAGAGGAAAACCATTTCCTGTCTTCCTTGGTTCTTTAGGATGGGACACGAACAACTCAGCTAAGCTAGAAGGACTATGGTAGGTACTTTCTCTAGCTCAACAACACTGCTTCCACCCTATTGTGATCGAAAGAGACTCATAGATCCTTATCAATATGGCTAACCAAGTTCTTCGAGGGACCCCTGCTCACAAAGTGGCTAACAACTGGAGATTAGCAGCTTGATTAGATCTCATTGAACAATGGCTCAAAACCAATAGAGCGATCACCTTCAAACATGTCAAAAGGGAAGGCAATAAAGTGGATGATCTCTTGGAAAATTTGGGGGTGGACAGTGATCAAGTTCTACACTCAGGATCACTTGACATTCTAAATGATAGCTCTCATATACATGAATGCACTGATTTGGTGCACAATGATGTAGAATTCCCAGATGAGGGTGTTTAATGCAATGGGTACGCTAAGGCAGCTGTGGGCTGGCAAGTGGATTTGTCACATGGCCACCCACGTCCTCATCATGTTTAAACTAAATCGAGCAACCGCCACTCTTAATTGTGCATTAATGCAGCTCGTTGGTCGAGGCTTCGTCGTTTCACTCATTAACATGGCTTCCTCAGGAATTTTTACCTCTGTTCCAATTCCTATGAGATGCAATTGTCTCCCTGCTACTGTGGAGCCGAGCTTGCACACGACCACAGGGAGACGGTGCTAGATTTTGTGTTGTATAGAGGTGGGGGCTAGTGCAAATTTCTCATAGAGTGTTTTCTGTAGCCTGCGGTCTGAGTTTCCTGTCTTTTATTTTTCTACCCACCCATAATGCCCCTTGAATATTCATCCCGAGCCTCTGATTGCTGAGTCTTCTGCTCCCATTGCCCACCCTTTCTTTGAATCAGCACCTTCTCGCCAGCTCAATTTAGCCCGGGTGAATATGCCTTGTTTATGCCAGAGGATGCGCCACAGGAGGGGCAATAGTAGAGGCAAAATTTTACACCCTCCATCCTTGTCCCTCTCTAATTCATCCTCCCCTTTGCCGGCTCAATTTACTGGTCGCTATTCAGCTACTCAAAGTGGTCGGGGGCGGGTTTGCATTGCGAGTACTCAGCTAGATGATGTTGCTCCCCAATCACCTGCTACCTTTGCTTCTTCTCCGCATCCCAATCTGTCTACCCAATTTCAATTTCAATGCACCCTTGACTATCCATGTATAATTGCGACTATCTCTGTGGCCCTTAGAGAAGATTCTCCAAACTCTAAAGAATTCGACCACAGTGATATGAAGAAAAAAGGTTTAGCTAAGGAAACGAATATTACCAGCAAGCAAGGCAGTCTAGGCACTATTCGTGGTAGAACTCAGGAAGCAGCGATGAAACGGAAGGCACTAGGAGGCAGCGATGAACAAAACAATGGAAGTAGTGATGAACAGGGCCGCACCACATACGGATGTTTCAAGAACAACGAAGACAATATCGGTGACAAGAAGGATGCAGAAGATGACATGGATGCTTATAGGTGCCTGATAGTTGAAGAACCTCCATCTAATTCTAATGGCGCCTAGCATGTCAAGTTTTATCAGGTTTTTTGTTCCCGGTTCCCATTCTTATGGGTCTACTTCCCAGATTTTATGTAATGTTGTTAATTTTGTTGAACTTTCAAACCCTGTTCCTCTCTAGTATAACTGGGTGGTTTCCCCTATGTGGGCAACAAACTTTTATTGTGTCTGGACTAGTATCCCCTGTGTGGGCAGTCCATTTCCAGTTTTTTCTATTGATTATTCCATATTTTTGGGCTAGCACTGCAGAGGCGAGTGCCTCCATGTAATATTTTTGTTACACTAATAGAATTTAGACTAATTTAGAAAAAAAAACATGTTGTGAAAGAAATAATTTGGAAAAAATTTGGTGTAGGATTTCAAATCTAAAATTTACAATATACTTTGAAATATTTTTAAATAAAATTATTTTTAATTTTTAAAATTAAGAAATTTATTTTTTTTCAATTAAAAATTTTGACATATTATTAAAGTGATATTGTAAAAAATTATACTTCACTAAAGCATAGATAAAAACCACCAATGCAATGTAAAAATGAACACAACCACTCTCAAAAAAATTTAAATGATGTTTGTTTTCAGTTAGGTCAAATTCTTGTCCTTTTCCAGACCCTCAAGGGTATTTAGGAAGATCTCAAGGAGATTGAGAAGATGTAGACTTGTACCAGCTCTGGAAAAACCTTGGAGGAGCAGCCTTCATGTTCAATGGAGAAGGAAAACACAGTTGAGGAAGAAGCTCTTGCTTCTACATCTCACCAAGGTATGATTTAAAATTCATCTATTGTCATTTCAGCACATTGTATGAAGGGATCTACATCTTTGCATGTTGTTGATTTAGAGCAACAGAGCTACACTGCTTTGTGCAAAGGCAGGAGGGAAGAAGAGAGGGACCATTCCCCATTAGAGCATTCACATGGAAGCTTCATTCATGAAGCAATAGAGGGTGGAGTGATGGATGGTAGACATCTTGAAGTGGGAAACCCTTTCTCCCTTTTATATGACCCTTTTTCAATGAGCACACCCCTGCTCAAAGAGAAACTTCTACTTGCAGAAAATCCATGGCCCCTTTGGTTTTGGAAGGCCATGCATGAGGAGAAGGCCTCATGGGAAGAATTCATTGGATCTGCACTTCAGCACATCATGGAGTGGAAAGTTCTTCAATAGTTTGGGGAGGATCTTCCCTTCTCACAGGAGCATATAGTAGATGGAGGACATCTTCGGATGGATAACATCTCTCGTGACTGTGTTGGAGATTTCTTGAGCCATGCATATCATGATGGGAGATTTTTGCCTACCACCCATTTGGGTCCTCATAGGGTCAAATTGATCCTCGGGAAGATTGCATTTCAAGATCCCATGAAATGCAGGAATTTGATTTGGGATGATGGTAGCCCTCATGGGAGGAGTACTAGGATGAAGGGTGGAAGGAGAAATCCACAAGTGGTTGAGTGGATGTGGATGGAGAGCAAGAAGTTGGAGAGCTACTTGCAGATCTATGACACTGGGCAGCAGGAGGCTTGGCTGCGTTGGTTGCTCTTGAAAGAGTTTGGCCATCATTCTCTTTCTAAGGGTATGTGGCTAGATACTTGCATCATGGAGGAGCAAGGAGTATGGACACATTATGTTGGCATAACATTATTCATGTCAAGTACCATGTTGTCACTACATGATTTGGACGATGGAAGTATAAGGAGGCAGCAAAAGATTTTGTTGCTTGGGAAGATCTTGAGAGAGCAAGGACAGATTTTCTCTCACTGTTTTCATTATGTTGCAGGAGTAGAAGATGGCACTATCATAGTGCAAAGGGGTTACTCCTTGACCTTAGATGTTCAAGAAGGAATTTCTTCATGGGAAGGACTTCTCATATGTAGCAGCATTATGGGAGATGCCCTTGACATTCTGCATGTCAAATATTGGAGCTATGTGTTGATGGGAGCCTATTTGCATAGGCCAACAATGTTGTCACTTTGGAGCTGGGATTTATTGATGGATTATTCCTAGGATCACTTCTCACTCGATGCACTTGGTGAGAAAATAGGAGGTGAAGAAGGTGAAGTGGTAGATTGAGACATCTACTACTATGGTGGGCTTTTCTTGACTTGGGTTTCCAAGCAAGAGGAGAAGGACTTTCATGCAGCACTTGGTTCATCCCCCCTAATGGGAGTGTGCCAAACTATTATTGAGGATTCATCCATGAGTCCATGTGTCTTCTTGCTTCCAACATATGGTGAGAGCTTTTGCTTGCATCCTCTTACCATCTTTTGGAAGTGCATTGCTCCACAAGAGGGCAAGCTATTCATTAAGGTCCATGACCTACATTGGGCCAAGTTATATGATGGAGAGACCCATATTTTATGTGGCCTTGGGAAAAGATGTTTTTCTTACATGTATGTTCATTTGATTCATATGATTAACCATGTAACAGGAAAAAAATTGCCATGTATTCTTCTAAAGTAGCAGTATGTAAAACTGCACTGTGAAGACTTGGGAAACTGTTGGTACTCTCTTGCGTCACATAGAATGATACACATAACTACATTATTTCGAATTATATTAATGCTTTCCAATAACTTATGGAATCACAATATTTCAACGACTATAGATATTTGAAAAAAAATAAGTATTATATCAAATATATATTTTTAATAATATTACTAATTAAAAAATCATATTAAAACAAGGTATATTAATACTTTTCTGTTACTTTTTGGATATCATAAATTTAATTATTCCAAATATTAAATAAATAATCAATATAATTCAACCACCTATCATGGATAAATACAAGCTGTAATGGCAATCATAATATATTTCTATTTAACTACCAAAAATACAATGAGTCCATATTTATTTTATTTTTTTTAAATATAAAACTGAAAATACATTGGAAAGTAGAAACTTGACAATATTCATACATTAAAAAAAAATGTATTGATATTTCTCTTCCATTTTTTTGCATAAATTTCTACAAATGAAAAAAATTAAAAACAACTATTTTTTTAATGTCTACGTATTAAAATAAATATGATTCACACAAATATAATTGATTATATAATCGTAACCGTTAATAGTCTATAAATAAATTATATAAAATTCACAATTCAAACTTCTTCTTAAAACAAAAATAAATTCCAAAAAACCCCTAAACCTAACTCTCAACTCTCGTAACAAATATACTATGACTATAAATATTTCACCGATTTACGAGAGTTGGGCCCAACGTAGATTGTTGACCAGAGATTCCTTCCATTGTGGATTGCCCATCAGGTAGATTGTTGGCCAGAGATTCCGTCTGTTTCATGACCGATCAAGACCCAATCCACCACCGTCGGGTTTCAATGGAAACAACTCCAACGTATATTCCGATAGTGAGCTATAGGCCGGGTCCACGTCGGATATTACCCTGCGTGGCTGCTTCACTTGATTTCCGATTCCAATCTATATTGTACAGAAAATATTAGTATGATTGTACAGAAAATGTTAATATGGTTATGATATTCTTTGCATGTAATGTCAACGGAAAATTACATTAAGAATATTGTAATTATACTTACATCGGATTCCCCCTTAAACGTTGCCCTGAGTTGCCTCTCCGCTTGATCTCCAATTCCGATCTATATATTATACAGAAAATTTTGTTGTATGATTATTCTCTGCATGTAATGTTAACAGAAAATTACATGAATAAAATTGTAATAGTACGTACATCTGAAGAGGAGGGCGTGATACTTGCCAATTTTGGGATGGAGAGCGTTGTGCCTTCAACTCTCCCGTAGTTCTTGAGAAGGGAAGTGATTCTCTCTGTATCCTCCACGGTGGGCGACTGCATGCCATTTCTGTATATATCTTCCAGTATTTCCTTTTGCTGCGGTGTTGGTTTCCATCTCGTACTCACACTTTTAGTGGTGCTGTTCTCTGCATTAAAAAAAGACAGGTCAAGGCAAATAAGTAAATCATCAAATACAACGATTTCTATATACAAAACATGAAACATATTTAGATAGTAGATAAAATCAAAAAGAGCGAAGAATTTAAAACAAGACCTGCAATGTTTTTATCCATAACTTCTGTGTTTTTAAAACAAGATCTGCAATTGTTCGGTTCCTCTTTCCTCAGACCAACGTTGTGGCAATGGCAATGAAATGAGGTGGACGAAGAGAAGGTGACAATGTATGTGAAACAAACATCAATATATAATGGCTTTAGGGCTTCAAAGTTTATCAACTTTTCCAGCTATTAAAATTCCAATGTATACACATTTCAAAGTTAAATTGTTGATATACACATGTAATGTGTAAAAAGAGTTAGTTTGACTATTTGGAAATATTAATATTAAATTTATTATATTTTATTTCCTTTATCAAAAATTTAAATTTAGAGTTCAAGGTTTACCAAAGTTTCCAGTTATTAGAATTCCAATCTATAGACGTTTCAAAGTTACATTGTAGGTATACACATTTAATTTACAAAAAGAGTTAGTTTGACTAAATGGAAATCTTAATACATTTTATACATGTTTCCAGTTATTAGAATTCCAATGTATAGACGTTTCAAAGTTACATTGTTGGTATACACATTTAATGTACAAAAAGAGTTAGTTTGACTAAATGGAAATGTTAATACATTTTATACACATATTTCTATAGTGTAATTTATTTAAGTTTATTATATTTTATTTCGGTTATGAAAACTTTAAAATGATGTTTGTTCACTGTATTTGATATTGGTTCTGAAAAGTGTGAAATTTTTTTATCGAATATATTTTTTAAATAAAAAATATATTTTATTATAAAATATATTTTTAAGTTAATAAGTTTCAATGTTAGAAGAGAAATTATAGTGAAAAAGATCCTAATATATTGATTAAAGAAATATTGACTAGATTTATTTAATAAGATATTATGAAATAAAAAATAGTGCAAAGTTTTCAATTCTAAAATTTATTATTAAATTTTAAATGTTATAATGGAGATTAAGATTGCAAAAGTTAAAAGGGACATAATACATTAATTAAAGAAATATTGACTAGATTTATTTAATAAGATATTATGAAATAAAAAATTCAGTGCAAAGTTTTCAATTCTAAAATTTATTATTTAATTTTAAATGTTATAATGGAGATTAAGATTGCAAAAGTTAAAAGGGACATAATACATTAATTAAAGAAATATTGACTAAATTCATTTAATTACATGTTATGAAAGAAATAATGTGGAAAATTTTTGATGTAGGATTTCAAATCTAAAATTTATAATATACTTTTAAATATTTTTTAAATATAATTATTTTTAAATATTTGTTAGTTTTTAAAACTAAGAAATTTATCTTTTTTTCAACTAAAAATTTTGACATATTATTAAAGTGATATATTAAAAAAAATTATATTTCACTAAAGCAATAGTTAAAAACCTCCAATATAATGTAAAAATGAACACAGCTACTCTAAAGAAAATTTAATGATGTTTGTTTTCATTTAGGTCAAATTCTAGTTTATTGTGAAAATTCAAAAGGTTTTTGAAAATGATAAAGATCTTTATTCTTCATTTTCAAATTGCTCTTTTCTCATGTTATGGAAAAGGTAAAGAAATGTTCACTAATTTTCTTACTTCTATGTTAAGTAAAATTTAATAAGATATTAAATATAAAATTAATAACTTAGTTATTGAATGATTTTTCAACTTTAAAGACACTGTTTTTCAAATAAAATATTTAAGACATGTTAGCAAAGAAGGCTGAGGAATTCGCGGACGGTCAAAATTAGTAGGAATCTGGTCAAAAGAAATTAAGAAATCTTGGAGTAGCATTGTTTGAATCATGTTTTTGATGGTGGAAATAGGTTCACCACCATCACAAACCACTAGGGCACCCAAAATATTGAAGTTTGATAGTTAATTCTTGTTAGACTATGACATTAGCGAAGGAGTTGTCTAAGAGGTGAAGGAATTGCCTGAGTGCCAAAAGTGGCCGAAATCAGGGAATTTTTTTTTTAAGAAATCTTGTAGTAGCACTATTTTAATCATGTTTTTTTATGGTGGAAATAGTTTCAGCACCATCAAAAACCTCTAGGGCACCCAAAATATTGAATTTTGATAGCTATAATTTGAATTTACAAAAAATTTGCAATGCATAGATTAACACCTCAATTTTGGTAAAACAAAAAAAGTTAAACCTGAAAATATAGATAATGCAAGAATCCCGCCTATTTGGATCATTGGTGACTAGAAATTCAAAATCCCTAAGCATTGGAAATGAAAGTGTAAAGGTATATATTTTTCTATTGCATCATGAAAAATTCCACTCATTAATGCATACCCCACCTTAAAGAGATTTGGGAAATGAAAAAATGAATACCTTCACCCCAATTCCAATCTATATAATATTATTAATTTAAAAATTATATTAAAATTTATATTTATTTGATTGAGTTTTTTAAAATTCCAAAGTGAACAAATATTAAAAAATTAAAATGATTGTGAATTCCAAATAACATATATATATGGCACATGCAATCCATAAATACAAATTTTTACATACTATAAATCAAAATATTTGACAATGTCGATGTGAAAATATTATGAGTAAAGTTATTTTTTATTTTTTAAATATAAAATTGAAAATAAATTTAGTTAGTTAGGAATTTGCGGTTTGTGTAGGCAGTTGGAATTATATCGACAAAGTCAATGGGGTTTTTTGAGTCAAAACACGAGAGAGATATAATTAACATATTTCATCCAAAAGTAAAGGCATAGGAGAAAAATTGACCAAGAACAGAGTAATGCGCAATGCGCAAACCTAATAATATATTTTTTATCATTTTTTCCCCAAAGTAAAAAATACTTCTGGTTGTATATTGTGTATTTCTTTTATATATATATATTCGTGAGAGTCAATATATTTTACAAGATTAGATTGAAACTACATCGCTTCCTACGCACTGTAAAACCAAAATTACAGATGTTTCACACCATAAAAACTCTAATTTATGTGCAGGTTGAATACCTCCAAAACACTGGCAGAGACATAAACTTATGAATTCTATTAGAAACATAAATTTCACCATCTATATATGACGTACATTTCACATTCTATATATAGTGACAAGCAAATTTATTAATATTTTTTTCACCTTCTATATATCGCCACAAGCAAATTTTTTAATAATTTTTTTAATATATAGTTGTGTGATTTGCATATTGATTGCGGGCGATGTTGAGCATCTAATTTTGCATTCGATGACCATACCCAATATAGTATTCACCATCTTTAATTTACTGATTGTTTTTTTCTTGCAGATATGAAAAATAGTAAGCCAGTCAAAAATTAAATTACTTCAGTGTTGCTGGATTCTTTTTGTACTCCAGAAATGCCACCATCAAATTCATTTAATGAAATAGATGGAATTTTTTCCAACATCTTATATAGGTTTTCTTTTCTATTCCAGAAATGACAATCAAATTCATTTAATAAAATAGTTGCGATTATTTTCAACCATCTTCCAAAGCTCTCAAAACTTGAACAGCCGACCGAGTTATTTGAATAAAGCCAAGAACAGAGCTTTAATAAATACATTTATACGATGAATATGGAGTCATTGTCAAGGCCTAGCCTTAACATAAATGAATTCTCAAAATCTTTTGCCCCGATTAGGGAATCTGTATGGCTCATGCCGAAAATCATAATCAGAGAGACCCTGACCGCTCCATATTCACACCGCGAATCCATAACAAGATAAAATGGAGTTGTTATCAATGAAAACCAGGAAGGGAGCGGTGAGCTTACCTACAGGAATAACGAAACATATAAAGGTTGTAGCGTAGCTTACCACTTTAAGAGACGATACTAAAAGAATTTTCATCAGTAGTCCTTGAAGCTAGTTACCTAGACCAGAGAACTCCAGCAAGAAACCCTACAAACGGAGTCACCATTAGCAACCCAAACATGGTGCGAAACCCAATAAATGGAAGTACAGGAATGACTTACCTGGAAAAGATCCTGCATTATACAAGACTACGGTGAGTGAAACAACCACATCGGAACCCTATTGATCAGAAACCAGGTAAAAGATTCCGCATTATACAAGACTAGGGTAGTGAATCAAACCCATCTGAACCTTATTTATCATAAATCATAAACTGTAAATAAAACTTATAAACTGTTAAAGGTAAATCGTTGGTACCCATCAGATAAGAAAGAAACATTTGGGTTTATCTTGAAGGACGGAGTCAGGACTACGTGACTTGTCGGCATATACAAATAGGGCATGGATACCACAACAAAAAATTTCTTTTCAATTTAATTCTAAAAACTAATATAATAAAATTTTTAACGATAAAATTGTATAGTCAAAAGTAATATTCAATATGCTCAGGTGGATGTAAACCAAGATCTACTTCGATAATATAAATTCATGGCAACCACCCACATCATATGAGAGGATGCTGTCTGCAACAGAAAAATGGTGGTTTGAAATATAGGGCTTTCTTCCTTGGGATTGAATTAGTCAATGGTGTCAATGGATATAAATAAAAAGTTTAAAAGTGCCATCATTGATAAAAAAAAAAAAAAAACCAAACTGTTTATAAATTTTTATTTTTTTTAAACTTGAAATCAAATTGATAATCAAATCCTATAAATCTAAAATCCACTTATGATCTAAATTCCACTTACGATGAAGCCCTATTTCTGTAAAGCTGAAAATTTCCAAATTGAAAATCAAATCTATAAACCCAAATTCATGATAATGAAAGAAAGGAGAAAAAAATACGATAAGAATAAGGCATATTGAGAGTTTCTATTTTGTCGATTTCTTTTTGATACGATTAATTCATCCTGTGTGACATATTACTATTTGGTATGAAAAAAATTTATCCAACTAACCTTTTAATCCTATTAATGCGCGTGGCTTATGCAATCACAATATTTCAGTTGATATCGATGGATGTTTATCATTATTTCTAGATGATGGAATATTAGTTTAAATAAATAAAATGATACACATAACTACATTATTTCTAATTATATTGATAACATGCTTATGGAATCACAATATTTCCAACGACTATAGATATTTGAAAAAAAATAAGTATTATATCAAATATATATTTTTAATAATATTATAATTTAAAAAATCATATTAAAACAAGATATATTAATACTTTTATACATTACTTTTTAGATATCATAAATTTAATTATTCCAAATATTAAATAAATAATCAATATAATTCAACCACCTGTCATGGATAAATATAAGCCGTAATGGCAATCATAATATTTAACTACCAAAAATACCATGAGTCCATATTTATTTTATTTTTTTTAAATATAAAACTGAAAATACATTGGAAAGTAGAAACTTGACAATATTCATACATTAAAAAAAAAAAATGTCTACGTATTAAAATAAATATGATTCACACAAATATAATTGATTATATACCCCTAAACCTAACTCTAAACTCCCGTAACAAGTAGACTATGACTATAAATATTTCACCGATTTATGAGAGCTGGGCCCAACGTAGATAGTTGACCAGAGATTCCTTCCACTGTGGATTGCCCATCAGGTAGATTTATGAGAGTTGGGCCCAACGTAGATTGTTGGCCAGAGATTCCGTCCGTTTCATGACCGATAAGGACCCAATCCACCACCCAATCCACCACCGTCGGGTTTCAGTGGAAACAACTCCAACGTATATTCCGATAGTGAGCTATAGGCCGGGTCCACGTCGGATATTACCCTGCGTGGCTGCTTCACTTTATTTCCGATTCCAATCTATATTGTACAGAAAATATTAGTATGATTGTACAGAAAATGTTAATATGGTTATGATATTCTTTGCATGTAATGTCAACGGAAAATTACATTAAGAATATTGTAATTATACTTACATCGGATTCCTCCTTAAACATTGCCCTGAGTTGCCTCTCCGCTTGATGTCCAATTCCGATCTATATATTATACAGAAAATGTTCTGACCACTACCAATTATTCTCTCTGCATTATAATATCAACAAGAAAATTACATAAATAAAATTAAATAATTTTCCACATCAGAGAGGCATTTTAAGTTTGGGATAAGAAACAATTGTGCCATCAAAACTGAACGAAAAATTGCGAAAGTATTAGTGCACATCAATAATGAATTCAATGATCTTTTAAGTACTTATCTCCTCTCTGCACCGAATATGTGAGTTTCTAATGCCCATTTTGCATTACTCTTTTCATCTGTGTTAAGGGTTTGAAACAATCGACCGTTTGCCACTAACTCTCCCGTAGTTCTTGAGAAGGGAAGTGATTCTCTCTATATCCTCCACGGTGGGCGACTGCATGCCATTTCTGTATATATCTTCCAGTATTTCCTTTTGCTGCGGTGTTGGTTTCCATCTGGTACTCACACTTTCAGTGGTGCTGTTCTCTGCATTAAAAAACAGACAGGTCAAGGCAAATAAGTAAATCATCAAATACAACAATTTCTATATAAAAAACATGAAACATATTTAGATAGTAGATAAAATAAAAAAGAGCAAAGAATTTAAAACAAGACCTGCAATGTTTTTATCCATAACTTCTGTGTTTTTAAAATAAGATCTGCAATTGTTCGGTTCCTCTTTCCTCAGACCAACGTTGTGGCAATGGCAATGAAATGAGGCGGATGTATGTGAAACAAACATCAATATATAATGGTTTTAGGGCTTCAAAGTTTATCAACTTTTCCAGTTATTACAATTCCAATGTATACACATTTCAAAGTTAAATTGTTGATATACATATGTAATGTGCAAAAAGAGTTAGTTTGACTACTTGGAAATATTAATACATTTTACGCATAGTGTAATTTATAGTTTCAATATATTTTATTTTGATTATTCAATTAAATTTACTATATTTTATTTCGGTTTTACATCAATATATAATGGTTTTTAGGGCTGGATGGTTTACCATCTTTTCCAGTTATTAGAATTCCAATGTATACACATTTCAAAGTTAGATTGCTTATATACACATTTACCATGAAAAAAGAGTTAGTTTGACTAAATGGAAATGTTAATACATTTTATACACGTTTCCAGTTATTAGAATTCCAATCTATGGACGTTTCAAAGTTACATTGTTGGTATACACATTTAATATACAGAAAGAGTTAGTTTGACTAAATGGAAATGTTAATACATTTTATACGCATATTTCTATAGTGTAATTTATTTAAGTTTATTATATTTTATTTCCTACAATTACGAAAACTTTAAAATCATGTTTGTTCACTTTGTATTTGATTTTGGTTATGAAGAAGTGTGAAATTTTTTTATCCGAATATATTTTTAAATAAAAAATATATTTTATGATAAATTTATATTTTTAAGTTAATAATTTTCAATGTTAAAAGAGAAATTATAGTGAAAAAGATCCTAATATATTGATTAAAGAAATATTGACTAGATTTATTTAATAAGATATTATGAAATAAAAAATTCAGTGCAAAGTTTTCAATTCTAAAATTTATTATTTAATTTTAAATGTTATAATGGACATTAAGATTGCAAAAGTTAAAAGGGACATAATACATTAATTAAAGAAATATTGACTAAATTCATTTAATTACATGTTATGAAAGAAATAATGTGGAAAATTTTTTATGTAGGATTTCAAATCTAAAATTTATAATATACTTTTAAATATTTTTTAAATATAATTATTTTTAAATATTTGTTAGTTTTTAAAACTAAGAAATTTACCTTTTTTTCAACTAAAATTTTTGACATATTATTAAAGTGATATATTAAAAAAAATTATATTTCACTAAAGAAATAGATAAAAACCTCCAATATAATGTAAAAATGAACACAGCTACTCTAAAAAAAAAATCAAATGATGTTTGTTTTCATTTAGGTCAAATTCTAGTTTATTGTGAAAATTCAAAAGGTTTTTGAAAATCTTAAAGATCTTTATTCTTCATTTTCAAATTGCTCTTTTCTCATGTTATGGAAAAGGTAAAGAAATGTTCACTAATTTTCTTACTTCGATGTTATGTAAAATTTAATAAGATATTAAATATAAAATTAATAACTTAGTTATTGAATGATTTTTAAACTTTAAAGACACTGTTTTTCAAATAAAATATTTAAGACATGTTAGCAAAGAAGGCTGAGGAATTGGCGGACGGTCAAAATTGGCAGGTATGTGGTCAAAAGAAATTAAGAAATCTTGGAGTAGTAGTGTTTGAATCATGTTTTTTATGGTGGAAATAGGTTCACCACCATGAAAAACCACTAGGGCACCCAAAATATTGAAGTTTGATAGTTAATTCTTGTTAGACTATGCCATTAGCAAAGGAATTGCCTGAGTGCCAAAAGTGGCCGAAATTAGGGAATTTTTTTTTTAAGAAATGTTGAAGTAGCACTATTTTAATCATGTTTTTTATGGTGGAAATAGTTTTAGCACCATCAAAAACCTCTAGGGCACCCAAGATATTGAATTTTGATAGCTATAATTTGAATTTACAAAAAAATTGCAATGCATAGATTAACACCTCAATTTTGCTAAAAAAAAAATTAAACCTGAAAATATAGATGATGCAAGAATCCAGCCTATTTGGATCATTGGTGACTAGAAATTCAATCCCTAAGCATTGGAAATGAAAGTGTAAAGGTATATATTTTTCTATTGCATCATGAAAAATTCCACTCATTAATGCATACCCCACCTTAAAGAGATTTGGGAAATGAAAAAATGGATACCTTCACCCCAATTCCAATCTATATAATATTATTATTTTAAAAATTATATTAAAATTTATATTTATTTAATTGAGTTTTTTAAAATTCCAAAGTGAACAAATATTAAAAAATAAAAATGATTGTGAATTTCAAATAATTAATATATATATATATATATATATATATATATATGTGTGTGTGTGTGTGTGTGTGTGTGTGTATGGCACATGCAATCCATAAATACAAATTGTTACATACTAGAAATCATAATATTTGACAATGTAGATGTGAAAATATTATGAGTAAAGTTATTTTTTATTTCTTAAATATAAAATTGAAAATAAATTTAGTTAGTTAAGAATTTATAGTTAAAATTTATCATTTCAATCAATTTTTGTAAAATTTTAAATAAACTATATCAAAATATTATTTTTAAAAATTTTCCAAAACATATAACAAGTAAACTAAAACTGCTCATTTATATTAAAAAAAAAACAAAAAACTTCTTAAATAAATATTGGCCATGAATGAAGTGGAGGTGGCAACGTATGTGAAATAAACATCAATAGCTGTGGCCATGAATGAAGTGGAGGTGACAATGTATGTGAAACAAACATCAATATATAATGGTTTTCTAGCTTGAAGGTTTAGCAACTTTTCTGGTTATTAGAATTCCAATGTATACACATTTTAAAGCTAAATTGTTGATATACACATTTAATGTGAAAAAATAAGTAGTTTGACTACTTAGAAATATTAATACATTTGATGCACATATTTTTATAGTGTAATTTATAGTTTCAATATATTTTATTTTGACTATTAAATTAAATTTATAATATTTTATTTCAGTTATCAAAAGTTTGAAATGATGTTTGTTTTTTGGTTATCAAAAAATTGAAATTCTTTTATTAAATATATTTTTAAAATAAAAATGATATTTTATTATAAATTTTTATTTTTAAGTTAATAAGTTTCAATGTTAGAATATATAATTAAAGATATCATAATATTCTGATTAAAGAAATGTTGACTAGATATGTTTAATAAAATATTATGAATTAAAGAATTCAGAGCAAGTTTTCAAAACTAAAATTTATAATTTAGTTCTAAATGTTATAATGGAGGTTAAGATGGAAAAAGTTAAATATAACATAATACATTGATTAAAGAAATATCAATTAAATTCATTTAATAACATGGTATCAAATAATCTAACTAAGCAATTTTGGGGTCTCCTCGATTGGAGCTCGTGAGCCATGATCGCCTAGGGTTTCTGTTAGACTCTGCAACGATGAGAGTCACACTGCACAACACCAGTCTGTAACATTATAGCCCCTCTGGAGACAAAATCAAACAACAAACAGCTCCTTAGCAACGGAAACCCCTCCGAGGGGGGTCTCAGCACCTCCCCCTAACGGCAATAGCGAGATCCAATTTCCTAATGTGACCATAATGGCTTCTGAAAAGATTCAGACTGATACCGCTGCACAGCAGCCTGACCAAGATGCACAAGAAAAACAAAAAGGACCACATGAAGCTAATGTATCGCATCAGGGTGGGCAGCAAGATTCAATAACCAATAAGGATATCCACAAATCGACCTCTGCCACTTGAAGACCCATTGCAGCAGAGAGAGCCAAAATAGATTTACCAAGTCATCGGATTAATGCCAAAATCCATTTCATGAAGGAACACACTCTCATAGGGAAATTTATTGGCTTCTGGCCAACGGAGAAGGCCCTGTAGGGATGGATTGCAGCTAAATGGAAACCAAAGGGACATGTCACCCTGTAGCTAGGACCAAAAGGTTTCTTCACAGCTATTTTCAATAGTTTAGAAGACAAAAATAGAGTCTTAGATGGCGGCCCCTACTTCTTCAACTCAGTGGGTCTGTATTTGCGAGACTGGATCGCAAGATTCAATCTAGACAAAGAGGATTTCAGTTGGGCACCAGTCTGGATCCAGATGTATTCCCTACCGTTGGAGTACTGGGATGAAGAATCACTGAAAGACATAGGAAATGGTCTGGGCGAGTTCATAAAGATCGCCGAAGAAACGAAGCTCAGAAGATACACCTATTATGCCTGCATCTGTGTCTATATTTACCTAGACAAAGCTCTATCGGACTCGGTAAGTCTATATCATGATGATTTTGAATGGATTCAGCCCATAGATTATGAACATGTGCCCTTTAGATGTAGAAAATGCCATGCCCATGGCCATCTTTTTCATGATTTCCCTTTAAATGGTACCCCAAAAACCAATGCTGCATCAGATAAATCTGATTCCGAAGGATTTACCAAAGTCTCCAATTGTAAAAGGCACCACAAAAAGCCCGCATCGGGTCCTAAAATTCCCACAGCCAACTCCTCCATTCCCTCTACTAGAAATATCTTTGATATTTTGGCACAAAAAACCACGAATGACACTGAGCCCCCCAAACAAGCTGCTAATACACCCAAGCCATCTTCGGTAATCCACTCCTCGTACACAATGAATGCACCCAAGACATCGAATGATACAACAATCCTAAAATCCAGACTCAATAAAGAATCGACACATTCTACAAGGTACCGAATGGAATGGACATTGATATATTTCTTCACACCTATCCATTCTAATGACTCCATGGTGGAAAGTAGTCAACCCAAACATATGGAAGAGGAACCTGAAAGTATTGACATTGGGGATCTAGACATATTATGCCTTGAGCAAGCATGCAGGAAGAAAGAGTTTGATAAAATCCCGGCCAGACAGCTAGAAAGTTTGGAGGTAATCCTTTCTAGAGCACATCAGCAGCGAACTTTAGGAATACAACCAGGTAGTCAGTGGGATGGGAAAAAACTTCCCAAAGATACCAAGAAACGAGGGAGAAAGACATATATGCAAAGAACCATCATCATTGAGGAAATGCAGGTGGAGTAAGGCAGATATTCCAAGTTAACAAAGTACTACAGGCCACTACCCAATATTGAACCATGAAGCTCACATCATGGAACTTAAGAGGGTTAAATGAACAAGAAATAAGTGTAATGATCAAAAACATGATATAGCAGGAGAGACCTTAAATATTATTTATGCAAGAAACAAAATGTAACAGTAATACACTTGGCTCCATTCTCTCGAGAGCTTGGCTAGGAAGCCACTCAGTCGCAGTGGATGCCTCGGGAGCTTCAGGTGGACTTGCAATAGCATGGGATACACAAGCTATATCGCTCACTAATATCCATGCGTCTCATCATCTCATCCAAGCTACTTTTCATCTTATAGGAACTAATATTCATGGAAATCTTACTAATGTATCTTTCCCCGTGGATGCAGCGAACAAGATGGCATTACTAAATACGATAGCATCTCTCAGTTCTACCAGAGTACATCCTCTGTGGATAACAGGTGGCAACTTCAATATGATTACTAGACTTGAGGAAAATAAAGGAGGCTGAGTCAAATTAGATATTGAAAGCAGCCACTTCAAGGATTTTATACAAAGCGATTGGCTCATTGATCTGCCATTTAATAATGGAATGTATACCTGGAACAATAGTACATCAGGTTCCCAACAAATTGCCTCTAGGTTGGATCGTTTCCTCATATCAGACAACGCCATTCATTTAGGAGGAGATATCATAGCCTCAATATTTCCTTTATCAGGGTCAGACCATTGGCCCATCTCTCTTCAATGGCAAAGACCTGGAAACTCCACACGAAGACCTTTCCATTTTGAAGCATTCTGTCTAACGAATCCAGAATTCAACAATATGTTCATCTCAATCTGGAAAAGCTTCATTTCCCCTGAAGGAACCAAAATTTACCAATTTCAACAGAGGCTCAAATATCTCAAAAGGCACATCAAGCAGTGGAATCCATCAACCTTCAGAAACATCTTTTAAGCCCAAAAAGCGCTAGCACAAGATATGGAAAAAATTCAGCGGAAAATAATTAATGAAGGAAGAATAGAAGCACTATTGGAGTAGGAACAGAACCTACAAAATCACCTGGAAGAAAGAAGAAAGCAAGAGGAGATTCTTTGGAAGAAAAAATCCATAGTAAGATGGCTAAAAGATGGAGAGAGGAATATGAAATTATTTCATCGCACCACAATAAAGAGAAGAATGCATAATAACATTACTCGAATCTAGAATCAGTAGGGAGAAAGTTTGGAAGCACATCATGATATTGAAAGAGAGCTCCTCAATCATTTCAAAAATTTTCATCAAGAACCACAAATCAACAGGCAGCCAGCCATAGATCGAATCCTCCAGCATATCCCTAAAATCATAATGGATGAACACAATAAATTTCTCCTTCGTCCAGTTACTCTATAGGAAGTTGAATTAGCAATGAATCAGTTCAAGCAGGGTAAAGCACCTGGTCCTGATGGTTTTACCTCCAACTTCTTTCATAACTTTTGGGATCTCATCAAATTGGAGGTATGGCAGGTTGTGGAAGAATCCAGAACTCTACACTGGCTGCTTCCATCTCTAAATGCGAATTTCATTGCCCTCATACCTAAAGAAGAGAAGTCTACTACTGTGGAAAAATTCAAGCCAATAGAACTCTGTAATGTTATATATAAGGTCATCTCCAAATTCATTGCTTCTCGACTGAAACCGCTGCTTCCCCTGCTCATATCACCGGAATAATCGCGATATGTAGAAGGATGGAAAATCATCGATGACATCATTCTCACCCATGAGATCATTCATTCACTAAAGCACCACAAAAAAGTAGGTATGCTTCTCAAAATTGATCTCTCTAAAGCTTTTGACAAGTTAAGTTGGATGTACATTCAAAAAATTCTTACAGCCTTTGGCTTCTCTCCTCCAAGGGTCAGATGGGTAATGAATCTTGTCTCTTCTATGTTTTTTTTCCATTCTGGTCAACGGAATTCCTTCTCATCCTTTCCATCCCTCTAGAGGAATTTTTCAAGGAGATACCCCTCTCTCCTCTTCTTTTTGTCCTAATGGCCGAAGGATTAGGTTGTCTCATCAAGAATTCTCTTCATAGTCAGCAACTCAGAGGCATCTCAGTCCATAACTCCCTAGCTATCAGTCATCAACAATTTGTGGATGACAACAGGTTGTTTGGGCATCCATTTGTTCAATAAGCACAAACGTTTAAATCTCTGCTTGATGATTTCTCAGAAGCATCTGGAGCCAGCACTAATATTTCCAAATCCCAAATCTTTTTTTTGCACACTCCCTCTATGACTCAGACTTCTATAGCCCGCATTCTCGATCTCTATGTAGCTTCTCTACCCTCCAAGTATCTGGGGGCACCTTTGACTTATTCTACACTAAAACATGCCTCCTACAACATCCTCCTTGAAAAAATTGAAGCTCGCCTTTCCTCTTGGACCTAGAGAGCCCTCAATATGGCTAGTCGGCAGGTGTTGGTCAAGGCCATGTTGCAATCAATGCCTCTGTATCTTTTCTCTGTTTTGGCGGCACCAAAATGGGTGCTTAATAAAATCAGAAATTTACAATGCAACTTTCTATGGGGATCCTCTGGGAAAAATCGTAAATGGGCATTGGTGAAATGGATGACAATTTGCCTTCCAAAAAATAATGGAGGCATTGGTCTCCAAGACCCTCAACACAACAATGCAGTTATGGGAGCAAGGATATGGTGGCAATGGCTCTCAGCTCCGCACACACTGTGGGCTATACTCTAGACTGCCAAATATGAAAATAATAGACTACCATAAGATTTAATCAGACTCACATCCAGTGAAAAGTTCTCCTTAATTTGGAATGTAGCCAAACAACACAGTGACATGATCCAACAACACATTTTTTGGGAAATTAGAGATGGAAGCACTACTTGTTTATTGGCCGACTCATGGAAACAAAGACCCAAGTTAAGAAACATTTTTAGACCTCCATAGATAGATGAATGGGGCATACAAAAGAAGAAAAAAGTCAATCAGCAGTGGGCTCCCATCCTCAACCAGGGGTATAGACAATGGTTAAATGCGGCACAAATTATCAGTCAAGGAACAGAGCAATTCCACAATGAGATTGACACAGAACTTATGAACCGAAAAATTAGATATTCTGATAAGAAGGATATTCTAAGATGGGGGTATACTCGTCATGGGATTTTTACCACTAAGGAGGCATACAACCTTTTGATCAGAAATCAGGTACCCAAAGACCCTCTTTGGGATAGAATTTGGTCACCCGGAATTTGGCCCAAGATATCGACGTTTCTTTGGCTGCTATCTCAAAAAAGGATACTCACTTGGGACAACCTCACGAAAAAAAGCTTTCACGAACCTTCAAGATGTCCCAATTGCAATCAACAAGAAGAGACCATACAACATCTTATGGATTCGTGCAATTTAGCCAATAAATTATGGGAAAGAACTAGTTTCAGATGTCAAATAGGATACAAAGTTTTAGGGGATATTATGAACACCATTCGCAACTGGGAAATTGATCCTTACAAGAGTAGGTTGCTAAAATCTTTGTGGAAAATCATTCCAGGCCTTCTCCTCTGGACAATATAGAAGGAAAGGAATAGGCGCATTTTCAAAAATCAATGCACACCTTTAGATACCATATGGAGTAATTTTTTCCACAATCTTCAGGAAACCTTGGCTTTTCAAAAGTGGCAAGAAGATGATTTTCCCACCCTTCCTCAGGAGCAGAACATTTGGGAGAAGGCATCTTCTGATTACCAAGAAACAAGAGGACCTTCGTAACTCTTCCAACAATCCAAAATCATCAAGAAAATGGTTGCCTCCTCTAAAAGGAATGATACAATTAAATTTTGATGGGGCTTCCAAAGGCAACCCAGGCATGGCAGGCTACGGAGGCATCTTCAGGGATCATAGAGGCAAACCACTTCCTGTCTTCCTTGGTTCTTTAGGATGGGACACGAACAACTCAGCTAAGCTAGAAGGACTATGGTAGGTACTTTCTCTAGCTCAACAACACTTCTTCCACCCTATTGTGATCGAAAGAGACTCATAGATCCTTATCAATATGGCTAACCAAGTTCTTCGAGGGACCCCTGCTCACAAAGTGGCTAACAACTGGAGATTAGCAGCTTGATTAGATCTCATTGAACAATGGCTCAAAACCAATAGAGCGATCACCTTCAAACATGTCAAAAGGGAAGGCAATAAAGTGGCTGATCTCTTGGAAAATTTGGGGGTGGACAGTGATCAAGTTCTACACTCAGGATCACTTGACATTCTAAATGATAGCTCTCATATACATGAATGCACTAATTTGGTG
Source organism: Pinus albicaulis (assembly GCA_034641835.2). Classification (NCBI taxonomy): domain Eukaryota; kingdom Viridiplantae; phylum Streptophyta; class Pinopsida; order Pinales; family Pinaceae; genus Pinus; species Pinus albicaulis. The sequence continues at coordinate 122,991 of JAXQQM020079631.1, read as the reverse complement.
CACAATGATGTAGAATTCCCAGATGAGGGTGTTTAATGCAATGGGTACGCTGAGGCAGCTGTGGGCTGGCAAGTGGATTTGTCACATGGCCACCCACGTCCTCATCATGTTTAAACTAAATCGAGCCACCGCCACTCTTAATTGTGCATTAATGCAGCTCGTTGGTCGAGGCTTCGTCGTTTCACTCCTTAACATGGCTTCCTTAGGAATTTTTACCTCTGTTCCAATTCCTATGAGATGCAATTGTCTCCCTGCTACTGTGGAGCCGAGCTTGCACACGACCACAGGGAGACGGTGCCAGATTTTGTGTTGTATAGAGGTGGGGGCTAGTGCAAATTTCTCATAGAGTGTTTTCTGTAGCCTACGGTCTGAGTTGCCTGTCTTTTATTTTTCTACCCACCCATAATGCCCCTTGAATATTCATCCCGAGCCTCTGATTGCTGAGTCTTCCGCTCCCATTGCCCACCCTTTCTTTGAATCAGCACCTTCTCGCCAGCTCAATTTAGCCCGGGTGAATATGCCTCGTTTATGCCAGAGGATGCGCCACAGGAGGGGCAATAGTAGAGGCAAAATTTTACACCCTCCATCCTTGTCCCTCTCTAATTCATCCTCCCCTTTGCCGGCTCAATTTACTGGTCGCTATTCAGCTACTCAAAGTGGTCGGGGGCGGGTTCGCATTGCGAGTACTCAGCTAGATGATGTTGCTCCCCAATCACCTGCTACCTTTGCTTCTTCTCCGCATCCCAATCAGTCTACCCAATTTCAATTTCAATGCACCCTTGACTATCCATGTATAATTGCGACTATCTCTGTGGCCCTTAGAGAAGAGTCTCCAAACTCTAAAGAATTCGACCACAGTGATATGAAGAAAAAAGGTTTAGCTAAGGAAACGAATATTACCAGCAAGCAAGGCAGTCTAGGCACTATTCGTGGTAGAACTCAGGAAGCAGCGATGAAACGGAAGGCACTAGGAGGCAGCGACGAACAAAACAATGGAAGTAGTGATGAACAGGGCCGCACCACATACGGATGTTTCAAGAACAACGAAGACAATATCGGTGACAAGAAGGATGCAGAAGATGACATGGATGCTTATAGGTGCCTGATAGTTGAAGAACCTCCATCTAATTCTAATGGCGCCTAGCATGTCAAGTTTTATCAGGTTTTTTGTTCCCGGTTCCCATTCTTATGGGTCTACTTCCCAGATTTTATGTAATGTTGTTAATTTTGTTGAACTTTCAAACCCTGTTCCTCTCTAGTATAACTGGGTGGTTTCCCCTATGTGGGCAACAAACTTTTATTGTGTCTGGACTAGTATCCCCTGTGTGGGCAGTCCATTTCCAGTTTTTTCTATTGATTATTCCATATTTTTGGGCTAGCACTGCAGAGGCGAGTGCCTCCATGTAATATTTTTGTTACACTAATAGAATTTAGACTAATTTAGAAAAAAAAACATGTTGTGAAAGAAATAATTTGGAAAAAATTTGGTGTAGGATTTCAAATCTAAAATTTACAATATACTTTGAAATATTTTTAAATAAAATTATTTTTAATTTTTAAAATTAAGAAATTTATTTTTTTTCAATTAAAAATTTTGACATATTATTAAAGTGATATTGTAAAAAATTATACTTCACTAAAGCATAGATAAAAACCACCAATGCAATGTAAAAATGAACACAACCACTCTCAAAAAAATTTAAATGATGTTTGTTTTCAGTTAGGTCAAATTCTTGTCCTTTTCCAGACCCTCAAGGGTATTTAGGAAGATCTCAAGGAGATTGAGAAGATGTAGACTTGTACCAGCTCTGGAAAAACCTTGGAGGAGCAGCCTTCATGTTCAATGGAGAAGGAAAACACAGTTGAGGAAGAAGCTCTTGCTTCTACATCTCACCAAGGTATGATTTAAAATTCATCTATTGTCATTTCAGCACATTGTATGAAGGGATCTACATCTTTGCATGTTGTTGATTTAGAGCAACAGAGCTACACTGCTTTGTGCAAAGGCAGGAGGGAAGAAGAGAGGGACCATTCCCCATTAGAGCATTCACATGGAAGCTTCATTCATGAAGCAATAGAGGGTGGAATGATGGATGGTAGACATCTTGAAGTGGGAAACCCTTTCTCCCTTCTAGATGACCCTTTCTCAATGAACACACCCCTGCTCAAAGAGAAACTTCTACTTGTAGAAAATCCATGGCCCCTTTGGTTTTGGAAGGCCATGCATGAGGAGAAGGCCTCATGGGAAGAATTCATTGGATCTGCACTTCAACACATCATGGAGTGGAAAGTTCTTCAATAGTTTGGGGAGGATCTTCCCTTCTCACAGGAGCATATAGTAGATGGAGGACATCTTCGGATGGATAACATCTTTCATGACTGTGTTGGACATTTCTTGAGCCATGCATATCATGATGGGAGGTTTTTTCCTACCACCCATTTGGGTCCTCATAGGGTCAAATTGATCCTCGGGAAGATTGCATTTCAAGATCCCATGAAATGCAGGAATTTGATTTGGGATGATGGTAGCCCTCATGGGAGGAGTACTAGGATGAAGGGTGGAAGGAGAAATCCACAAGTGGTTGAGTGGATGTGGATGGAGAGCAAGAAGTTGGAGAGCTACTTGCAGATCTATGACACTGGGCAGCAGGAGGCTTGGCTGCGTTGGTTGCTCTTGAAAGAGTTTGGCCATCATTCTCTTTCTAAGGGTATGTGGCTAGATACTTGCATCATGGAGGAGAAAGGAGTATGGACACATTATGTTGGCATACCATTATTCATGTCAAGTACCATGTTGTCACTACATGATTTGGACGATGGAAGTATAAGGAGGCAGCAAAAGATTTTGTTGCTTGGGAAGATCTTGAGAGAGCAAGGACATATTTTCTCTCACTGTTTTCATTATGTTGCAGGAGTAGAAGATGGCACTATCATAGTGCAAAGGGGTTACTCCTTGACCTTAGATGTTCAAGAAGGAATTTCTTCATGGGAAGGACTTCTCATATGTAGCAGCATTATGGGAGATGCCCTTGACATTCTGCATGTCAAATATTGGAGCTATGTGTTGATGGGAGCCTATTTGCATAGGCCAACAATGTTGTCACTTTGGAGCTGGGATTTATTGATGGATTATTCCTAGGATCACTTCTCACTCGATGCACTTGGTGAGAAAATAGGAGGTGAAGAAGGTGAAGTGGTAGATTGAGACATCTACTACTATGGTGGGCTTTTCTTGACTTGGGTTTCCAAGCAAGAGGAGAAGGACTTTCATGCAGCACTTGGTTCATCCCCCCTAATGGGAGTGTGCCAAACTATTATTGAGGATTCATCCATGAGTCCATGTGTCTTCTTGCTTCCAACATATGGTGAGAGCTTTTGCTTGCATCCTCTTACCATCTTTTGGAAGTGCATTGCTCCACAAGAGGGCAAGCTATTCATTAAGGTCCATGACCTACATTGGGCCAAGTTATATGATGGAGAGACCCATATTTTATGTGGACTTGGGAAAAGATGTTTTTCTTACATGTATGTTCATTTGATTCATATGATTAACCATGTAACAGGAAAAAAATTGCCATGTATTCTTCTAAAGTAGCAGTATGTAAAACTGCACTGTGAAGACTTGGGAAACTATTGGTACTCTCTTGCGTCACATAGAATGATACACATAACTACATTATTTCGAATTATATTAATGCTTTCCAATAACTTATGGAATCACAATATTTCAACGACTATAGATATTTGAAAAAAAATAAGTATTATATCAAATATATATTTTTAATAATATTACTATTTAAAAAATCATATTAAAACAAGGTATATTAATACTTTTCTGTTACTTTTTGGATATCATAAATTTAATTATTCCAAATATTAAATAAATAATCAATATAATTCAACCACCTATCATGGATAAATACAAGCTGTAATGGAAATCATAATATATTTCTATTTAACTACCAAAAATACAATGAGTCCGTATTTATTTTATTTTTTTAAAATATAGAACTGAAAATACATTGGAATGTAAAAACTTGACAATATTCATACATTAAAAAAAAATGTATTGATATTTCTCTTCCAATTTTTTTGCATAAATTTCCACAAATGAAAAAAATTAAAAACAACTATTTTCTGATGTCTACGTATTAAAATTAATATGATTCACACAAATATAAGTGATTATATAATCGTAACCGTTAATAGTCTCTAAATAAATTATATAAAATTCACAATTCAAACTTCTTAAAACAAAAATAAATTCCAAAAAACCCCTAAACCTAACTCTCAACTCCCGTAACAAGTAGACTATGACTATAAATATTTCACCGATTTATGAGAGTTGGGCCGAACGTAGATTGTTGACCAGAGATTCCTTCCACTGTGGATTGCCCATCAGGTAGATTTATGAGAGTTGGGCCCAACGTAGATTGTTGGCCAGAGATTCCGTCCGTTTCATGACCGATCAAGACCCAATCCACCACCGTCGGGTTTCAGTGGAAACAACTCCAACGTATATTCCGACAGTGAGCTATAGGCCGGGTCCACGTCGGATATTACCCTGCGTGGCTGCTTCACTTGATTTCCGATTCCAATCTATATTGTACAGAAAATATTAGTATGATTGTACAGAAAATGTTAATATGGTTATGATATTCTTTGCATGTAATGTCAACGGAAAATTACATTAAGAATATTGTAATTATACTTACATCGGATTCCTCCTTAAACGTTGCCCTGAGTTGCCTCTCCGCTTGATCTCCAATTCCGATCTATATATTATACAGAAAATGTTGTTGTATGATTATTCTCTGCATGTAATGTTAACAGAAAATTACATGAATAAAATTGTAATAGTACTTACATCTGAAGAGGAGGGCGTGATACTTGCCAGTTTTGGGATGGAGAGCGTTGTGCCTTCAACTCTCCCGTAGTTCTTGAGAAGGGAAGTGATTCTCTCTATATCCTCCACGGTGGGCGACTGCATGCCATTTCTGTATATATCTTCCAGTATTTCCTTTTGCTGCGGTGTTGGTTTCCATCTGGTACTCACACTTTCAGTGGTGCTGTTCTCTTCATTAAAAAAATACAGGTCAAGGCAAATAAGTAAATCATCAAATACAACCATTTCTATATAAAAAACATGAAACATATTTAGATAGTAGATAAAATAAAAAAGAGCAAAGAATTTAAAACAAGACCTGCAATGTTTTTATCCATAACTTCTGTGTTTTTAAAACAAGATCTGCAATTGTTCGGTTCCTCTTTCCTCAGACCAACGTTGTGGCAATGGCAATGAAATGAGGCGGACGAAGAGGAGGTGACAATGTATGTGAAACAAACATCAATATATGATGGTTTTAGGGCTTCAAAGTTTATCAACTTTTCCAGTTATTACAACTCCAATGTATACACATTTCAAAGTTAAATTGTTGATATACACATGTAATGTGCAAAAAGAGTTAGTTTGATTATTTGGAAATATTAATACATTTTATATACATATTTCTATAGTATAATTTATAATATTTTTTTTACTATTAAATTAAATTTATTATATTTTATTTTCTTTATCAAAAATTTAAATTTAGAGTTCAAGGTTTACCAACGTTTCCAGTTATTAGAATTCCAATCTATAGACGTTTCAAAGTTACATTGTTGGTATACACATTTAATGTACAAAAAGAGTTAGTTTGACTAAATGGAAATGTTAATACATTTTATACACGTTTCCAGTTATTAGAATTCCAATCTATAGACGTTTCAAAGTTGCATTGTTGGTATACACATTTAATATACAGAAAGAGTTAGTTTGACTAAATGGAAATGTTAATACATTTTATACACATATTTCAATAGTGTAATTTATTTAAGTTTATTATATTTTATTTCGGTTATGAAAACTTTAAAATGATGTTTGTTCACTGTATTTGATTTTGGTTATGAGAAGTGTGAAATTTTTTTATCGAATATATTTTTTAAATAAAAAATATATTTTATTATAAATTTATATTTTTAAGTTAATAAGCTTCAATGTTAGAAGAGAAATTATAGTGAAAAAGATATTAATATATTGATTAAAGAAATATTCACTAGATTTATTTAATAAGATATTATGAAATAAAAAATTCAGTGCAAAGTTTTCAATTGTAAAATTTATTATTTAATTTTAAATGTTATAATGGAGATTAAGATTGCAAAATTTAAAAGGGACATAATACATTAATTAAAGAAATATTGACTAAATTCATTTAATTACATGTTATGAAAGAAATAATGTGGAATTTTTTTTATGTAGGATTTCAAATCTAAAATTTATAATATAAATTAGTAGAAATTCTTTCGGTAAAAATCACATGTAAAAGAACGTGGTCGACGCGTTTCGATCCAACCAGTCTGGATCTGATCTCTCATAGTCCTAATGATGAACCACACTGGTTGGTTCGAAACGCGTCGACCACGTTCTTTTACATGTGAGTTTTACCGAAAGAATTTCTACTAATTTATATTATGGATCACAGAAGCTTAGATTCCAAAAATTTATAATATACTTTTAAATATTTTTTAAATATAATTGTTTTTAAATATTTGTTAGTTTTTAAAACTAAGAAATTTACCTTTTTTTCAACTAAAAATTTTGGCATATTATTAAAGTGATATATTAAAAAAAATTATATTTCACTAAAGCAATAGATAAAAACCTCTAATATAATGTAAAAATGAACACAACTACTCTAAAAAAAAAATCAAATGATGTTTGTTTTCATTTAGGTCAAATTCTAGTTTATTGTGAAAATTCAAAAGGTTTTTGAAAATGATAAAGATATTTATTCTTCATTTTCAAATTGCTCTTTTCTCATGTTATGGAAAAGGTAAAGAAATGTTCACTAATTTTCTTACTTCAATGTTAAGTAAAATCTAATAAGATATTAAATATAAAATTAATAACTTAGTTATTGAATGATTTTTCAACTTTAAAGACACTGTTTTTCAAATAAAATATTTAAGACATGTTAGCAAAGAAGGCTGAGGAATTCGTGGACGGTCAAAATTGGCAGGTATCTGGTCAAAAGAAATTAAGAAATCTTGGAGTAGCAGTGTTTGAATCATGTTTTTGATGGTGGAAATAGGTTCACCACCATCACAAACCACTAGGGCACCCAAAATATTGAATTTTGATAGTTAATTCTTGTTTGACTATGACATTAGCAAAGGAATTGCCTGAGTGCCAAAAGTGGCCGAAATCAGGGAATTTTTTTTTTAAGAAATGTTGAAGTAGCACTATTTTAATCATGTTTTTTATGGTGGAAATAGTTTCAGCACCATCAAAAACCTCTAGGGCACCCAAGATATTGAATTTTGATAGCTGTAATTTGAATTTACAAAAAATTTGCAATGGATAGATTAACACCTCAATTTTGCTAAAAAAAAAAATTAAACCTGAAAATATAGATGATGCAAGAATCCAGCCTATTTGGATCATTGGTGACTAGAAATTCAAAATCCCTAAGCATTGGAAATGAAAGTGTAAAGGTATATATTTTTCTATCGCATCATGAAAAATTCCACTCATTAATGCATACCCCACCTTAAAGAGATTTGGGAAATGAAAAAATGAATACCTTCACCCCAATTCCAATCTATATAATATTATTAATTTAAAAATTATATTAAAATTTATATTTATTTGATTGAGTTTTTTAAAATTCCAAAGTGAACAAATATTAAAAAATAAAAATGATTTTGAATTCCAAATAACATATATATATGGCACATGCAATCCATAAATACAAATTGTTACATACTATAAATCAAAATATTTGACAATGTCGATGTGAAAATATTATGAGTAAAGTTATTTTTTATTTTTTAAATATAAAATTGAAAATAAATTTAGTTAGTTAAGAATTTGCCGTTTGTGTAGGCAGTTGGAATTATATCGACAAAGTCAATGGGGTTTTTTGAGTCAAAACACGAGAGAGATATAATTAACATATTTCATCCAAAAGTTAAGGCATAGGAGAAAAATTGACCAAGAACAGAGTAATGCGCAATGCGCAAACCTAATAATATATTTTTTATCATTTTTTCCCCAAAGTAAAAAATACTTCTGGTTTTATATTGTGTATTTCTTTTATATATATATATTCGTGAGAGTCAATATATTTTACAAGATTAGATTGAAACTACATCGCTTCCTACGCACTGTAAAACCAAAATTACAGATGTTTCACACCATAAAAACTCTAATTTATGTGCAGGTTGAATACCTCCAAAACACTGGCAGAGACATAAACTTATGAATTCTATTAGAAACATAAATTTCACCATCTATATATGACGTACATTTCACATTCTATATATAGTGACAAGCAAATTTATTAATATTCTTTTCACCTTCTATATATCGCGACAAGCAAATTTTTTAATAATTTTTTTAATATATAGTTGTGTGATTTTCATATTGATTGCGCGCGATGTTGAGCATCTAATTTTGCATTTGATGACCATACCCAATATAGTATTCACCATCTTTAATTTACTGATTGTTTGTTTCTTGCAGATATGAAAAATAGTAAGCTAGTCAAAAATTAAATTACTTCAGTGTTGCTGGATTCGTTTTGTACTCCAGAAATGACACCATCAAATTCATTTAATGAAATAGATGGAATTGTTTCCAACATCTTATATAGGTTTTCTTTTCTATTCCAGAAATGACAATCAAATTCATTTAATAAAATAGTTGCGATTATTTTCAACCATCTTCCAAAGCTCTCAAAACTTGAACAGCCGACGGAGTTATTTGAATAAAGCCAAGAACAGAGCTTTAATAAATACATTTATATGATGAATATGGAGCCATTGTCAAGGCCTAGCCTTAACATAAATTAATTCTCAAAATATTTTGCCCCGATTAGGGAATCTGTGTGGCTCATGCCGAAAATCATAATCAGAGAGACCCTGACCGCTCCATATTCACACCGCGAATCCATAACAAGATAAAATGGAGTTGTTATCAATGAAAACCAGGAAGGGAGCGGTGAGCTTACCTACAGGATAACGAAACATATAAAGGTTGTAGCGTAGCTTACCACTTTAAGAGACGATACTAAAAGAATTTTCATCAGTAGTCCTTGAAGCTAGTTACCTAGACCAGAGAACTCCAGCAAGAAACCCTACAAACGGAGTCACCATTAGCAACCCAAACATGGTGCGAAACCCAATAAATGGAAGTACAGGAATGACTTACCTGGAAAAGATCCTGCATTATACAAGACTACGGTTAGTGAAACAACCACATCGGAACCCTATTGATCAGAAACCAGGTAAAAGATCCCGCATTATACAAGACTAGGGTAGTGAATCAACCCCATCTGAACCTTATTTATCATAAATCATAAACTGTAAATAAAACTTATAAACTGTTAAAGGTAAATCGTTGGTACCCATCAGATAAGAAAGAAACATTTGGGTTTATCTTGAAGGACGGAGTCAGGACTCTGGCAGCTTTTGTCGTGGAAATCACAAATAGGGCATGGATACCACAACAAAAAAAAATTTCACACACCAATTTAATTTCTAAAAACTAATATAATAAAATTTTTAACTACCAATAAAATTGTATAGTCAAAAGTAATATTCAATATGCTGAGGTGGATGTAAACCAAGATGTACTTCGATAATATAAATTCATGGCAACCACCCACATCATATGAGAGGATGCTACCTGCAACAGAAAAATGGTGGTTTGAAATAGAGGGCTTTCTTCCTTGGGATTAGTCAATGGTGTCAATGGATATAAATAAAAGTTTAAAGAGAGTGTATCATTAAATTAAATTAAAAAAAAAAAAAAAACCAAACTGTTTATAAATTTTTATTTTTTTAAAACTTGAAATCAAATTGATAATCAAATCCTATAAATCTAAAATCCACTTATGATCTAAATTCCACTTACGATGAAGCCCTATTTCTGTAAAGCTAAAAATTTCCAAATTGAAAATCAAATCTATAAACCCAAAATCATGATAATAAAAAGAAAAGGAGAAAAAATGCAATGAATAAGGCCTGTTGAGTTTCTATTTTGTAAATTTCTTTTTATTCTGATTAATTCATCTTTACTGTGACATATTACAACTGGTATGAAAAAATTTATCCAAGTAACCATGTTTCCAATCCTATCAATGCTGCCCACTGGCTTATGCAATCACAATATTTCAGTTGATATCGATGGATGTTTATCATTATTTCTAGAGGATGGAATATTAGTTTAAATAATTAAAATAAATAAAATGATACACATAACTACATTATTTCGAATTATATTAATGCTTTCCAATAACTTATGGAATCACAGTATTTCAACGACTATAGATATTTGAAAAAAAATAAGTATTATATCAAATATATATTTTTAATAATATTACTATTTAAAAAATCATATTAAAACAAGATATATTAACACTTTTCTATTACTTTTTGGATATCATAAATTTTTACACAACAAAAATAAAATAAAAATAGTTGTGAATTCCAAATATTAAATAAATAATCAATATAATTCAACCACCTGTCATGGATAAATACAAGCAGTAATGGCAATCATAATATATTTCTATTTAACTACCAAAAATACCATGAGTCCATATTTATTTTATTTTTTTAAAATATAAAACTGAAAATACATTGGAAAGTAGAAACTTGACAATATTCATACATTAAAAAAAAATGTATTGATATTTCTCTTCCATTTTTTTGCATAAATTTCTACAAATGAAAAAAATTAAAAACAACTATTTTTTGATGTCTACGTATTAAAATAAATATGATTCACACAAATATAATTGATTATATAATCGTAACCGTTAATAGTCTCTAAATAAATTATATAAAATTCACAATTCAAACTTCTTCTTAAAACAAAAATAAATTCCAAAACACCCCTAAACCTAACTCTGAACTCCCGTAACAAGTAGACTATGACTATAAATATTTCACCGATTTATGAGAGTTGGGCCCAACGTAGACAGTTGACCAGAGATTCCTTCCAGTGTGAATTGCCCATCAGGTAGATTTATGAGAGTTGGGCCCAACGTAGATTGTTGGCCAGAGATTCCGTCCGTTTCATGACCGATCAAGACCCAATCCACCACCATCGGGTTTCAGTGGAAACAACTCCAACGTATATTCCGATAGTGAGCTATAGGCCGGGTCCACGTCGGATATTACCCTGCGTGGCTGCTTCACTTGACTTCCGATTCCAATCTATATTGTACAGAAAATATTAGTATGATTGTACAAAAAATGTTAAAATGGTTATGATATTCTTTGCATGTAATATCAACGGAAAATTACATTAAGAATATTGTAATTATACTTACATCGGATTCCTCCTTAAACATTGCCCTGAGTTGCCTCTCCGCTTGATCTCCAATTCCGATCTATATATGATTATTCTCTGCATGTAATATTAACAGAAAATTACATGAATAAAATTGTAATAGTACTTACATCTGAAGAGGAGGGCGTGATACTTGCCAGTTTTGGGATGGAGAGCGTTGTGCCCATCAAACTAGCTGAAAGTTGCGGAAGTATTAGATGAAAAAAAAAATCAATAATAGAATTCAATGATCACACGGTATTTAATTTTATCGTATATATACCTTTCTCTGCACCGAATAAGAGCGGCGATTCTAATGCCCGTTTGCGTTGCTCTCGCTCTTTGGCATTGGAGTTTTGAAACCAGTAGAACATGTTTTTGCCTTCAACTCTCCCGTAGTTCTTGAGAAGGGAAGTGATTCTCTCTATATCCTCCACGGTGGGCGACTGCATGCCATTTCTGTATATATCTTCCAGTATTTCCTTTTGCTGCGGTGTTGGTTTCCATCTGGTACTCACACTTTCGGTGTTGGTTTCCATCTGGTACTCACACTTTCAGTGGTGCTGTTATCTGCTTTAAAAAAAGACAGGTCAAGGCAAATAAGTAAATCATCAAATACAACAATTTCTATATAAAAAACATGAAACATATTTAGATAGTAGATAAAATCAAAAAGAGCAAAGAATTTAAAACAAGACCTGCAATGTTTTTATCCATAACTTCTGTGTTTTTAAAACAAGATCTGCAATTGTTCGGTTCCTCTTTCCTCAGACCAACGTTGTGGCAATGGCAATGAAATGAGGCGGACGAAGAGAAGGTAACAATGTATGTGAAACAAACATCAATATATAATGGTTTTAGGGCTTCAAAGTTTATCAATTTTTCCAATTATTACAATTCCAATGTATACACATTTCAAAGTTAAATTGTTGATATACACATGTAATGTGCAAAAAGAGTTAGTTTGACTATTTGGAAATATTAATACATTTTATACACATATTTCTATAGTATAATTTATAATATTTTTTTTACTATTAAATTAAATTTATTATATTTTATTTCCTTTATCAAAAATTTAAATTTAGAGTTCAAGGTTTACCAACGTTTCCAGTTATTAGAATTCTAATCTATATACGTTTCAAAGTTACATTGTTGGTATACACATTTAATGTACAAAAAGAGTTAGTTTGACTAAATGGAAATGTTAATACATTTTATACACGTTTCTAGTTATTAGAATTCCAATCTATAGACGTTTCAAAGTTGCATTGTTGGTATACACATTTAATATACAAAAAGAGTTAGTTTGACTAAATGGAAATGTTAATACATTTTATACACATATTTCTATAGTGTAATTTATTTAAGTTTATTATATTTTATTTCTGTTACGAAAACTTTAAAATGATGTTTGTTCACTGTATTTGATTTTGGTTATGAAAAGTGTGAAATTTTTTTATCGAATATATTTTTTAAATAAAAAATATATTTTATTATAAAATATATTTTTAAGTTAATAAGTTTCAATGTTAGAAGAGAAATTATAGTGAAAAAGATCCTAATATATTGATTAAAGAAATATTGACTAGATTTATTTAATAAGATATTATGAAATAAAAAATTCAGTGCAAAGTTTTCAATTCTAAAATTTATTATTTAATTTTAAATGTTATAATGGAGATTAAGATTGCAAAAGTTAAAAGGGACATAATACATTAATTAAAGAAATATTGACTAAATTCATTTAATTACATGTTATGAAAGAAATAATGTGGAAAATTTTTTATGTAGGATTTCAAATCTAAAATTTATAATATACTTTTAAATATTTTTTAAATATAATTATTTTTAAATATTTGTTAGTTTTTAAAACTAAGAAATTTACCTTTTTTTCAACTAAAATTTTTGACATATTATTAAAGTGATATATTAAAAAAAATTATATTTCACTAAAGAAATAGATAAAAACCTCCAATATAATGTAAAAATGAACACAGCTACTCTAAAAAAAAAATCAAATGATGTTTGTTTTCATTTAGGTCAAATTCTAGTTTATTGTGAAAATTCAAAAGGTTTTTGAAAATCTTAAAGATCTTTATTCTTCATTTTCAAATTGCTCTTTTCTCATGTTATGGAAAAGGTAAAGAAATGTTCACTAATTTTCTTACTTCGATGTTATGTAAAATTTAATAAGATATTAAATATAAAATTAATAACTTAGTTATTGAATGATTTTTAAACTTTAAAGACACTGTTTTTCAAATAAAATATTTAAGACATGTTAGCAAAGAAGGCTGAGGAATTGGCGGACGGTCAAAATTGGCAGGTATGTGGTCAAAAGAAATTAAGAAATCTTGGAGTAGTAGTGTTTGAATCATGTTTTTTATGGTGGAAATAGGTTCACCACCATGAAAAACCACTAGGGCACCCAAAATATTGAAGTTTGATAGTTAATTCTTGTTAGACTATGCCATTAGCAAAGGAATTGCCTGAGTGCCAAAAGTGGCCGAAATTAGGGAATTTTTTTTTTAAGAAATGTTGAAGTAGCACTATTTTAATCATGTTTTTTATGGTGGAAATAGTTTTAGCACCATCAAAAACCTCTAGGGCACCCAAGATATTGAATTTTGATAGCTATAATTTGAATTTACAAAAAAATTGCAATGCATAGATTAACACCTCAATTTTGCTAAAAAAAAAATTAAACCTGAAAATATAGATGATGCAAGAATCCAGCCTATTTGGATCATTGGTGACTAGAAATTCAATCCCTAAGCATTGGAAATGAAAGTGTAAAGGTATATATTTTTCTATTGCATCATGAAAAATTCCACTCATTAATGCATACCCCACCTTAAAGAGATTTGGGAAATGAAAAAATGGATACCTTCACCCCAATTCCAATCTATATAATATTATTATTTTAAAAATTATATTAAAAATTATATTTATTTAATTGAGTTTTTTAAAATTCCAAAGTGAACAAATATTAAAAAATAAAAATGATTGTGAATTTCAAATCATTTATATATATATATATATATATATATATATATATATATATATATGTATATGTATATGTATATGTATATGTATATGTATATGTATATGTATATGTATATGTATATGTATATGTATATGTATATGTATATGTATATGTATATGTATATGTATATGTATATGTATATTTATATGTATATGTATATGTATATAAGTAATATAACTGCAAACATAAATTGTTACATACTAGAAATCATAATATTTGACAATGTAGATGTGAAAATATTATGAGTAAAGTTATTTTTTATTTTTTAAATATAAAATTGAAAATAAATTTAGTTAGTTAAGAATTTATAGTTAAAATTTATCATTTCAATCAATTTTTGTAAAATTTTAAATAAACTATATCAAAATATTATTTTTAAAAATTTTCCAAAACATATAACAAGCAAACTAAAACTGCTCATTTATATTAAAAAAAAAACAAAAAACTTCTTAAATAAATATTGGCCATGAATGAAGTGGAGGTGGCAACGTATGTGAAATAAACATCAATAGCTGTGGCCATGAATGAAGTGGAGGTGACAATGTATGTGAAACAAACATCAATATATAATGGTTTTATGGCTCGAAGGTTTAGCAACTTTTCTGGTTATTAGAATTCCAATGTATACACATTTTAAAGCTAAATTGTTGATATACACATTTAATGTGAAAAAATAAGTAGTTTGACTACTTAGAAATATTAATACATTTGATGCACATATTTTTATAGTGTAATTTATAGTTTCAATATATTTTATTTTTATTATTAAATTAGATTTATTATACTTTATTTAGGTTATAAAAAGTTTAAAATTGATGTTTGTTTTTTGGTTATGAAAAAATTAAATTGTTTTACTAAATATATTTTTATAATAAAAATGATATTTTATTATAAATTTTTATTTTGAAGTTAATAAGTTTCAATGTTAGAAGAGAAATTATAGTTAAAGAGATCATAATGTATTGATTAAAGAAATGTTGATCAGATATGTTTAGTAAAATATTATGAATTAAAGAATTCAGGGCAAGGTTTTGAAGCTAAAATTTATAATTTAGTTCTGAATGTTATAATGGAGGTTAAGATTGAAAAATTTAAATATAACATAATACATTTATTAAAGAAATATTGACTAAATTCATTTAATAACATGGTATCAAATAATCTAACTAAGCAATTTTGGGGTCTCCTCGATTGGAGCTCGTGAGCCATGATCGCCTAGGGTTTCTGTTAGACTCTGCAACGACGAGATTCACACTGTACAACACCAGTCTGTAACATTATAGCCCCTCTGGAGACAAAATAAAACAACAAACAGCTCCTTAGCAACGGAAACCCCTCCGAGGGGGGTCTCAGCACCTCCCCCTAACGGCAATAGCGAGATCCAATTTCCTAATGTGACCATAATGGCTTCTGAAAAGATTCAGACTGATACCGCTGCACAGCAGCCTGACCAAGATGCACAAGAAAAACAAAAAGGACCACATGAAGCTAATGTATCGCATCAGGGTGGGCAGCAAGATTCAATAACCAATAAGGATATCCACAAATCGACCTCTGCCACTTGAAGACCCATTGCAGCAGAGAGAGCCAAAATAGATTTACCAAGTCATCGGATTAACGCCAAAATCCATTTCATGAAGGAACACACTCTCATAGGGAAATTTATTTGCTTCTGGCCAACGGAGAAGGCCCTGTAGGGATGGATTGCAGCTAAATGGAAACCAAAGGGACATGTCACCCTGTAGCTAGGACCAAAAGGTTTCTTCACAACTATTTTCAATAGTTTAGAAGACAAAAATAGAGTCTTAGATGGCAGCCCCTACTTCTTCAACTCAGTGGGTCTGTATTTGCGAGACTGGATCGCAAGATTCAATCTGGACAAAGAGGATTTCAGTTGGGCACCAGTCTGGATCCAGATGTATTCCCTACCGTTGGAGTACTGGGATGAAGAATCACTGAAAGACATAGGAAATGGTCTGGGCGAGTTCATAAAGATCGCCGAAGAAACGAAGCTCAGAAGATACACCTATTATGCCTGCATCTGTGTCTATATTTACCTAGACAAAGCTCTCTCGGACTCGGTAAGTCTATATCATGATGATTTTGAATGGATTCAGCCCATAGATTATGAACATGTGCCCTTTAGATGTAGAAAATGCCATGCCCATGGCCATCTTTTTCATGATTTCCCTTTAAATGGTACCCCAAAAACCAATGCTGCATCAGATAAATCTGATTCCGAAGGATTTACCAAAGTCTCCAACTGTAAAAGGCACCACAAAAAGCCCGCATCGGGTCCTAAAATTCCCACAGCCAACTCCTCCATTCCCTCTACTAGAAATATCTTTGATATTTTGGCACAAAAAACCACGAATGACACTGAGCCCCCCAAACAAGCTACTAATACACCCAAGCCATCTTCGGTAATCCACTCCTCAGACACAATGAATGCACCGAAGACATCTCATGATACAACAATCCGAAAATCCACTCTCAATAAAGAATCTGATACAATCTTATGGCAGCCGAATGGAATAGACATTGATATCTTTCTTCAAGCACCTATCCATTCTAATGACTCCATGGTGGAAATTAGTCAACCCAAACATATGGAAGAGGAACCTGAAAGTATTGACATTGGGGATCTAAACATATTATTCCTTGAGCAAGCATGCAGGAAGAAAGAGTTTGATAAAATCCCGGCCAGACAGCTAGAAAGTTTGGAGGTAATCCTTTCTAGAGCACATCGGCAATGAACTTTAGGAATACAACCAGGTAGTCAATGGGATGGGAAAAAACTTCCCAAAGATACCAAGAAACGAGGGAGAAAGACAGATCTGCAAAGAACCATCATCATTGGGGAAATTATGGTGGAGTCAGGAAGCTATTCCAAGTTAACAAAGTACTACAGGCCGCTACCCAATATTGAACCATGAAGCTCACATCATGGAACTTAAGAGGGTTAAATAGCCTGGTGAAATACAAAATGATCAAAAACATGATATAGCAGGAGAGACCTTAAATATTATTTATGCAAGAAAAAAAATGTAACAGTAATACACTTGGCTCCATTCTCTCGAGAGCTTGGCTAGGAAGCCACTCAGTCGCAGTGGATGCCTCGGGAGCTTCAGGTGGACTTGCAATAGCATGGGATACACAAGCTATATCGCTCACTAATATCCATGCGTCTCATCATCTCATCCAAGCTACTTTTCATCTTATAGGAACTAATATTCATGGAAATCTTACTAATGTCTCTTTCCCCGTGGATGCAGCGAACAAGATGGCATTACTAAATACGATAGCATCTCTCAGTTCTACCAGAGTACATCCTCTGTGGATAACAGGTGGCGACTTCAATATGATTACTAGACTTGAGGAAAATAAAGGAGGCTGAGTCAAATTAGATATTGAAAGCAGCCACTTCAAGGATTTTATACAAAGCGATTGGCTCATTGATCTGCCATTTAATAATGGAATGTATACCTGGAACAATAGTACATCAGGTTCCCAACAAATTGCCTCTAGGTTGGATCGTTTCCTCATATCAGACAACGCCATTCATTTAGGAGGAGATATCATAGCCTCAATATTTCCTTTATCAGGGTCAGACCATTGGCCCATCTCTCTTCAATGGCAAAGACCTGGAAACTCCACACGAAGACCTTTCCATTTTGAAGCATTCTGTCTAACGAATCCAGAATTCAACAATATGTTCATCTCAATCTGGAAAAGCTTCATTTCCCCTAAAGGAACCAAAATTTACCAATTTCAACAAAGGCTCAAATATCTCAAAAGGCACATCAAGCAGTGGAATCCATCAACCTTCGGAAACATCTTTCAAGCCCAAAAAGCGCTAGCACAAGATATGGAAAAAATTCAGCGGAAAATTATTAATGAAGGAAGAATAGAAGCACTATTGGAGTAGGAACATAACCTACATAATCAGCTGGAAGAAAGAAGAAAGCAAGAGGAGATTCTTTGGAAGAAAAAATCCATAGTAAGATGGCTAAAAGATGGAGAGAGGAATATGAAATTATTTCATCGCACCACAATAAAGAGAAGAATGCATAATAACATTACTCGAATCTAGAATCAGTAGGGAGAAAGTTTGGAAGCACATCATGATATTGAAAGAGAGCTCCTCAATCATTTCAAAAATTTTCATCAAGAACCACAAATCAACAGGCAGCCAGCCATAGATCGAATCCTCCAGCATATCCCTAAAATCATAATGGATGAACACAATAAATTTCTCCTTCGTCCAGTTACTCTATAGGAAGTTGAATTAGCAATGAATCAGTTCAAGCAGGGTAAAGCACCTGGTCCTGATGGTTTTACCTCCAACTTCTTTCATAACTTTTGGGATCTCATCAAATTGGAGGTATGGCAGGTTGTGGAAGAATCCAGAACTCTACACTGGCTGCTTCCATCTCTAAATGCGAATTTCATTGCCCTCATACCTAAAGAAGAGCAGTCTACTACTGTGGAAAAATTCAAGCCAATAGCACTCTGTAATGTTATATATAAGGTCATCTCCAAATTCATTGCTTCTCGACTGAAACCGCTACTTCCCCTGCTCATATCACCGGAATAATCGGGATATGTAGAAGGATGGAAAATCATCGATGACATCATTCTCACCCATGAGATCATTCATTCACTAAAGCACCACAAAAAGTAGGTATGCTTCTCAAAATTGATCTCTCTAAATCTTTTGACAAGTTAAGTTGGATGTACATTCAAAAAATTATTACAGCCTTTGGCTTCTCTCCTCCAAGGGTCAGATGGGTAATGAATCTTGTCTCTTCTATGTTTTTTTTCCATTCTGGTCAACGGAATTCCTTCTCATCCTTTCCATCCCTCTAGAGGATTTTTTCAAGGAGATCCTCTCTCTCCTCTTCTTTTTGTCCTAATGGCCGAAGGATTAGGTTCTCTCATCAAGAATTCTCTTCACAGTCAGCAACTCAGAGGCATCTCAGTCCATAACTCCCTAGCTATCAGTCATCAACAATTTGTGGATGACAACAGGTTGTTTGGGCATCCATTTGTTCAATAAGCACAAACGTTTAAATCTCTGCTTGATGATTTCTCAGAAGCATCTGGAGCCAGCACTAATATTTCCAAATCCCAAATCTTTTTTTTGCACACTCCCTCTATGACTCAGACTTCTATAGCCCGCATTCTCGATCTCTCTGTAGCTTCTCTACCCTCCAAGTATCTGGGGGCCCCTTTGACTTATTCTACACTAAAACATGCCTCCTACAAAATCCTCCTTGAAAAAATTGAAGCTCACCTTTCCTCTTGGACCTAGAGAGCCCTCAATATGGCTAGTCGGCTGGTGTTGGTCAAGGCCATGTTGCAATCAATGCCTCTGTATCTTTTCTCTGTTTTGGCGGCACCAAAATGGGTGCTTAATAAAATCAGAAATTTACAATGCAACTTTCTATGGGGATCCTCTGGGAAAAATCGTAAATGGGCATTGGTGAAATGGATGACAATTTGCCTTCCAAAAAATAATGGAGGCATTGGTCTCCAAGACCCTCAACACAACAATGCAGTTATGGGAGCAAGGATATGGTGGCAATGGCTCTCAGCTCCGCACACACTGTGGGCTATACTCTAGACTGCCAAATATGAAAATAATAGACTACCATAAGATTTAATGAGACTCACATCCAGTGAAAAGTTCTCCTTAATTTGGAATGCAGCCAAACAACACAGTGACATGATCCAACAGCACATTTTGTGGGAAATTAGAGATGGAAGCACTACTTGTTTATTGGCCGACTCATGGAAACAAAGACCCAAGTTAAGAAACATTTTTAGACCTCCATAAATAGATGAATGGGGCATACAAAAGAAGAAAAAAGTCAATGAGCAGTGGGCTCCCATCCTCAACCAGGGGTATAGACAATGGTTAAATGCGGCACAAATTATCAGTCAAGGAACAGAGCAATTCCACAATGAGATTGACACAGAACTTATGAACCGAAAAATTAGATATTCTGATAAGAAGGATATTCTAAGATGGGGGTATACTCGTCATGGGATTTTTACCACTAAGGAGGCATACAACCTTTTGATCAGAAATCAGGTACCCAAAGACCCTCTTTGGGATAGAATTTGGTCACTCGGAATTTGGCCCAAGATATCGACGTTTCTTTGGCTGCTATATCAAAAAAGGATACTCACTTGGGACAACCTCACGAAAAAAAGCTTTCACGAACCTTCAAGATGTCCCAATTGCAATCAACAAGAAGAGACCATACAACATCTTATGGATTCGTGCAATTTAGCCAATAAATTATGGGAAAGAACTAGTTTCAGATGTCAAATAGGATACAAAGTTTTAGGGGATATTATGAACACCATTCGCAACTGGGAAATTGATCCTTACAAGAGTAGGTTGCTAAAATCTTTGTGGAAAATCATTCCAGGCCTTCTCCTCTGGAAAATATGGAAGGAAAGGAATAGGCGCATTTTCAAAAATCAATGCACACCTTTAGATACCATATGGAGTAATTTTTGCCACAATCTTCAGGAAACCTTGGCTTTTCAAAAGTGGCAAGAAGATGATTTTCCCACCCTTCCTCAGGAGCAGAACATTTGGGAGAAGGCATCTTCTGATTACCAAGAAACAAGAGGACCTTCGTAACTCTTCCAACAATCCAAAATCATCAAGAAAATGGTTGCCTCCTCCAAAAGGAATGATACAATTAAATTTTGATGAGGCTTCCAAAGGCAACCGAGGCATGGCAGGCTACGGAGGCATATTCAGGGATCATAGAGGCAAACCACTTCCTGTCTTCCTTGGTTCTTTAGGATGGGACACGAACAACTCAGCTAAGCTAGAAGGACTATGGTAGGTACTTTCTCTAGCTCAACAACACTGCTTCCACCCTATTGTGATCGAAAGAGACTCATAGATCCTTATCAATATGGCTAACCAAGTTCTTCGAGGGACCCCTGCTCACAAAGTGGCTAACAACTGGAGATTAGCATCTTGATTAGATCTCATTGAACAATGGCTCAAAACCAATAGAACGATCACCTTCAAACATGTCAAAAGGGAAGGCAATAAAGTGGCTGATCTCTTGGAAAATTTGGGGGTGGACAGTGATCAAGTTCTACACTCAGGATCACTTGACATTCTAAATGATAGCTCTCATATACATGAATGCACTGATTTGGTGCACAATGATGTAGAATTCCCAGATGAGGGTGTTTAATGCAATGGGTACGCTGAGGCAGCTGTGGGCTGGCAAGTGGATTTGTCACATGGCCACCCACGTCCTCATCATGTTTAAACTAAATCGAGCCACCACCACTCTTAATTGTGCATTAATGCAGCTCGTTGGTCGAGGCTTCGTCGTTTCACTCCTTAACATGGCTTCCTCAGGAATTTTTACCTCTGTTCCAATTCCTATGAGATGCAATTGTCTCCCTGCTACTGTGGAGCCGAGCTTGCACACGACACAGGGAGACGGTGCCAGATTTTGTGTTGTATAGAGGTGGGGGCTAGTGCAAATTTCTCATGGAGTGTTTTCTGCAAAATAATTTCAACGGAAAATAATTTTGAAGTGTTTTCAACGGAAAATTACATTAAGAATATTGTAATTATACTTACATCGGATTCCTCCTTAAACGTTGCCCTGAGTTGCCTCTCCGCTTGATCTCCAATTCCGATCTATATATTATGTTTAAAATGTTGTTGTATGATTATACCCCTTCGCATGTAATGTTAACAGAAAATTACATGAATAAAATTGTAATTGTACTTACATCCGAAGAGGAGGGCGTATACTTGCCAGCTTTGGGGATGGAGAGCGTTGTGCCTTTCAACTCTCCCGTAGTTCTCGAGAAGGGAAGTGATTCTCTCTATATCCTCCACGGTGGGCGACTGCATGCCATTTCTGTAAATATCTTCCAGTATTTCCTTTTGCTGCGGTGTTGGTTTCCATCTGGTACTCACACTTTCAGTGGTGCTGTTCTCCGCATTAAAAAATGATAGGTCAAGGCAAATAAGTAAATCATCAAATACAACAATTTCTATATAAAAAACATGAAACATATTTAGATAGTAGATAAAATCAAAAAGAGAAAAGAATTTAAAACAAGACCTGCAATGTTTTTATCCATAACTTCTGTGTTTTTAAAACAAGATCTGCAATTGTTCGGTTCCTCTTTTCTCAGACCAACGTTGTGGCAATGGCAATGAAATGAGGCGGACGAAGAGGAGGTGACAATGTATGTGAAACAAACATCAATATATAATGGTTTTAGGGCTTTAAAGTTTATCAACTTTTCCAGTTATTACAATTCCAATGTATACACATATCAAAGTTAAATTGTTGATATACACATGTAATGTGCAAAAAGAGTTAGTTTAACTATTTGGAAATATTAATAAATTTTATACACATATTTCTATAGTATAATTTATAGTATTTTTTTTACTATTAAA
Organism: Pinus albicaulis; assembly: GCA_034641835.2. Taxonomy (NCBI): domain Eukaryota; kingdom Viridiplantae; phylum Streptophyta; class Pinopsida; order Pinales; family Pinaceae; genus Pinus; species Pinus albicaulis. The sequence goes on along the minus strand of JAXQQM020079631.1, from coordinate 100,095 downwards.
TTAAATTTATCATATTTTATTTCCTTTATCAAAAATTTAAATTTAGAGTTCAAGGTTTACCAACGTTTCCAGTTATTAGAATTCCAATCTATAGACGTTTCAAAGTTACATTGTTGGTATACATTTAATGTACAAAGAGTTAGTTTGACTAAATGGAAATGTTAATACATTTTATACATCGTTTCCAAGGCTATTAGAATTCCAATCTATAGACGCTTCCAAAGTTACATTGTTGGTATACACATTTAATGTACAAAAAGAGTTAGTTTGACTAAATGGAAATGTTAATACATTTTATACCCATATTTATATAGTGTAATTTATTTAAGTTTATTATATTTTATTTCGGTTATGAAAACTTTAAAATGATGTTTGTTCACTGTATCTGATTTTGGTTATGAAAAGTGTGAAATTTTTTTATCGAATATATTTTTTAAATAAAAAATATATTTTATTATAAATTTATATTTTTAAGTTAATAAGTTTTAATGTTAGAAGAGAAATTATAGTGAAAAGGATCCTAATATATTGATTAAAGAAATATTGACTAGATTTATTTAATAAGATATTATGAAATAAAAATTCAGTGCAAAGTTTTCAATTCTAAAATTTATTATTTAATTTTAAATGTTATAATGGAGATTAAGATTGCAAAAGTTAAAAGGGACATAATACATTAATTAAAGAAATATTGACTAAATTCATTTAATTACATGTTATGAAAGAAATAATGTGGAAATTTTTTATGTAGGATTTCAAATCTAAAATTTATAATATACTTTTAAATAATTTTTAAATATAATTATTTTTAAATATTTGCTAGTTTTTAAAACTAAGAAATTTACCTTTTTTTCAACTAAAAATTTTGACATATTATAAAAGTGATATATTAAAAAAAATTATATTTCACTAAAGCAATAGATAAAAACCTCCAATATAATGTAAAAATGAACACAACTACTCTGAAAAAAAATCAAATGATGTTTGTTTTCATTTAGGTCAAATTCTAGTTTATTGTGAAAATTCAAAAGGTTTTTGAAAATGATAAAGATCTTTATTCTTCATTTTCAAATTGCAAACAAGGCTGAGGAATTCGCGGACAGGCAGGTATCTGGTCAAAAGAAATTAAGAAATCTTGGAGTAGCAGTGTTTGAATCGTGTTTTTGATGGTGGAAATAGGTTCACCACCATCACAAACCACTAGGGCACCAAAAATATTGAAGTTTGATAGTTAATTCTTGTTAGACTATGACATTAGCAAAGGAGTTGTCTACGAGGCGAAGGAATTGCCTGAGTGCCAAAAGTGGCCGAAATCAGGGAATTTTTTTTTTTAGAAATCTTGTAGTAGCACAATTTTAATCATGTTTTTTTATGGTGGAAATAGTTTCAGCACCATCAAAAACCTCTAGGGCACCCAAAATATTGAATTTTGATAGCTATAATTTGAATTTACAAAAAAATTTCAATGCATAGATTAACACCTCAATTTTGGTAAAAAAAAGAAAAATTAAACCTGAAAATATAGATGATGCAAGAATCCAGCTTATTTGGATCATTGGTGACTAGAAATTCAAAATTCCTAAGCATTGGAAATGAAAGTGTAAAGGTATATATTTTTCTATTGCATCATGAAAAATTCCACTCATTAATGCATACCCCACCTTAAAGAGATTTGGGAAATGAAAAAATGGATACCTTCACCCCAATTCCAATCTATATAATATTATTATTTTAAAAATTATATTAAAATTTATATTTATTTGATTGAGTTTTTTAAAATTCGAAAGTGAACAAATATTAAAAAATAAAAATGATTGTGAATTTCAAATTATATATATATATATATATATATATATGGCACATGCAATCCACATATATATATATATATATATATATATATATATATATATATATGGCACATGCAATCCATAAATACAAATTGTTACATACTATAAATCATAATATTTGACAATGTCGATGTGAAAATATTATGAGTAAAGTTATTTTTTATTTTTTAAATATAAAATTGAAAATAAATTTAGTTAGTTAAGAACTTATAGTTCAAATTTATCATTTCAATCAATTTTTGTAAAATTTTACATAAACTATATCAAAATATTATTTTTAAAAATTTTCCAAAACATATAACAAGTAAACTAAAACTGCTCATTTATATTAAAAAAAAAAAAACAAAAAACTTCTTAAATAAATATTGGCCATGAATGAAGTGGAGGTGGCAATGTATCTGAAATAAACATCAATAGCTCTGGCCATGAATGAGATGGAGGTGACAATGTATGTGAAACAAACATCAATATATAATGGTTTTATGGCTCGAAGGTTTAGGAACTTTTTTGGTTATTAGAATTCCAATGTATACACACTTTAAAGCTAAATTGTTGATATACACATTTAATGTGAAAAAATAAATAGTTTGACTACTTAGAAATATTAATACATTTGATGCAGATATTTTTATAGTGTAATTTATAGTTTCAATATGTTTTATTTTTATTATTACATTAGATTTATTATATTTTATTTAGGTTATCAAAATTTTAAAATTGGTGTTTGTTTTTTGGTTCTGAAAAATTGAAATTGTTTTACTAAATATATTTTTGTAATAAAAATGATATTTTATTATAAATTTTTATTTTTAAGTTAATAAGTTTCAATGTTAGAAGAGAAATTATAGTTAAAGAGATCATAATGTATTGATTAAAGAAATGTTGATCAGATATGTTTAATAAAATATTATGAATTAAAGAATTCATGGCAAGATTTTGAAGCTAAAAATTATAATTTAGTTCTGAATGTTATAATGGAGGTTAAGATTGAAAAAGTTAAATATAACATAATACATTGATTAAAGAAATATTGACTAAATTCATTTAATAACATGTTATCAAAGAATCTAACTAAGCAATTTTGGGGTCTCCTCAATTGGCGCTCGTGAGCCATGATCGCCTAGGGCTTCTGTCAGAATCTGCAATGACGAGATTCACACTGCACAACACCAGTCTGTAACATTCTAGCCCCTCTGGAGACAACATCAAACAACAAACAGCTCCTTCGCAACAGAAACCCCTCTGGGGGGGGTCTCAGCACCTCCCCCTAATGGCAATAGCGAGATCCAATCTCCTAATGTGACCATAATGGCTTCTGAAAAGATTCAGACTGATACTGCTGCACAGCAGCCTAACCAAGATGCACAAGAAAAACAAAAAGGACCACAGGAAGTTAATGTATCGCATCAGGGTGGGCAGCAAGATTCGATAGCCAATAAGGATATCCCCAAATCGACCTCTGCCACTTGCAGACCCATTGCAACAGAGAGAGCCAAATTAGATTTTCCAAGTCATCGGATTAACGCCCAAATCCATTTCATGAAGGACCAGACTCTCATAGGGAAATTTATTGGCTTCTGGCCAACGGAGAAGGCCCTGTAGGGATGGATTACAGCTAAATGGAAACCAAAGGGACATGTCACCCTGTAGCTAGGACCAAAAGGTTTCTTCACAACTATTTTCAACTGTTTAGAAGACGAAAATAGAGTCTTAGATGGCGGCCCCTAATTCTTAAACTCAGCGGGCCTGTATTTGCGAGACTGGATCGCAAGATTCAATCCGGACAAAGAGGATTTCAGTTGGGCACCGGTCTGGATCCAGATGTATTCCCTACCGTTGGAGTACTGGGATGAAGAATCACTGAAAGACATAGGAAATGGTCTGGGCGAGTTCATAAAGATCGCCGAAGAAACGAAGCTCAGAAGATCTTTATTCCTATTATGCCTGCATCTGTGTCTATATTCACCTAGACAAAGCTCTCTCGGACTCGGTAAGTCTATATCATGATGATTTTGAATGGATTCAGCCCATAGATTATGAACATGTGCCCTTTAGATGTAGAAAATTCCATGCCCATGGCCATATTTTTCATGATTTCCCTTTAAATGGTACCCCAAAAACCAATGCTGCATCAGATAAATCTGATTCCGAAGGATTTACCAAAGTCTCCAACCGTCAAAGGCACCACAAAAAGCCCGAATCGGGTCCTAAAATTCCCACAGCCAACTCCTCCATGCCTTCTACTAGAAATAGCTTTGATATTTTGGTACAAAAAACCATGAATGACACTGAGCCCCCCAAACAAGTTGCTGATACACCCAAGCCATCTTCGGTAATCCACTCCTCAGACACAATGAATGCACCGAAGACATCTCATGATACAACAATCCCAAAATCCACTCTCAATAAAGAATCTGATACAATCTTATGGCAGCCGAATGGAATGGACATTGATATCTTTCTTCAAGCACCTATCCATTCTAATGACTCCATGGTGGAAAGTAGTTAACCCAAACATATGGAAGAGGAACCTGAAAGTATTGACATTGGGGATCTAAACATATTATGCCTTGAGCAAGCATGCAGGAAGAAATAGTTTGATAAAATCCCGGCCAGACAACTAGAAAGTTTGGAGGTAATCCTTTCTAGAGCACATCAGCAGCGAACTTTAGGAATACAACCAGGTAGTCAATGGGATGGGAAAAAACTTCCCAAAGATACCAAGAAACGAGGGAGAAAGACAGATATGCAAAGAACCATCATCATTGGGGAAATGATGGTGGAGTCAGGCAGATATTCCAAGTTAACAAAGTACTACAGGCCGCTACCCAATCTTGAACCATAAATCTCACATCATGGAACTTAAGAGGGTTAAATAGCCAGGTGAAATACAGAATGATCAAAAACATGATATAGCAAGAGAGACCTTAAATATTATTTATGAAAGAAACAAAATGTAACAGTAATACACTTGGCTCCATTCTCTCGAGAGCTTGGCTAGGAAGCCACTCAGTCGCAGTGGATGCCTTGCGAGCTTCAGGTGGACTTGCAATAGCATGGGATACACAAGCTATATCGCTCACTAATATCCATGCGTCTCATCATCTCATCCAAGCTACTTTTCATCTTATAGGAACTAATATTCGTGGAAATCTTACTAATGTCTCTTTCCCCAAGGATGCAACGAACAAGATGGCATTACTAAATACGATAGCAGCTCTCAATTCTACCAGAGTACATCCTCTGTGGATAACAGGTGGCGACTTCAATATGATTACTAGACTTGAGGAAAATAAAGGAGGCCGAGTCAAATTAGATATTGAAAGTAGCCACTTCAAGGATTTTATACAAAGCGATTGGCTCATTGATCTGCCATTTAATAATGGAATGTATACCTGGAACAATATAACATCAGGTTCCCAACAAATTGCCTCTAGGTTGGATCGTTTCCTCATATCAGACAACGCCATTCATTTAGGAGGAGATATCATAGCCTCAATCTTTCCTTTATCAGGGTCGGACCATTGGCCCATCTCTCTTCAATGGCAAAGACATGGAAACTCCACACGAAGACCTTTCCATTTTGAAGCATTCTGGCTAATGAATACAGAATTCAACAATATGTTCATCTCAATCTAGAAAATCTTCATTTCCACTGCAGGAACCAAAATTTACCAATTTCAACAGAGGCTCAAATATCTCAAAAGGCACATCAAGCAGTGGAATCCATCAACCTTCAGAAATATCTTTCAAGCCCAAAAAGCGCTAGCACAAGATATGGAAAAAATTCAGCGGAAAATAATTAATAAAGGAAGAATAGAAGCATTATTGGAGTAGGAAAAGAACCTACATAATCATCTGGAAGAAAGAAGAAAGCAAGAGGAGATTCTTTGGAAGCAAAAATCCATAGTAAGATGGCTAAAAGACGGAGAGAGGAATATGAAACTATTTCATCGCACCACAATAAAGAGAAGAATGCATAATAACATTACTCGAATCTAGAATCAACAGGGAGAAAGGTTGGAAGCACATGATTATATTGAAAGAGAGCTCCTCAATCATTTCAAAAATTTTCATCAGGAACCACAAATCAACAGATAGCCAGCCATAGATTGAATCCTCCAGCATATCCCTAAAATCATAATGGATGAACACAATAAATTTCTCCTTCATCCGGTTACTCTACAGGAAGTTTGATTAGCAATGAATCAGTTCAAGCAAGGTAAAGCACCTGGTCCTGATGGTTTTACCTCCAACTTCTTTCATAACTTTTGGGATCTCATCAAATTGGAGGTATGGCAGGTTGTAGAAGAATCCAGAACTCTACATTGGCTGCTTCCATCTCTAAATGCAACTTTCATTGCCCTCATACCTAAAGAAGAGAAGTCTACTACTGCGGAAAAATTCAAGCCAATAGCACTCTATAATGTTATATATAAGGTCATCTCCAAAGTCATTGCTTCTCGACTGAAACCGCTACTTCCCCTACTCATATCACTGGCATAATCGGGATATGTAGAAGGATGGAAAATCATCGATGACATCATTCTCACCCATGAGATCATTCATTCACTAAAGCACCACAAAAAAGTAGGTATGCTTCTAAAAATTGATCTCTCTAAAGCTTTTGACAAGTTAAGTTGGATGTACATTCAAAAAATTCTTACAACCTTTGGCTTCTCTCCTCCAAGGGTCAGATGGGTAATGAATCTTGTCTCTTCTATGTTTTTTTTCCATTCTGGTCAACGAAATTCCTTCTCATCCTTTCCATCCCTCTAGAGGAATTTTTCAAGGAGATCCCCTCTCTCCTTTTCTTTTTGTCCTAATGGCCGAAGGATTAGGTTGTCTCATCAAGAATGCTCTTCATACTCAGTAGCTCAGAGGCATCTCAATCAATAACTCCCCAGCTATCACTCATCAACCATTCGTGGATGAAAATAGGTTGTTTGGGCATCCATTTGTTCAAGAAACTCAAACGTTTAAATCTCTACCTGATGATTTCTTAGAAGCATATGGAGCCAACATTAATATTTCCAAATCCCAAATATTTTTTTTGCACACTCCCTCTATGACTCCGACTTCTATAGCCTGCATTCTCGATCTCTCTGTAGCTTCTCTACCCTCCAAGTATCTGGGGGCACCTTTGACTTATTCTACACTAAAACATGCCTCCTACAACATCCTCCTTGAAAAAATTGAAGCTCACTTTTCCTCTTGGACCTAGAGATCCCTCAATATGGCTAGTCGGTTGGTGTTGGTCAAGGCCATGTTGCAATCAATGCCTCTGTATCTTTTCTCTATTTTTGCGGCACCAAAATGGGTGCTTAATAAAATCAAAAATTTACAACGCAACTTTCTATGGGGATCCTTTGGGAAAAATCATAAATGGGCATTGGTGAAATGGATGACAATTTTCCTTCCAAAAAATAATGGAGGCATTGGTCTCCAAGACCCTCAACACAAAAATGAAGTTATGGGAGCAAGGATATGGTGGCAATGGCTCTCAGCTCCGTGCACACTATGGGCTATACTCTAGACTGCCAAATATGAAAATAATAGACTTCCATAAGATTTAATCAGACTCACATCCAATGAAAATTTCTCCTTAATTTGGAATGCAGCCAAACAACACAGTGACATGATCCAACAGCACAGTTTTTGGGAAATTAGAGATGGAAGCACTACTTGTTTGTTGGCTGACTCATGGCAACGAAGACCCAAGTTAAGAAACATTTTCAAACCTCCATAGATAGATGAATGGGGCATGCAACAGAAGAAAAAATTCAATCAGCAGTGGGCTCCCATCCTCAACCAGGGGTACAGGCAATGGTTAAATGCGGCACAAATTATCAGTCAAGGAACAGAGCAATTCCACAACGAGATTGACACATAACTTATGAACCGAAAAATTAGATATTCTGATAAGAAGGATATTATAAGATGGGGGTATACTCCTCATGGAATTTTTACCACTAAGGAGGCGTACAACCTTTTGATCAGAAATCAGGAATCCAAAGACCCTCTTTGGGATAGAATTTGGTCACCCGGAGTTTGGCCCAAGGTATCAACGTTTCTCTGGCTGCTATGTCAAAAAAGGATACTCACTTGGGACAACCTCAGGAAAAAAAGATTTCACGAACCTTCAAGATGTCCCAATTTCAATCAACAGGAAGAGACCATACAACATCTTGTGGATTCATGCAATTTAGCCAATAAATTATGGGAAAGAACTAGTTTCAGATGTCAAAAAGGATACAAAGTTTCAGGGGATATTATGAACACCATTCGCAACTGGGAAATCGATCCTTACAAGAGTACGTTGCTAGAATCTCTGTGGAAAATCATTCCAAGCGTTCTCTTCTAGAAAATATGGAAGGAAAGGAATAAGCGCATTTTCAAAAATCAATGTACACCTTTAGATACCATATGGAGTAATTTTTTCCACAATCTTCAGGAAACCTTGGCTTTTCAAAAGTGGCAAGAAGTTTATTTTCCCACCCTTCCTCAGGAGCAGAACATTTGGGAGAATTGGCATCTTCTAATTACCAAGAAACATGAGGATCTTCGTAACTCTTCCAATAATCCAAAATCATCAAGCAAATGGTTGCCTCCTCCAAAAGGAATGATACAATTAAATTTTGATGGGGCTTCCAAAGGCAACCCAGGCATGGCAGGCTACGGAGGCATCTTCAGGGATCATAGAGGCAAACCACTTCTTGTCTTCCTTGGTTCTTTAGGATGGGACACGAACAACTCAGCTGAGCTAGAAGGACTATGGCAGGTACTTTCTCTAGCTCAACAACACTGCTTCCACCCTATTGTGATTGAAAGAGACTCACAGATCCTTATCAACATGGCTAACCAAGTTCTTCGAGGGACCCCTGCTCACAAAGTTGCCAAAAACTGGAGATTAGAAGATTGATTAGAGCTCATTGAACAATGGCTCAAAACCAATAGAGCGATCACCTTCAAACATGTCAAAAGGGAAGGCAATAAAGTGGCTGATCTCTTGGCAAATTTGGGGGTGGACAGTGATCAAGTTCTACACTCAGGATCACTTGACATTCTAAATGATAGCTCTCATATACATGAATGCACTGATTTGGTGCACAATTATGTAGAATTCCCAGATGAGGGTGTTTATTGCAATGGGTACGTTGAGGCAGCTGTGGGCTGGCAAGTAGATTTGTCACATGGCCACCCACGTCCTCATCATGTTTAAACTAAATAGAGCCACCGCCACTCTTAATCGTGCATTAATGTAGCTCATTGGTCGAGTCTTCATCGTTTCACTCCTTAACATGGCTTCCTCTGGTAGTTTTACCTCTGTTCCAATTCCTATGAGATGAAATTGTCTCCCTGCTACTGTGGAGCCGAGCTCGCGCACGACCACAAGGAGATGGTGCCATATTTTGTGTTGTATAGAGGTGGGGGCTAGTGTAAATTTCTCATAGAGTGTTTTCTGCAGCTTGCGGTCTGAGTTTCCTGTATTTTATTTCTCTACCCACCCATAATTCCCCTTGAATCTTCATACTGAGCCTCTGATTGCTGAGTCTTCTGCTCCCATTGCCCACCCTTTCTTTGAACCAGCACCTTCTCGCCAGCTCAATTTAGCCCGGGTGAATATGCCTCGTTTATGCCAGAGGATGCGCCACAGGAGGGGCAGTATCAGAGGCAAAATTTTACACCCTCCATCCTCGTCCCTCTCTAACTCATCCTCCCCTTTGTCGGCTCAATTTACTGGTCGCTATTCAGCTACTCAAAGCGGTTGGGGGCGGGTTCGTATTGCGAGTACTCGGCTAGATGATGTTGCTCCCCAATCACCTGCTACCTTTGCTTAGTCTCCGCATCCTAATCAGTCTACCCAATTTCAATTTCAGTGCACCCTTGACTGTCCATGTATAATTGCGACTATCTCCGTGGCCTTTAGAGAAGAGTCTCCAAACTCTAAAGAATTCGACCACAATGATATCAAGAAAAAAGGTTTAGCTAAGGAAACGAATATTGCCAGCAAACAAGGCAGTCTAGGCACTATTCGTGGCAGAACTCAGGAAGCAGCGATGAAATGGAAGGCACTAGGAGGGAGCGATGAACAAAATAACGGAAGTAGTGATGAACAGGGCCGCACCACATACAGATGTTTCAAGAACAAGGAAGACAATATCGGTGACAAGAAGGATGCAGAAGATTACATGGATGCTTATAGGTGCCTGATAATTGAAGAACCTCCATCTAATTCTAATGGCGCCTAGCATGTCAAGTTTTATCAGGTTTTTTTTTCCCGGTTCCCATTCTTATGGGTCTACTTCTCAGATTTTATGTAATGTTGTTAATTTTGTTGAACTTTCAAACCCTGTTCCTCTCTAGTATAACTGGGTGATTTCCCTTGTGTGGGCAACAAACTTTTATTATCTCTGGACTGGTTTCCCCTGTGTGGGCAATCCATTTCCAGTTTTTTCTATTGATTATGCCATAACTTTGGGCTAGCACTACAGAGGCGAGTGCCTCCATGTAATATTTTTGTTACACTAATAGAATTTAGACTAATTTAGAAAAAAAAAACATGTTGTGAAAGAAATAATTTGGAAAAAATTTGGTGTAGGATTTCAAATCTAAAATTTACAATATACTTTGAAATATTTTTAAATAAAATTATTTTTAATTTTTAAAATTAAGAAATTTATTTTTTTTCAATTAAAATTTTTGACATATTATTAAAGTGATATTGTAAAAAATTATACTTCACTAAAGCATAGATAAAAACCTCCAATACAATGTAAAAATGAGCACAACCACTCTCAAAAAAATTTAAATGGTGTTTGTTTTCAGTTAGGTCAAATTCTTGTCCTTTTCCAGACCCTCAAGGGTATTTAGGAAGATCTCAAGGAGATTGAGAAGATGTAGACTTGTACCAGCTCTAGCACAACCTTGGAGGAGCATCCTTCATGTTCAATGGAGAAGGACAACACAGTTGAGGAAGAAGCTCTTGCTTCTACATCTCACCAAGGTATGATTGAAAATTCATCCATTGTCATTTCAGCACATTGTATGAAGGGATCTACATCTTTGCATGTTGTTGATTTAGAGCAACAGAGCTGCACTGCGTTGTGCAAAGGTAGCAGGGAAGAAGAGAGGGACCATTCCCCATTAGAGAATTCACATGGAAGCTTAATTGATGAAGCAATAGAGGGTGGAATGATGGATGGTAGACTTCTTGAAGTGGGAAACCCTTTCTCCCTTCTAGATGACCCTTTCTCAATGAGCACACCCCTGCTCAAAGAGAAACTTCTACTTGCAGAAAATGCATGGCCCCTTTGGTTTTGGAAGGCCATGCATGAGGAGAAGGCCTCATGGGAAGAATTCATTGGATCTGCACTTCAACACATCATGGAGTGGAAAGTTCTTCAATAGTTTGAGGAGGATCTTCCCTTCTCACAGGAGCATATAGTAGATGGAGGACATCTTTGGATGGATAACATCTCTCATGACTGTGTTGGACATTTCTTGAGCCATGCACATCATGATGGGAGGTTTTTTCCTACCACACATTTGTGTCCTCATAGGGTCAAATTGATCCTCGAGAAGATTGCATTTCAAGATCCCATGAAATGCGGGAATTTGATTTCGGATGATGGTAGCCCTCATGGGAGGAGTACCACGATGAAGGGTGGAAGGAGAAATCCACAAGTGGTTGAGTGGATGTGGATGGAGAGCAAGAATCTGGAGAGCTACTTGCATATCTATGACACTGGGCAGCAGGAGGATTGGCTGCGTTGGTTGCTCTTGAAAGAGTTTGGCCATCACTCTCTTTCTAAGGGTATGTGGCTAGATGCTTGCATCATGGAGTAGCAAGGAGTATGGACACATTATGTTGGCATACCATTATTCATGTCAAGCACCATGTTGTCACTACATGATTTGGATGATGGAATTATAAGGAGGCAACAAAATATTTTGTTGCTTGGGAAGATCTTGAGAGAGCAAGGACAGATTTGCTCTCACAGTTTTCATGATGTTGCAGGAGTAGAAGATGGCACTATCATAGTGCAAAGGGGTTACTCCATGACCTTAGATGTTCAAGAAGGAATTTCTTCATGGGAATGACTTCTCATATGTAGCAGCATTATGGGAGATGCCTTTGACATTCTGCATGTCAAATATTGGAGCTATGTGTTGATGGGAGCCTATTTGCATAGGCCAACAATGTTATCACTTTGGAGCTGGGATTTATTGATGGATTATTCCCAGCATCACTTCTCATTTCGATGCACTTGGTGAGAAAATAGGAGGTGAAGAAGTTGAAGTGGTAGATGGAGACACCTATTACTATGGTGGGCTTTTCTTGACTTGGGTTTTGAAGCAAGAGGAGAAGGACTTTCATACAGCACTTGGTTCATCCCCCCTGATGGGAGTGTGCCAAACTATTATTGAGGATTCATTCATGAGTCCATGTATCTTCTTGCTTCCAACATATGGTGAGAGCTTTTGCTTGCATCCTCTTACCATATTTTGGAAGTGCATTGCTCCACAAGAGGGAAAGATATTCATTAAGGTCCATGACCTACATTGGGCCAAGTTATATGATGGAGAGACCCATCTTTTATGTGGCCTTGGGCAAATATGTTTTTCTTACATGTATGTACATTTGATTCATATGATTAACCATGTAACAGGAAAAAAAATGCCATGTATTCTTCTAAAGTAGCAGTCTGTAAAACTGCACTGTGAAGACTTGGGAAACTGTTGGTACTCTCTTGTGTCACATAGAACCTTCAATATTTCCTTCATTATGGTGATAATCATGTCCTCATTTTTTGATATTTCTTTTATCTTTATGGGAGACATGATGTTGAGTGAGGCACATGGTTTGGATGTGTCCTTTGGCGAAGTAGATTCCCACATCTTCTGCAGTGCATGTTCTAATGGGAACATGGGAAGAGTTGTGGCCACCATGACCAAACACTTGTCTCTTTTGGAGGTGAGCAATGTGTGTGATGGGATACCTTATGATGGTACTCTTCTATCCATCACATATGAAACATTTTGGGCCATTTGGTTTTGTAGCGTTGGAGGAAGGATCTTTGTAGATCGAATCTCCATGATGCCACTTGAGGGCAATATCCTTACAGCCCAATATCAATTTTTACTCTACACTTATCTCAAGTGGAGAGGAGAACAACATGGGGTAGGCCATCTTGTCTACCATGTGCAGATTTTCAGCCCACCTATTTTGCAGGAGCTCAAGGTGGAGGAGCATTTTCATGGAGTTGCCATGTCGTGAGGTGACTCATTTTTGGTAGATGATTGCTTGAGGGTGGAGAACTCACATGGGGGATGTTATTTCCCAATACACTTCAGATTCCATGCCTCAAGGGAGCCTATAGGAAACACCTTATTGACTTCTTGAGTACTCTACTTATTCATGATGATAGCTATTCAGCTAATTTTCATGCTTGGGAGAGGCAATATGGAGATTCATTGTTGACACAACATCTCATTATTTGGAGGAGATCATCATATGTGGATGCTACAGTAAGAGGAGGGGACATCCTTCAGTTCTATCCTTGTAGTTGCTTGAGGAAAAGAAACATTTGGGAGGGGAGGACTGTAATGTTCCTAATTAGCCCAAGATAATAGGAACATTTAAATTTTATTTCATTTTCCATCTGTGAATAAATGACTAAGGGAGGACATGTAAAACTCCTTAGATCAATGAATAAATCAATGCTCAATGTGAACAAAGCTATATATGAGCTAGTTACATAAAATCCACTTGTGTGTGAAACAGGTTTGATCTATTTGACTGGGTCAACAGGACCAAATCTACAACGTTGTCTAGGTTCAATGTATCTCCTAAAGGGACAACGCAGTTCTAGAAGGAGGACCACATGTGAAAAGGGTTAAGTGATTCAAGGTGGTTTAGGGTTTTGCATATCTTCATCCTGTAAAAGGAAGGAGAAGGCTCAAGGAGAGGTTGTTGATGATAATTAGATTCTGAGATTTCTTGAGAAACTCAAACTCACTTGGCTATTTAGCTAGAGAGAAGAATTTCTTGTTTAGGAATTCCCCCTTGGCTGTTTAGCTAGAGTGTCTCTTGGAGGAGATTGTGCTGCATTGGTCCACTATCCGACATTTTGGCCAAGCTTCTTCTTCCAACTACAACGCAGATCCTGCTGAGGGTTTGGTTGTATTTGTAAGCAACAATAAGTGGAATCAGATCTATGCAGATCTGAAGAGTTCTATTGCATATTTTTAGTGGGGAAGTCATCTAAACCATTGGCAAGAGTGCAATAGCTATTTTGAGCTCCGGATCCTTATCTTGGCATGAGGAAAAAGTGTGCATCACTTCAGCAGCACAGTTAGCTTCAGAAAATGTGTTATTTTTTAGGCAGAGTTGCAGTGTTGATTTGCTAGCAGTATGGAGGAGAGATCTCCGGTGAAATGGCTTCTTCCTTCACTGAGGTGATCCGTGGATTGGCCAACCAATTGATGTCATATTTCAGATCTGATCTATTGTGTGATATATTATTCAGAAATTTCTGAAGTTTATTGCAGATCCATGGTGTAGATCTCAGATCTATTCAGTGTTCTTTACTTTCAGCTGAGATCCCCAAGGGGAATGTACTAAGAAGTCATTTTTGCATATAGATCCCATTTAGATCTGTAATTTTGTCCTATGATCTGTTATATATATGAAACTCAATAAAATACTGGTTCATAATTCTAAAAATAACGCTTTCATAATCTGCAGTCTTTTCTCATGTGTTGCAGCACTTCTTTTGGAGCTTTCCTTTATGAAAAGATCTGTTTTTCTTAGCCTTAATCATTTGAATCTCATTATAAGTTTCCATACTAATTTTCATGCATAAACTCAGCTAATCCCTTCAGAAAATCATGCTCTAGAAGCTTCAATAATTTCTGCATACTCCAAGTCATGGGAGATCAGGGTTTTTAAGCCTAGTCTGGGGAGGAGGAACCGTTTAGCTTAGCTGGAATGCTTTGTTTGAGCTGAAATTCAGAGAATAGGTCCCTCATGGCCTAATATAAAATAATGCCCCGCCATTTCTCTTATTTTTACGCAGATTTAAGAATACACTCATTTTAGTGCCAAAATCATCACTTTTCCCCACCTTTTTGCCGATAAAACACTGTATAAGGTTGCTGCTGTTGTATTTCCTGAAGGACCTGAATTATAAAATTTGTTATGAGATTGTTTGATGCTGCATAACCAATATTTTGTCAAATATTTCGTAATTTCCAAATTCGGAACATTACAAAACACAAAATGAGTCTGGGCACAAAATAATTCATATTTACAGTGACAACTAGTATGAAAATTTTACTCACTTAACCACGTGATTTCTATTTACAGTGACAACTATTATGAAAATTGTACTCACTTAACCACGTGGTTTCTATTTACAGTGACAACTAGTATGAAAATTGTACTCACTTAACCACGTGGTTTCTAATTATTCATGCTTGGTTTCCAATCATATTAATGTTTACCACTAGTCAATGAAATCATAATATTTTAATTATTGATTTTTTTGGGTTTTAAATTAAAAATATTATTAAAAATATATATTATATCAAATATATTTTTTGAATTATATTATTATTTTAACAATCATATTAAAATTTATATTGGAGTTGTTTTTAATGTGAGTTTTTGGATTTTCTGGTGGATTTCCCACTTGGTTAGGCATAAATATTTGAGGTGAAGTCTTAATTTGTGTTATTTAAACTAGTCTTTTTACTGCATATATGGATTCATCACCGTGAAAAACTCATTGTGCAGAATTTATCCATCAAACTTGTAATTTCAATGAATTCCTACAAGATTTTAGAGAAACTAGATCCCAAAAACAAATTGGAAAACTTTTCAAAATGTTGCATTAAAGACAACTCACTTTTAAAAAGGTAACAAATTTATGAAGTTGAAATATTTACCTAGGAATTTTTATTTCTATTTTTTTTAATATAAAAGGGGTATGGTAGTTTAGTTGTTATATGTTTTGGGAAAGGATTTTTGTGGAAATATTTTGACAAAATTTTTATAATCCTTTACAAAAATTCCTAAAATAATAAATTTGACCCTTAAACTCTTTATCCAAACTCTTCTAACAATTAGACTATGACTATAAATATTTTACCAATCTATAAAAGTGTCCCAATACATATTCTTCTTACCAAGAGATTCCTTCCAATATGGTACATGTCCAAGTCTCTTACCTGTCCAAGTCCACCACCTCGGGTTTTAGTGGAAACAACTAAAGTGTTTTGCTCGATAGAGAGATTTTATAGGAAAATTACATAATTTCATCCAGATTATGTCAAAGAAAGCATGAAAAATATTGTGTCTCTATTATTAGAATAATATGTTGATATCTGCAAGATACTAAGATCAAAATTTTTTACCATTTGGAGGAAGGAACTATGGGGATCACCAACTTCCTATGACGTAGTTGAGAATTAGGTTAGAAAAAACAAAAAATTGCTTATAAGGATGTTGACTAGAAAAGCATTAAGAAGGATTGATGCAGGAAGCAAGAAAAAATTCTTCAACAAGAATGAAATAAGGAGGAGAGGATTATTCTTTATCTATAAGGGACCTTGATCCCTTAACCATTCATCTCTAATTAATAAGGATTCAACAAGGGAAAAACAATTAGACTTTTGTAGATCACGGGGATTCATCCATATTTGGGTTCATAATTTTTTAGAATGGAACCTATGAAGGATCCAAGTATTCAGGTATAAATGGTGAGAAACAACACCAATTTTTTCAATGAAACTTGCAGGACAAGACGATGATAATCATTCAGCTTGAAAAATTGCATGGGGAAAGGAAGGAGATAATTCCTCGTGATGATATCGTAGGTGGGTCTATAGGTATCCAAGAGAACATCCATAAATATTAAGGGAAATAAGGTGTAGACAATCTTTCACTAGGACATCCATGCTTGACAACCAAAGAGAGTGGAAAACTTATCCCCGCATGTGGAGAAGGACAGGAATAACATATTCAAGGAGAATAAAATGAGGAGTTAGTAGTAATAAACCAAAATGATCAGAATGAGGAGAAACATGACATCCATAATGTGAAATTTGAACCATTCCCAGAGATTCGGTCAAAGCCTCAATTTGAAGTTACAGTCATTGGGAATTTGATGCAGACAGGTACATAGACATTCAACAAGGTACCAGAACTGCCAGTAGAGGACATTCAGGAAAATATCATGCATCTAAATCCATACCTTATGATGTTGAAGTAATGAGTTTGGGAAGTCAGAGATAATTTCTTATAGGAGAATAGGAAAATTGAGGTGGTCATAGGATTATGTGTCGAGTCAACATCCAATCTTTCTAATGTTGAGGAAGGAATCAATCCCATTACAAGGTAGCAAGAAGAGTATAGTTGGGAGTTCTAGGTAATCCCTCTACAATAGTACATAGATAGGACTTGGAACGCTACCAACCAGCCTTTATACATTGATGAGAGTATAATAGAATTCTACAAATGGATCATGTCGGGTGATCCAGTGGAGCAACATAAGTTGAGCATCAGGCAAAATTATGATAGTAGAATTATTCCATGTGCAATAATTCATGCATTACATACTTCCCACGAGATGGATTGGTGAGAGATTATGAGTCTGAGCTTTATCGATGGGATACTATTAGCCAATGGAATATTTTAGCTTGGGCCCTTAAGCATGGGAAATGCTGGAATTTTGAGACGGTATCATAAGTCATAGGTCCCAGGACTTATGTGGTGTTGGGATCTAGGAGAATCCATTGGGGGATGGATCGAACTAAGGATTGTTTGAGATCCAGGTGAATTTATCAAGGTAAGGATTGACCGGAGGATTCTTTGCGATCCCGACATCGAAGGATCCATTCAGGTTCATTTAGAATGGAGGCATGAAATAAAACACTGGGTTGTATGGGATACTGGTATCAATGTACATATGCTTATGTTGTGGATAGCATTGTATTCCTTGAGGGCAGGAAATATTTGGGCTGGAGGATTTTTAACATTTCATTTTCTAGACATGGTCAAAATGGACGGAATCCACCCATCATACTTACGATGGTATTCACCCATGGTATCTACCCATGGTTTTATCCTCCATTTTTCGGGGGAAACTAATAAAATAAGGTTTCTAGAGAATCTATCAAGCCTATAAAATTTGATAGGACCTAGGAATTGAGATCATCTTGTGTTATTTATCTACTTTTCCTTTGTTGAAGAATTAGGAAGGTTAGTTCTACTTTGATCCCAGGGAAAAAATCCCTACCGGAGTAATTTTTATGGTGGATCCATCCAGTGCCTATGATTGTATTTCAATGTAGTCATTTATCATTTTATTAACAAAATTTCATGCCATTGGCGAGGGTTTCTTGTATTAATTATTCTGGCATGTATTATTTGAAGTAATTAATTAAATAAAGTGGGTTATGTTCCAAATCCCTTATCTGTTCCAGTTTTTGTTGAAGGCTTATATTAACCAGAACAATATAGTGTGCTAGATCGGTCGAAACTTTTAAGCTTTTGGATATTACATTAATCTTAAATTTTATACCAATCTACTCTCTTTTTATTAGATTTGTCACATTGGTGATGGGAAGACAATAGAGTTTTAACTTTTCTCTTCATGATGTGGTCATTAAAGAAATACAATTTTTTTTTTTTTTGGAAGATTTGATCATATTTCTTGGTTATACACATTCATTGGTTTTTACACTTCTTTAGGTTCCTACTTTATTGCACATGCTGAATTCTTGAATATATTTTTGCATAAAATATTTAGACACCAATTATAGATATCTGCAACGGTTGAGACAACCAAATTTGGTGCTTGATCTTCCTAAAGTTTCTTACATGAATATCCTTTTCCAAAAGTTAAGGTTGTGTGTGCTATCAAATGTTGTAAGATGGTACATAGTGAGCTCATCCCATTTCTGACTCATTCATTTTCAAGGGTTAAGTATGCACTCACCTTTAGTGATGACTTATGTCTCTCTTGGTTGTAATTTATTAAGTACAATAGTGAGATATTTATGGTATTTAATACCTTTAAAGATTTTACTAAGCAACAATTATCCCCTACTATGCAAAAAATGTCGAGAAAAATGGGGGGGGGGGGGGTATGACAGGCATGAATTCAAATATTTTGTAGAAAATATGGTACTCAACATCACTGTGTATACCCTTCAGCATAATAGTCATTGAAAGAGTGGCTAACTGTAAGAACATAACCCCTTCTTTATAGGCTAAAAAAATGAATTGTAAAAATTAAATTCAAAATCACATGCCTAGTAGGGAAGTGTTGAATATAAATCCAAAGGAAACTTGGAAAAATGTTAAGCCCAATGTTTCGTCTTTTAGAGTATTTGCCAAGCAAACATGCACCATAAGTCTAGCTGACAACTGCAAATCTTTTTAGATGAGCCAATTACTTATTTTTGTTGCTAAATATGAAAATGTGAAGGTATATTGGATACTTGATGACATTTATACAGATCCTTGTTTAAAATGGTTGTCCACTTTGCTGATTAGTTCGAGTAAACCATTTCGTCTACATCTTCCACAAATTCTCTTGTAAAAGATGGTGAAAAACTGGAAAAAATTGATCAAGGATGAATTTGAAAATGATACTTTGTGAACTAAAAAGGCCTAATAGATATGGCTATGAGACAACTGATTTTAGTTACTTTTCCATTGACTCATTTTTTATTCTAACTAAAAAAACATAGTCCCCAAGTTTGTACCAAACCCTAAATGCTAACTGGAAATATGATACATAGGACTACCAACATTTCAATAAAAAAAAGGACTAACCATAAAAGTATTGGTCACCTCAGAAGCAGTAATCATAAATTCAAGTATCTATACAATTATATACAATATATTCTTAGGAATTATGGTTCAAGAAAATTTTTGTGAAAGAAATAATGAAGCTCATGATTGAAACATAAGAAACCATGATGCTTCTAATTGAAACATATAAATACAATGATATAAATAAAAAATATATAAATACAACATTGGAAATATTTAGTTGCTACTGAAAGAGACATGTTTGCATAACATAAATGTAATATTGCAAGTGCATATTTATGCCAAAAATAAGACATGGTGGATGCCACAAATAGAAGTAAAGTATCCTAAAGGAAATCACACAATTTGATATAAGTAAAATATCCTGAAGGAAATCACACAATTTGATACAAAAGAACTAGGGTTTGACCCTAATTTCAATTACATACCAACAATATAGCTAGAAAAAACACATTTATACTATTATAGCTTAGCATCTGTGTGACTCTTTTACTTAAAATCATAATCATAGAGACCGGGATGGATACATATTAGCATCTGGAATCTATTACAAGTTAAAGTCTTCAAATTATTATAAAGTGCCATTTTGTTTGGTAGAAGCTACAATTACAAAAATCTAGTTCTCTTACTATTACAAAATGTCATTTTTCTTTGCTCAAGTTAAATCCAAGCATTCTTTTCACTATTACAAATTTCCATTTCTTTAGCTCAATCTTCAATTACAAGATTCCAAACATTACAATATATCATTTTTTTTGCTCATGCCAAATCCGTACAGCCTTCTAACTATTACAAAATGTCACTTTGTTTTTCTCATGCTAAATCATTACAGTGTTCTAACTATTACAAAATGTCATTTTGTTTTGCTAAGATTAAATCCATCCATTTTTCTTACTACAATTTATTTTTGGTAAATGCATGTTGTAATTAACTACTATATACTCAAAAGTGGTATTGGTGGTGCTTACATGCATAATTATCTATACTGATTGTAATTACCCAAACAAAAAAATAACTAATAATCATCTTTTACATCTAATAGGTAGAGAATAAAAAACTATTTTCTAGACATGGTCAAAATGGACGGAATCGTGGCATGTATTATTTGAATTAATTAATTAAATAAAGTGGGTTATGTTCCAAATCCCTTATGTGTTCCAGTTTTTGTTGAAGGCTTATATTAACCAGAACAACATAGTGTGCTAGATCGGTCGAAACTTTTAAGCTTTTGGATATTACATTAATCTTAAAATTTATACCAATCTACTCTCTTTTTATTAGATTTGTCACTTTGGTGATGGGAAGACAATAGAGTTTTAACTTTTCTCTTCATGATGTGGTCATTAAAGAAATACAATTTTTTTTTTTTTTTGGAAGATTTGATCATATTTCTTGGTTATACACATTCATTGGTTTTTACACTTCTTTAGGTTCCTACTTTATTGCACATGCTGAATTATTGAATATATTTTTGCATAAAATATTTAGACACGAATTATAGATATCTGCAACAGTTGAGACAACCAAATTTGGTGCTTGATCTTCCTAAAGTTTCTTACATGAATATACTTTTCCAAAAGTTAAGGTTGTGTGTGCTATCAAATGTTGTAAGATGGTACATAGTGAGCTCATCCCATTTCTGACTCATTCATTTTCAAGGGCTAATTATGCACTCACCTTTAGTGATGACTTATGTCTCTCTTGGTTGTAATTTATTAAGTACAATAGTGAGATATTTATGGTATTTAATACCTTTAAATATTTTACTAATCAACAATTATCCCCCACTATGCAGAAAATGTCGAGAAAAGGGGGGGGGGGTATGACATGCATGAATTCAAATATTTTGTACAAAATATGGTACTCAACATCACTGTGTATACCCTTCAGCATAATAGTCACTGAAAGAGTGGCTAACTGTAAGAACATAACCCCTTCTTTATAGGCTAAAAAAATGAATTGTAAAAATTAAATTCAAAATCACATGCCTAGTAGGGAAGTGTTGAATATAAATCCAAAGGAAACTTGGAAAAATGTTAAGCCCAATGTTTCGTCTTTTAGAGTATTTGCCAATCAAGCATGCACCATAAGTCTAGCTGACAACTACAAATCTTTTTAGATGAGCCAATTACTTATTCTTGTTGCTAAATATCAAAATGTGAAGGTATATTGGATACTTGATGACATTTATACAAATCCTTGTTTAAAATGGTTGTCCACTTTGCTGAGTAGTTCGAGTAAACCATTTCGTCTACATCTTCCACAAATTCTCTTGTAAAATATGGTGAAAAACTGGAAAAAATTGATCAAGGATGAATTTGAAAATGATACTTTGTGAACTAAAAAGGCCTAATAGATATGGCTATGAGACAACTGATTTTAGTTACTTTTCCATTGACTCATTTTTTATTCTAACTAAAAAAACATAATCCCCAAGTTTGTACCAAACCCTAAATGCTAACTGGAAATATGATACATAGGACTACCAACATTTCAATAAAAAAAGGGACTAACCATAAAAGTATTAGTCACCTCAGAAGTAGAAATCATAAATTTAAGTATCTATACAATTATATACAATATATTCTTAGGAATTATGGTTCAAGAAACATTTTGTGAAATAAATAATGAAGCTCGTGATTGAAACATAAGAAACCATGATGCTTCTAATTGAAACATATAAATACAATGATATAAATAAAAAATATATAAATACAACCTTGGAAATATTTAGTTGCTACTAAAAGAGACATGTTTGCATAACATAAATGTAATATTGCAAGTGCATATTTATGCCAAAAATAAAACATGGTGGATTCCACAAATAGAAGTAAAGTCTCCTAAAGGAAATCACACAATTTGATATAAGTAAAGTCTCCTGAAGCAAATCACACAATTTCATACAAAATAACTAGGGTTTGACCCTAATTTCAATTACATACCAACAATATAGCTAGAAAAAACACATTTATACTATTATAGCTTAGCATCTGTGTGACTCTTTTGCTTAAAATCATAATCATAGACACCGGGATGGATACATATTAGCATCTAGAATCTATTACAAGTTAAAGTCTTCAAATTATTATAAAGTGCCATTTTGTTTGGTAGAAGCTACAATTACAAAAATCTAGTTGTCTTACTATTACAAAATGCCATTTTTCTGTGCTCAAGTTAAATCCAAGCATTCTTTTGACTATTACAAATTTCCATTTCTTTAGCTCAATCTTCAATTACAAGATTCCAAACATTACAATATATCATTTTTTTTGCTCATGCTAAATCCGTACAACCTTCTAACTATTACAAAATGTCACTTTGTTTTTCTCATGCTAAATCATTACAGTGTTCTAACTATTACTAAATGTCATTTTGTTTTGCTAAGATTAAATCCATCCGTTTTTCTTACTACAATTTATTTTTGGTAAATGCATGTTGTAATTAACTACTATATACTCAAAAGTGGTATTGGTGGTGCTTACATGCATAATTATCTATACTGATTGTAATTACCCAAACAAAAAATCACTAATAATCATCTTTTACATCTAATAGGTAGAGAATAAAAAACTATTTGAAAATAAATTCATGAAGAACTTTACTCTTGTGCATTAGAATGGAATCATCCTTATTCTTTCTCTAAATTTTTATTTTGCACCAGAACCACCTCACCTTTATGAAGAGATGCGTCTGAAATAAATGTAAATACACATCTTTTTTGATATTATGATATTCTATTGAAGCCCATAAAAAAATAAACCAATAAAAACAACAAAATCATGACACTAAAACACACCAAATTTAGTTTACATGTATATAACACGAAATCATTATAGAAACTTAAACTCTAAAAAGCCTATTGTTCTTAGATATGGAGATGATAAATATGCACATCACCATAGGAATTATGCAAAGTTATAATCAAATGAACCCAAAAAATGAGAACATAAAAAATTTATGGCAATTAAAATAATATTTCTTTTGTTATGATGCAAATTATTCGGTACCTTGAAGTGATATGGAAAATTAGATATTCTAGGAATTGAAATTCCAAATTGACTCATAGAATCGCGGATGTCCCATGAAGGCATGTGCATGGACACCGGACACCGAAAGTACCATTAAATCTCTATTTACTCAATTTTACCATATTCCGGGAACTTTAAAAGTATGGATGTTGAAGCACGTTTATCCAAGAATGCAAATCAACCCCATTTATCATCTGAATCGTAGTAATTTAAGCTTTTTTAACATGAGCATATAATTTTCATGTAATACAATTTTGAATATATTCTACTCAATAACATCCAAAACACAAATTACATAACTTTCAACATTACAAATATTGAAATATGATTGTAAGTTTAACCCGTTCACACTGAAACTATCCATAGGAAAATGGTTACATGGAAAAGGAAAAACGAATAAATACTGCATATACAGAGTGCAAAATTTCATTCGATACAATTTCCACGTTAACACTATAGAATTTCCGCATTAAAATTTTCACATTAAAACTAGAGTCTGTTTCATATCCAAACAATTCGTATCTGCTACTTATTTTCAACTTTTCAACCAACAAATCATTACTCCTCAAAGATTTAAAAACACATTTGGAAAAAGAACCATTATTACACTCCTTTTAATGCTTTATTAATAGAACTCACACATAATGAAAATTTCCAAGCGCATTGACTTCTATAAATATAAAAATAAATTAAAAAATAAATTTCATGGATGCCTGTGCATCACACATATCCCAGATTTTAAGTTTTAGATAAATGATAAGTCCAGTCCAAAATATTCACTATCAATATCTTGAACTTGGATTCAAACATTGAACCCAAATATCTGTATTTTTAAAACCCATTTGTCCATACAATGAGCGTATGGTGAATACAAACCTATTTGGAATCCAACATTAAACCCAAATATCTTTTCCTTTATATATGTGTCCATATAATGAGCATATGGTGAATATCAACCTATTGTGTAAAAACCGAGGATATGAAAAATATAAAGATATTGTAAAACAAAGTTCAAACATTTAAAATTTGAAGGTTCAATTTTAATTTGCAAAATTACACACAGTAATCACAAAATCAAAAAAATACAAACTAAAAAGAACCCGAAACTGAATGGTCTCACCAAACTTCCCTATGAAAATCCAAGCTTCCCACAAAAAATCCAACAAAGAGAAGGCATAACTACTTAATCATCATGCAAGATATAGCTAACATCGACAAGAGGATTTTGATGCAAGATATAACTAGCATCGACAAGAGGATATTGATGCAAGATATAACTAACATCGACAAGAGGAAATTTGAGCGTTTGGGTGCTTTTCTATCATAGAAGAGAAGAGCGATGCCCACTCGCTTCTTTCCTTCTTTGGCACTCATGGGTTTATCAACACCTGTAGGATTTCCAGTATTCAGTGACAGCAGCTCTATTGGGTAGGTGGAGAAGTACCTTTCCTTCTCTTGGAATAGGACTTCTCTGTACATGAGGGTTCCCTCCTTACCTGGTCTCTCAAAAAATGCATGGCTAGACTCACTGTGACTCTACCTGTGGCCCTCATACATGTATGTTGTCATAGCAGCCGTAAGAAACATTTTGACCTGGAATTGTGTTTTTAAAAATAGTGAAGGGAGGTCATACTAAGTACATTTTGATGATCCCCTTCAGAAAAGAGAACATGAGCCTGATATTCTTATAGAAGATACTATGGCTCAGCAAGAGGAAATTTTTAATAAAAAGAAACATGGTTATAAATTATGCCCTTGACGAAGAAAACTAGTTAGCCTTGAACACAGAGAATGGTAGGTGAACATAACACACCAAACTTGTAGATGAACAATATGTTGGAGAGAATGTGTTTGACTGATTTCCTTTAATTGAAAGTGAGATTGATAACAGTTAGTTATATCCAGTTCATATAGCTGCACAAATTCTCTTCACTATATATAATAAGCAGCTTTTTTTTCCTCTCTGAAAAATTCTGATAACAATTCCATCACATATGAAGAAGAGAGGTATATGTCACATATCAAGAGGGGAGGTATATCTCAGTTGATATTAAAGGCATTTCTTTCAAAAAGTTGTGTGTTTGAGGATGTGTTGGCTGATTTTCTTTAATAGAGTGAGCTTGATAATAGTTCCATCACATAGGAAGAGGAGAGGTATATGTCAGTTGATATTGAAGACATCTCTTTCAAATATTTTGTATACTTGTTGAAAAAATCTAGAAATGAAAGAAAATGACCATTCTCCTTGATCTCTGATAAAAAAGGATGACATCGAGAAAGGAAAAAGGGTAATATTATGAGAATATTGGTCTGACCAATGCGATAGAAAAGACCACTATTCAGATTCTTAAGTGACCATTTTACCGTCCTCGAAAAACAAGCAACTTCAGAATTTATTCAGAATTTATCCAGACAAATGATGGAATTTCTGAACAATTTCTTAACACACTGAGGAAATAAAACTCCTCAACTCAACACAGAGATTTAATTAAAAAAAATGTGGATAGAGATATGCAGAACATAAATTTCATTAATAAAAAAAAATTGGACTTTTACAAATGATATCTTTAGAACTGTTGCGTTCTGGATTTACAAAATAACTTCTGCTGCTACAAAACATAGCTCTTCAGTTTCTAGCATACGCTTCTTCCAAACACAGCTCGTTTCTCTATGTCTTCTTTCTCTCTGTCTCTCTGTCCTTTTTTTTCAGTCTTCGGACTGTCTCAAAGCAATACACGAAAGAATACAGAGTAACACAATACAATGCACTGACGGCATATATATATATATATATGAAACATTACAATATTATATATTATATATTATAAATATCTCATATTTATAATATATATAACCAAAGTTAAAACTCTAAATGTATTGTGGTAAAAAAACAACTAACTAAAAGTCAAAAATAAAACTTATGACGCAAATACAAATTAAATCAATTGTGGTAAAAAAACAACTAACTCAAAGTCAAAAATAAAACTTACCAGGCAAATACAAATTAAATCAAAACTTTATGTGCTAAGGTTAAAAACCTTATTCCCTTTATGCTTTCCTGGGGCTGCTTGAAGACCATTCAAGTGAGTTCCATTCACCTCCCGGAACTGCTTTGGTGGATCCCAAAAATGGGTGATGTCATTCATTTCGGGGTTCTCTTCCCCTTTGCTGCTGAAGCCTGCTACGCCCCTGGAATGTTGTTGCCTTTGTGTCAAATGGAGTTGGTGGGTGTTCAATGCGGTAGTTGAGTGCACATAAGAATATGGGTGCAGAGACTTGAATGAAGGAGGTTTCGTGTGGATCAAAACTAGAGATTTTCACCGCTTTTGTTGTCATTTCGCAAATTCTTGCTGGTGTTTGCAGTCTTTCAATCTCATCAACTTAAATTTTCCGTCCTGCTGTTTGTGTCGGAAGTTGGAGTTATATCGACAAAGTCAATGGGGTTTTTTGAGTCAAAACACGAGAGAGATATAATTAACATATTTCATCCGAAAGTAAAAGCATAGGAGAAAAATTGACCAAGAATAGATTGTGTACTTATTATATATATATATATATATATTCGTGAGAGTCAATATAGTTTACAAGAATAGATTGAAACTACATCGCTTTCTACGCACTGTAAAACCAAAATTACAGATGTTTCACACCATAGAAACTCTAATTTACGTGCAGGTTGAATACCTCCAAAACACTGGCAGAGACATAAACTTATGAATTCTATTAGAAACATAAATTTCACCATATATGACGTACATTTCACATTCTATATATAGCGACAAGCAAATTTATTAATATTTTTTTCACCTTCTATATATCCCGACAAGAAAATTTTTTAATAATTTTTTTAATATATAGTTGCGTGATTTGCATATTGATTGCGCGCGATGTTCAGCATCTAATTTTTCATTTGATGACCATACCCAATATAGTATTCACCATTTTTAATTTACTGATTGTTTATTTCTTGCAGATATGAAAAATAGTAAGCCAGTGAAAAATTAAATTACTTCAATGTTGCTGGATTCTTTTTGTACTCCAGAAATGACACCATCAAATTCCATCAAATTCATTTAATGAAATAGATGGAATTATTTCCAACATCTTATACAGGTTTTCTTTTCTATTCCAGAAATGACAATCAAATTCATTTAATAAAATAGTTGGGATTATTTTCAACCATCTTCCAAAGCTCTCAAAACTTGAATAGCCGATGGAGTTATTTGAATAAAGCCAAGAATAGAGCTTTAATAAATACATTTATACGTTGAATATGGAGTCATTGTCAAGGCCTAGCCTTAACATAAATGAATTCTCAAAATATTTTGCTCCGATTAGGGAATCTGTGTGGCTCTTGCTTAAAATCATAATCAGAGAGACCCTGACCGCTCCATATTCACACCGTGAATCCATAACAAGAGAAAATGGAGTTGTTATCAATGAAAACCAGGAAGGGAGCGGTGAGCTTAGCTGCAGGAATAACCAAACATATAAAGGTTGTAGCGTAGCCTACCACTTTAACAGACGATACTAAAAGAATTTTCATCAGAAGTCATTGAAGCTAGTTACCTAGACCAGAGAACTCCAGCAAGAAACCCTACAAACGGAGTCACCATTAACAACCCAAACATGGTGCGAAACCCAATAAATGGAAGTACAGGAATGACTTCCCTGGAAAAGATCCTGCATTATAAAAGACTACGGGTAGTGAAACAACCACATCTGAACCCTATTGATCAGAAACCAGGTAAAAGATCCCGTATTGTACAAGACTAGGGTAGTGAATCAACCCCATCTGAACCTTATTTGTCAGAAATCATAAACTGTAAATAAAACTTATAAACTGTTCAAGGTAAATCGTTGGTACCCATCAGATAAGAAAGAAACATTTGGGTTTATCTTGAAGGACGGAGTCAGGACTCTGGCAGCTTTTGTCCTGGAAATCACAAATACGGCATGGATATCACAAGAAAAAAAATATTTCACACACCAATTTAATTTCTAAAACCTAATATAATAAAATTTTTAACTACCAATATAAAGTAATATTCAATATGCTCAGGTGGATGTAAACCAAGATGTACTTCGATAATATAAATTCATGGCAACCACCCACATCATATGAGAGGATGCTGCCTGCAACAGAAAAATCGTGGTTTGAAATAGAGGGCTTTATTTCTAGGGATTAGTCAATGGCGTCAATGGATATAAATAAAAGTTTAAAGAGAGTGTATCATTAAACTAAATTAAAAAAAAAAAAAAAACTAAACTGATTATCAAATCTTATTTTTTTTAAACTGAAATTTCTAAATTTAAAATCAAATTGATAATCAAATCCTATAAATCTAAAATCCACTTATGATCTAAATTCCAATTATGATGAAGCCCTATTTCTGTAAAGCTGAAAATTTCCAAATTGAAAATCAAATCTATAAACCCAAAATCATGATAATAAAAAGAAAAGGAGAAAAAAATACAATGAATAAGGCCGGTTGAGTTTCTATTTTGTAAATTTATTTTTATTCTGATTAATTCATCTTTACTGTGACATATTACAACTGGTATGAAAAAATTTATTATCATTATTTCTAGAGGATGGAATATTAGTTTAAATAATTAAAATAAATAAAATGATACACATAACTACATTATTTCGAATTATATTAATGCTTTCCAATAACTTATGGAATCACAATATTTCCATAATATATTTCTATTTAACTACCAAACATACCATGAGTCCATATTTATTTTTTATTTTTTAAATATAAAACTGAAAATACATTGGAAAGTAGAAACTTGACAATATTCATACATTAAAAAAAAAAATGTATTGATATTTCTCTTCCATTTTTTTTGCATAAATTTCTACAAATCAAAAAAATTAAAAACAACTATTTTTGATGTCTACCTATTAAAATAAATATGATTCACACAAATATAATTGATTATATAATCGTAACCGTTAATAGTCTCTGTCATCTATATAAAATTACAATTCAACTTCTTCTTAATAAAAATAGACAAGCTTACCCCTATAAACTACTCTCTGAACTCCCGTAACAAGTAAGACTATGACTATAAATATTTCACAGATTTAGCACAAATTTGGGCCCAACGTAGATAGTTGACCAGAGATTCCTTCCACTGAATTGCCCATCAGGTAGTTATAGAGTTGGGCCCGGCAAGTTGTTCTTCAAAGATTCCGTCGATTTCTGTTGATCAGGCCAATCCACCTGCGTGGTTTCGTCAAACAACTCCAATATATTCCGATAGTGAGCTATAGGCTAGGTCATCGGATATTACCACCTGCGTGGCTATTACTTGATTTCCGTTCTCTACTATATTGTACGAAAATACTTTTGTATTCCTTTGAAAAATGCTAATATGGTTATGATATTCTTGCATGTCAACGGAAAATTACATTAAGAATATTGTAATTATACTTACATCGGATTCCTCCTTAAACATTGCCCCGAGTTGCCTCTCCGCTTGATCTCCAATTCCGATCTATATATTATACAGAAAACGTCGTATGATTATTCTCTGCATGTAATGTTAACAGAAAATTACATGAATAAAATTGTAATTGTACTTACATCTGAAGAGGAGGGCGTGATATTTGCCAGTTTTGGGATGGAGAGCATTGTGCCCATCAAACTAGCTGAAAGTTGCAGAAGTATTAGATGAAAAAAAAAATCAATAATAGAATTCAATGATCACACGGTATTTAATTTTATCGCATATATACCTTCCTCTGCACCGAATAAGAGCGGCGATTCTAATGCCCGTTTGCGTTGCTCTCGCTCTCTGGTATTGGAGTTTTGAAACCAGTAGAACACGTTTTTGCCTTCAACTCTCCCGTAGTTCTTGAGAAGGGAGGTGATTCTCTCTATATCCTCCATGGTGGGCGACTGCATGCCATTTCTGTATATATCTTCCAGTATTTCCTTTTGCTGCGGTGTTGGTTTCCATCTGTTACTCACACTTTCAGTGGTGCTGTTCTCTGCATTAAAAAAAGACAGGTCAAGGAAAATAAGTAAATCATCAAATACAACAATTTCTATATAAAAAACATGAAACATATTTAGATAGTAGATAAAATCAAAAAGAGCAAAGAATTTAAAACAAGACCTGCAATGTTTTTATCCATAACTTCTGTGTTTTTAAAACAAGATCTGCAATTGTTCGGTTCCTCTTTCCTCAGACCAACGTTGTGGCAATGGCAATGAAATGAGGCGGACGAAGAGGAGGTGACAATGTATGTGAAACAAACATCAACATATAATGGTTTTAGGGCTTCAAGGTTTATCAACTTTTCCAGTTATTACAATTCTAATATATACACATTTCAAAATTAAATTGTTGATATACACATGTAATGTGCAAAAAGAGTTAGTTTGACTATTTGGAAATATTAATACATTTTATACACATATTTCTATAGTATAATTTATAGTATTTTTTTTACTATTAAATTAAATTTATTATATTTTATTTCCTTTATCAAAAATTTAAATTTAGAGTTCAAGGTTTACCAACGTTTCCAGTTATTAGAGTTCCAATTTATAGACGTTTCAAAGTTACATTGTTGGTATACACATTTAATGTACAAAAAGAGTTAGTTTGACTAAATGGAAATGTTAATACATTTTATACACATTTCTAGTTATTAGAATTCCAATCTATAGACGTTTCAAAGTTACATTGTTGGTATACACATTTAATGTACAAAAAGAGTTAGTTTGACTAAATGGAAATGTTAATACATTTTATACACATATTTCTATAGTGTAATTTATTTAAGTTTATTATATTTTATTTCGGTTATGAAAACTTTAAAATGATGTTTGTTCACTATATCTGATTTTGGTTATGAAAAGTGTGAAATTTTTTTATCGAATATATTTTTTAAATAAAAAATATATTTTATTATAAATTTATATTTTTAAGTTAATAAGTTTCAATGTTAGAAGAGAAATTATAGTGAAAAAGATCCTAATATATTGATTAAAGAAATATTGAATAGATTTATTTAATAAGATATTATGAAATAAAAAATTCAGTGCAAAGTTTTCAATTCTAAAATTTATTATTTAATTCTAAATGTTATAATGGAGATTAAGATTGCAAAAGTTAAAAGGGACATAATACATTAATTAAAGAAATATTGACTAAATTCATTTAATTACATGTTATGAAAGAAATAATGTGGAAATTTTTTTATTTAGGATTTCAAATCTAAAATTTATAATATACTTTTAAATATTTTTTAAATATAATTATTTTTAAATATTTGTTAGTTTTTAAAACTAAGAAATTTACCTTTTTTTTCAACTAAAAATTTTGACATATTATTAAAGTGATATATTAAAAAAAAAAAATATTTCACTAAAGCAGTAGATAAAAACCTCCAATAGAATGTAAAAATGAACACAGCTACTCTAAAAAAAAATTAAATGATGTTTGTTTTCATTTAGGTCAAATTCTAGTTTATTGTGAAAACTCAAAAGGTTTTTGAAAATGATAAAGATCTTTATTCTTCATTTTCAAATTGCTCTTTTCTCATGTTATGGAAAAGGTAAAGAAATGTTCACTAATTTTCTTACTTCGATGTGATGCGAATAGGTGATAAGTAAAATTTAATAAGATATTAAATATAAAATTAATAACTTAGTTATTGAACGATTTTTCAACTTTAAAGATAGATATGCAAAGAACCATCATCATTGGGGAAATGCTGGTGGAGTCAGGCAGATATTCCAAGTTAACAAAGTACTACAGGCTGCTACTCAATATTGAACCATGAAGCTCACATCATGGAATTTAAGAGGGTTAAACAGCCCAGTGAAATACATAATGATCAAAAACATGATATAGCAGGAGAGACCTTAAATATTATTTATGCAAGAAACAAAATGTAATAGTAATACACTTGGCTCCATTCTCTCGAGAGCTTGGCTAGGAAGCCACTCAGTCGCAGTGGATACCTCGGGAGTTTCAGGTGGACTTGAAATAGCATGGGATACAAAAGCTATATCGCTCACTAATGTCCATGCGTCTCATCATCTCATCCAAGCTACTTTTCGTCTTATAGGAACCAATATTCATGGAAATCTTACTAATGTCTCTTTCCCCGAGGATGCAGGGAACAAGATGGCATTGCTAAATACGATAGCATCTCTCAATTCTACCAGAGTACATCCTCTGTGGATAACAGGTGGCGATTTCAATATGATTACTAGACTTGAAAAAAATAAAGGAGGCCGAGTCAAATTAGATATTGAAAGCAGCCACTTCAAGGATTGTATACGAAGTGATTGGCTCATTGATCTGCCATTTAATAATGGAATGTATACCTAGAACAATAGAACATCAGGTTCCCGACAAATTGCCTCTAGGTTGGATCGTTTCCTCATATCAGACAACGCCATTCATTTAGGAGGAGATATCATAGCCTCAATCTTTCCTTTATCATGGTCGTACCATTGCCCCATCTCTCTTCAATGGAAAAGACCTGGAAACTCCACATGAAGACCTTTCCATTTTGAAGCATTCTGGCTAACGAATCGAGAATTCAACAATATGGTCATCTCAATCTGGAAAAGCTTCATTTCCCCTGAAGGAACCAAAATTTACCAATTTCAACAGAGGCTCAAATATCTCAAAAGGCACATCAAGCAGTGGAATCCATCAACCTTCAGAAACATCTTTCAAGCCCAAAAAGTGCTAGCACAAGATATGGAAAAACTTCAGCAGAAAATAATTAATGAAGGAAGAATAGAAGCACTATTGGAGTAGGAACAGAACCTACATAATCAGCTGGAAGAAAGAAGAAAGCAAGAGGAGATTCTTTGGAAGAAAAAATACATAGTAAGATGGCTAAAAGACGGAGACAGGAATATGAAATTATTTCATCGCACCACAATAAAGAGAGGAATGCATAATAACATTACTCGAATCTAGAATCAGTAGGGAGAAAGGTTGCAAGCACATGATGATATTGAAAGAGAGCTCCTCAATCATTTCAAAAATTTTCATCAAGAACAACAAATCAACAGACAGCCAGCCATAGATCGAATCCTCCAGCATATCCCTAAAATCATAATGGATGAACACAATAAATTTCTCCTTCGTCCAGTTACTCTACAGGAAGTTGAATTAGCAATGAATCAATTCAAGCAGGGTAAAGCACCTGGTCCTGATGGTTTTACCTCCAACTTCTTTCATAACTTTTGGGATCTCATCAAATTGGTGGTATGGCAGGTTGTGGAAGAATCCAGAACTCTACACTGACTGCTTCCATCTCTAAATGCGACTTTCATTGCCCTGATACCTAAATAAGAGCAGTCTACTACTGCGGAAGAATTCAAGCCAATATCACTTTGTAATGTTATATATAAGGTCATCTCCAAAGTCGTTGCTTCTCGACTGAAACCGCTAATTCCCCTGCTCATATCACCGGAATAATCAGGATATGTAGAAGGATGGAAAATCATTGATGACATCATTCTCACCCATGAGATCATTCATTCACTAAAGCACCACAAAAAAGTAGGTATGCTTCTCAAAATTTATCTCTCTAAAGCTTTTGACTAGTTAAGTTGGATGTACATTCAAAAAATTCTTACAGCCTTTGGCTTCTCTCCTCCAAGGGTCAGATGGGTAATGAATCTTGTCTCTTCTATGTTTTTGTTCCATTCTGGTCAACGAAATTCCTTCTCATCCTTTCCATTCCTCTAGAGGAATTTGTCAAGGAGATCCCCTCTCTCCTTTTATTTTTGTCCTAATGGCCGAAGGATTAGGTTGTCTCATCAAGAATGCTCTTCATACTCAGCACCTTAGAGGCATCTCAGTCCATAACTCCCCAGCTATAACTCATCAACAATTCGTGGATGGAAATAGGTTTTTTGGTCATTCATTTGTTCAAGAAGCACAAATGTTTAAATCTCTGCTTGATGATTTCTCAGAAGCATCTGGAGCCAGCATTAATATTGCCAAATCCCAAATCTATTTTTTTCACACTCCCTCTATGACTCAGACTTCTATAGCCCGCATTCTCGGTCTCTCTGTAGCTTCTCTACCCTCCAAGTATCTGGGGGGCCCTTTGACTGATTCTACACTAAAATATGCCTCCTACAACATCCTCCTTGAAAAAATTGAAGCCGCCTTTCCTCTTGGACCTAGAGCGCCCTCAATATGGCTAGTCGGCTAGTGTTGGTCAAGGCAATGTCGCAATCAATGCCTCTGTATCTTTTCTCTATTTTTGCGGCACCAAAATGGGTGCTTAATCAAATCAGATATTTACAACGCAACTTTCTATGGGGATCCTCTGGGAAAAATCATAAATGGGCATTGGTGAAATGGATCATGACAATTTTCCTTCCAAAAAATAATGGAGGCATTGGTCTTCGAGAACCTCAACACAACAATGCAGTTATGGGAGCAAGGATATGGTGGCAATGGCTCTCAGCTCCGCACACACTGTGGGCTATACTCTAGACTGCCAAATATGCAAATAACAGACTGCCATAAGATTTAATCAAACTCACATCCAATGAAAAGTTCTCCTTAATTTGGAATGTAGCCAGACAACACAGTGACATGATCCAACAACACAGCTTTTGGGAAATTAGAGATGGAAGCACTACTTGTTTATTTGCTGACTCATGGCAACAAAGACCCAAGTTAAGAAACATTTTCAGACCTCCATAGATAGATCAATGGGGCATACAACAGAAGAAAAAATTCAATCAGTAGTGGGCTCCCATCCTCAACCAGGGGTACAGACAATGGTTAAATGCGGCACAAATTATCAGTCAAGGAATAAAGCAATTCCACAACGAGATTGACACAGAACTTATGAACCGAAAAATTAGATATTCTGATAAGAAGGATATTCTAAGATGGGGGTATACTCCTCATGGGATTTTTACCACTAAGGAGGCGTACAACCTTTTGATCAGAAATCGGGAACCCAAAGACCCTCTTTGGGATAGAATTTGGTCACCCGGAATTTGGCCCAAGGTATCGACATTTCTCTGGCTACTATGTCAAAAAAGGATACTCACTTGGGACAACCTCAGGAAAAAAAGCTTTCACGAACCTTCAAGATGTCCCAATTGCAATCAACAGGAAGAGACCATACAACATCTTATGGATTCGTGCAATTTAGCCAATAAATTATGGGAAAGAACTAGTTTCAGATGTCAAAAAGGATACAAAGTTTTAGGGGATATTATGAACACCATTCACAACTCGGAAATCGATCCTTACAAGAGTAGGTTGCTAAAATCTCTGTGGAAAATCATTCCAGGCCGTCTCTTCTGGACAATATGGAAGGAAAAAAATAGGCTCATTTTCAAAAATCAATGCACACCTTTAGATACCATATGGAGTAATTTTTGCCAGAATCTTCAGGAAACCTTGGCTTTTCAAAAGTGGCAAGAAGATGATTTTCCCACCCTTCCTTAGGAGCAGAACATTTGGGAGAATTGGCATCTTCTGATTACCAAGAAACATGAGGATCTCCGTAACTCTTCCAATAATCCAAAATCATCAAGCAAATGGTTGCCTCCTCCAAAAGGAATGATACAATTAAATTTTGATGGGGCTTCCAAAGGCAACCCAGGCATGGCAGGCTACGGAGGCATCTTCAGGGATCATAGAGGCAAACCACTTCTTGTCTTCCTTGGTTATTTAGGATGGGACACGAACAATTCAGCTGAGCTAGAAGGACTATGGCAGGGACTTTCTCTAGCTCAACAACACTGCTTCCACCCTATTGTGATCGAAGGAGACTCACAGATCCTTATCAACATGGCTAACCAAGTTCTTCGGGGGACCCCTACTCACAAAGTGGCCAACAACTGGAGATTAGCAGCTTGATTAGAGCTCATTGAACAATGGCTCAAAACCAATAGAGCGATCACCTTCAAACATGTCAAAAGGGAAGGCAATAAAGTGGCTGATCTCTTGGCAAATTTGGGGGTGGACGGTGATCAAGTTCTACACTCAGGATCACTTGACATTCTAAATGATAGCTCTCATATACATGAATGCACTGATTGTTGCACAATGATGTAGAATTCCTAGATGAGGGTGTTTATTGGTGCACAATGATGTAGAATTCCTAGATGAGGGTGTTTAATGCCACCCACGTCCTCATCATGTTTAAACTAAATCGAGCCACCGCCACTCTTAATTGTGCATTACTGCAGCTCGTTGGTCGACGCTTCGTCGTTTTGCTCCTTAACATGGCTTCCTCTGGCAGTTTTACCTCTGTTCCAATTCCTATGAGATGCAATTGTCTCCCTACTACTGTGGAGCCGAGCTCGCGCACGACCAGAGGGAGATGGTGCCCGATTTTGTGTTGTATAGAGGTGGGGGCTGGTGCAAATTTCTCATAGATTTGTTTCTGCAACCTGCAATCTGAGTTTCCTGTCTTTTATTTCTCTACCCACCCATAATGCCCCTTGAATCTTCATCCTGAGCCTCTGATTGCTGAGTCTTCTACTCCCATTGCCCACCCTTTCTTTGAATCAGCACCTTCTCGCCAGCTCAATTTAGCCCAGGTGAATATGCCTCGTTTATACCAGAGGATGCGCCGCAGGAGGGGCAGTAGCAGAGGCAAAATTTTACACCCTCCATCCTCGTCCCTCTCTAACTCATCCTCCCCTTCGTCGGCTCAATTTACTGGTCGCTATTCGGCTACTCAAAGCGGTCGGGGGCGGGTTCGCATTGCGAGTACTCGGTTAGATGATGTTGCTCCCCAATCACCTCCTACCTTTGCTTCTTCTCCGCATCCCAATCAGTCTACCCAATTTCAATTTCAGTGCACCCTTTACTGTCCATGTATAATTGTGACTATCTCTGTGGCCTTTAGAGAAGAGTCTCCAAACTTTAAAGAATTCGACCACAGTGATATGAAGAAAAAAGTTTTAGCTAAGGAAATGAATATTGCTAGCAAATAAGGCAGTCTAGGAACTATTCGTGGTAGAACTCAAGAAGCAGCGATGAAACGGAAGGCACTAGGAGGCAGCGATGAACAAAACAACGGAAGTAGGGATGAACAGGGCCGCACCACATACGAATGTTTCAAGAACAAGGAAGACAATATCGGTGACAAGAAGGATGCAGAAGATGACATGGATGCTTATAGGTGCTCGATAGTTGAAGAACCTCCATCTAATTCTAATAGCGCCTAGCATGTCAAGTTTTATCAGGTTTTTTGTTCCCGGTTCCCATTCTTATGGGTCTACTTCTCAGATTTTATGTAATGTTGTTAATTTTGTTGAACTTTCAAACCCTGTTCCTCTCTAGTATAATTGGGTGGTTTCCCCTGTGTGGGCAACAAAATTTTATTGTGTCTGGACTGGTTTCCCCAGTGTGGGCAGTCCATTTCTAGTTTTTGCTATTGATTATGCCATAATTTTGGGCTAGCACTATAGAGGCCAGTGCCTCCATGTAATATTTTTGTTACACTAACAGAATTTGGAAAAAAATTGGAAAAAATTTGGTGTAGGATTTCAAATCTAAAATTTACAATATACTTTGAAATATTTTTAAATAAAATTATTTTTAATTTTTAAAATTAATAAATTTATTTTTTTTCAATTAAAAATTTTGACATATTATTAAAGTGATATTGTAAACAATTATACTTCACTAAAGCATAGATAAAAACCTCCAATACAATGTAAAAATTGACACAACCACTCTCAA
The DNA here is from genome assembly GCA_034641835.2 of Pinus albicaulis. Taxonomy (NCBI): domain Eukaryota; kingdom Viridiplantae; phylum Streptophyta; class Pinopsida; order Pinales; family Pinaceae; genus Pinus; species Pinus albicaulis. The sequence goes on along the minus strand of JAXQQM020079631.1, from coordinate 61,648 downwards.
AAAAATTTAAATGATGTTTGTTTTCAGTTAGGTCAAATTCTTGTCTATTGTTAAAATTCAAAAGCTTTTTGAAAATGGTACAGATCTTTATTCTTCATTTTCAAACTGCTCTTTTCTCATGTTATGGAAAAGGTAAAGAAATGCTCACTAATTTGCTTATGTGGATGTTATGAGAATATGTGAGAAGGAAATTTTAATAAGATATTAAATATAAATTAATAATTTAGTTATTGAATGCTTTTTCAACTTTAATGACATTTTTTCAAATAAAATATTTAAGACATATTAGCAAATCCTACTTATGGTTTTGCAATGCATATATTAATACCAAATTTGCTAAAAACAAAAAACAAATTAAACCTAAAAATATGGGTGATGTAAGAATTTAACCTATTCGGATCATTGGTGGCTAGGAATTGCACCACGAAAAATTCCACTCAGTAATGCAGACGCCTACCTTAAAGAGATCTGGGAAATGAAAAAATGGATACCTTCAACCCATAAACGTATATTCAATGTAGAAATGGATACATTTAACCTCAAAAATATATTGCACAAAATTTCTCCTTCATTGTTGAGAAGAATTGTTGATGGGGAAGGTTAACGTGTACACTTCCTCACCCCTTCACCACCTACTTTCCAATGGAATGAAGGACCCGTTCACCACCTACTTTCCAATGGAATGAAGGTGTGGATTTTTCACCCTTATGAGATTCATTTGTGTGGGAGTTAAGGTGTAGATGAAGGTGTATATTCTAGATAAAAGCTAAATGATTTATAAATACATAATGGATGCCATAAATTTTGGGTTTTTTTTCCTTTCACATGTGTTTATTCATTCCACATATTCAATAATACTTGTGACACTTTTTGTTTTCAATACAGTTGATATTGTTAAATACAAACATGGAATTTCTATGAATATTATGTGCATGAACGGTTATGATTTTGAAAACTTTGACATGAATATAATGTTATAGATCAATGTTCATCCACACTCATGGAGATATTGCAAGGTTCATCAATAATTATAGGTGCACATTATTCAATGCAAATTTTTATTTTAGGTACACCCCAATGAAAAGGAGTTATTTATGAGATGGAAGTATTAAACATTCATTGTTACACATGAAACACCAATTATGTCTCCTAAAGTGACAATTTATTAGAAAATTTAATTTATGTAGGCCGTTAATTTATAATAAATGGAAGTTTTCATTAGGGACCACCCATGCCCAAATTGTCATCCTTTTAGCACTCATCCAACACCTTTTGAGTATGATTTTCTATTTTCATACCAACCATCATTGAATTTTCCCATAAAGGTGTATTTTATATCAACATATAGTTATCTCCTAATGATTTAATTTTAACATTCATTCTTGTGTATTTAGGAAGGAAATTTATTTTTATGCTAATAATTGAAAATTCATGAGAATCACTTGAAGCAAATCCATACTTATACATTTAAAAAAACACTAAAGGATAGTTGGCGTATTACTCTTGATGTTTTTCTAACCTCTTTAGGCTGCAACAAAAACCTTATATCGTTGCAACACCTATAGTACCTCATTGTTGCAAAAAAACAAAGTGTAAGTACCACAAATCTAGTTGTAATCTCAATTTGGGTCCACATTTTAGGCCTTTCACTCATATTCTAGTCAAGGATATGTACAAGGAGACTAGGAATAATGTAGGGTTTTCTTATCAAGTAATCTTTTCTCATTTTCAATCTCATTATATGGGCATCGAAAGGATTTTTGTAGGGATTAATCTATCGACGGGTCTCTTAGATTCCATAACCATCTCAATAAGGAATATAGCTCATATGAAATCCTTGGATTCTGAAGGCATCCCATTTAGGTGCGGGCATCATCACACTCATAGAAATTTGGGACTAGACTATTCCTTAGCATGGAAACAATACAAATGGGTTATCAAATATTAAAAAAAAAAGGACGTACCTACCTCCCCAATGAAGTCTCCTCCTCCATTTTCTCTTGGAATTTTCATTCCTCGAGAAACCACTCCAGCTTTGTTTGTTTTGAGAATTTATTTCATAGTTACTTCATTCGTTTCATATATTGGTCTTGATTTTGTTGAGAATAGTATTATTATGGAGCTCACATCTACTTCAACGGTTTTAATGGAGGTACCTCCCTCTATAGGTACAAAAATCATGTTTTCCCCTCTTTATTCCATTTCTATCTCCTTATTTATTATTTGTTCCTATTTTTTCACATTAAACCCTACTCCCCTTGGTGATTCTTTGAAGCAACTGGGAGGTCTCTATTTTCATCTCTCCTCTCCTACTTTATCCTTTTACCTCATTATCCTCTCTGAGACTCCCTCTCATCTCCTACCAACAGAAAATAGGGTACCGAGGTGTCAAGATGTCCAGCTACAATGGAGTGAGGTTTGTGAGGACGATATTCCTATGGGAGCGATTAGATGACAAAAGTGCATGATAAAAAAGGGAAAATAACACATTCAGTCCAACAAGTTGGAATGTTGAACTAAGACCTATATATATAACATTAGGTGGGAACATGCATTATAAAATATGCACCCAAATACACGGGGTCAAAGAGAAAAATAAGGCTAAAATTTATTACAAAAACATGTATTAAAATGCGAGGAAGGATTCAATGCTAAAGGATTATATAAGAGTGAAATTGATAACTAATTTTCAATATTAATATGATCATCAATGAAGCATGCAAATGCATTCTCAACATATACAGAAACTGAACATTGCCACCAACCATTCATTGTAGATTCGCGACATGAAATGCTAGTTCATGGCCGCAAGATGTACACGATGGATCCATGCAACAAGCTAAAATATCAAAGACACCAATAAATATAATATATATATATGTCACATTGTACATTAGTATGACTATGGATATAGAGAAAAGATGTTCACCAAAGTAGTACTAAAAATACATAAAAATGATACATAACTCCAACGCATCTTGCGAAGGGTTGCATATAAGAGTAAGAAGTCCTTATCCCAAGGTATTATTGTCAAACCTTATGGTACAAATCTACAACATGTGAATGAATGAGCTAATGTTGAGCATGGTAGAAACTGTCTGATTATTAGTGAGTGATGTATATCATTAAATGGATGAATTCATGAGGTACAACTGACATAACGATGATAAAAAAAAACCATTTATAAATGGTAAGTTGAGGCTTAGACCTCCCTTAAACATGGAATGACATGCCACAAAAGTTACTTGGAAGAATTTATTAATGAGCACCACATGATATTGTAAGACAACACAAGAGTCGTGGAAGCACAATACATATTGCATAGAAGCATAAACAGATAGAGGAGTGAAACGAATCATATTTATGGTACAAAAATAAGGTGAGATGAATCCCATTTGTAAGGTAATAACAGAAACATGTGCCATGTTCAAGGGTGACAAAATTGATACCACCATTTTTACCTATACAGTAAGAAAAGTGATTTCCCCTTTTTTCTATCTTTATTTGTAGGTATCTCCTTCATATTTTAGCAATCATGAAAGAGGAAAAATATAAAATCGATAGCATATTTTTTGTGAAAAAATATTTCGGTAAAAATCACATCCAAAGTCACAATTTATGGATCACAGAAGAATAATTTTTCTTCAATTTTAACAAGCCTAAGAAAGGGGTAAAAATATACTCGATAAGGTGTTTTTTTCATGGTTTAACGAGCTCAAAGAAGATGTAGTTGTTAGGTCCCTATAATACTAGGGTATCCCCTTATTGTTATTGTTAGTATAGTCCCATTATTGTTATTGTTGCTCCCATATAGTCCCTGTATTTTTATTATTTTTCCCCCCATAGAAGCCCACTATTGTTATTGTTGTGCGCTTACATTGTTATTGTTATGTCCACTAGGATTATATTGTGACCCATTAGACTCCTATATATTGAAAGGAGGTTTTTACATTTTATCATCCAAGTATTTTTTATCTAATTTAAAGGAGGTTTCACCCTCGAAGATGTTTATTTATAATGATTTGATCTCTCTTTTGTTCTATTTTGTGAGCTGGTTTCAAAACATTTGGTATCATAGCTTTGGATTTTAGACTTTCGCTGTTTCAAAGAGTTCATCGTGGAGTTTTAGCTATAATATTTTTTTCTACGAAGGTTCAGAAGCTAAAACAAAAAAAAAATTGTGAAGAAAGCCAGAGGAACTTCGTGTTAAAATTTTAGATCTTGGTTCGCAATATTTTCGGCAATATGATCCGTTGAAGTTAGGGTTTTTGCAGGCTCCCGAATTTCATCTTAAAGAGGTGACATTTGGAAAATAGTTGTAACTCTCTCTCTGAGCATCATATTGGAATTATGTAAGAAGTGACCGAAAGCACACATATTGTAGCTTATTGTGTATTAATTTCAAAGCCTAAAGATGAAACAGTGACAGGTGGCACACCATACAAGTACACTCTACTGAACCACTCCATAATTAGGTCATTGTGGGAGATTGGGCATAACTTTGTATTGAAGAATCCAAATCAGGTATGACATGTGTCATTGGAAAGAAGATTCAGAGGGATGCTACTGGACTGAAGTTAAAAACTTGGGGATATGAAATTAGAAATATATAACAGGGTCAATATCAAGGTCATCAAAAACAAGAAAAAGGTGTCTATCATTTTTTTTTAAATTACATAACATTTGATTGAAAAATAAGTTTGAAGGGATTACAAAGGCATATTGAATTATATATATCGGTAATTCATTCCATAATTCCTCCCAAAAATAATTCTACACCAAGTAATCCCTCAGAATACACTACTATGACACACGAAGAGGAGGAATTGCAGTATGATATATCAAAATTACAGTACCAAGTGCAACAAATGTCAATCTCAGAAAGAGAAACCTAACATGACATATATGGCTTAAAAGTGGACATGGAGGCTAAGGTGGATGGCTTTAAGATGAAATGAAATCTAATATGGATGATAAAGCAATTGAATATCACATCTATCATAAAAAACATGTTCTCCAACTCTTAAAGGATAACCTAAATTTGGTGTAGAATCGAATGAAACAACAGGCAGATCAACATCGCAACGATTTTTTTATTTATTTAGGTGACTGGGTATTTTTACGACTAAAATCATACAAACCAATGCCCCTCAAGCAAGCTAAGAAGTCCAATAAATTATTTCTAAATTATTATGGTCCCTAAGAGGTGCTGTAAAATATTGGTACTATGGAATACAGATCGGAGTTGCTTGCATCTTCCTCAGTGGACTGAGTTTTCAATATTTCATGCTTAAAGAAGGTTATAGATCACAAACTCTCAGTTCAAACAATATGTCGAGAACTTGACAAGGAAGGAAAAATAATAGTGGAATATGAAGTAGTCACAGAAACAAGAACTCCACAACTACAAAATTGATCAATTTCAGAGTATCTCAACAAGTGGAAGAACTTACCCACTGAAGATCCCACATGGGAGGATGCAAATTTTATACAGAAGAATCTAGAAATAATCAAGTGTTGAGGACAAAATTTGTTTTAAGGAGAGGGGAATTCTAGGTCCCCATAATACTAGTGTATCCCCTTATTATTATTGTTAATATAACCCCCTTATTGTTATTGTTGTTCCCACGTAGTCCCCATATTGTTATTATTATGCCCCCATAGAAGCCCACTATTGTTATTGTTTTTACCTTACATTGTTTTTTTTATGTCAGCTAGGATTATATTGTGACCCATTGAACTCCTATACATAGAAAGGAAATTATTCATTTGTATCATCGAAGAAATTTTCACTTATGTAATGTAAGGCTGATTTCTAAGGCATTGATCACTCATTTCCTCTTTTTTGTGAGATGGTTTCATAACAGTAGCATATTGCTAAACATAGGGTGTTTTCTACATGAGGTTTTAATGAGCCCAAAAAATGAGGTAAAGTGATGCTCAATACCCTTCAATTTTTAATGAGCATGAGAACGAAACAACAAAATTTCATCTTAGAGAAGAAAGTGGTATAAAGGGTAGAAACTTATTTCGAGGTGACAAAATCACCCTAATTAGAGAGAACTAATGATTTTTTCAAGGAGAACCACTCAGTGTAGAGATCTCTCCAGGAAGGATTAACACACCAAGTGAATGCTCGCAGGAAGTCTAAGGTAATGGTGATAACAAATATGAAAATTAGAATAGAGAAAATTGACATGCATAAAATTCATCAAAATGTAGAAAGTGATGATGTAATCCCCCATGGTATAACTAAAAGATAAAAGAGGAGGGCATGAGGCTTAGATTGAAATTCTTGGTAGGTAAAAACAAGGGGTTCCAGAGTGATAAGAAAATGCAACATGGACACCAACATTGGAAAGAGGTTCTAAACTATAGGATTCCTGTGAAGAAAATCTCTACTACATATATAATCTACGATGTGAAAATACAAAATGGTTAATGTTGTAACCTAACAGGATCAGACCTAAGGTGCAATGAAGATGGAAATGATGATTAATGATGCAATAGAAATGGCTATGAAAGGCATACCCCTATATGCCAAGTTCAAGAAAAAATTATAATTGATTTCTAAATGTCATAATGGATATTAAGTTTGAAAAAAACATTGTAAACTTTGAAACACAAATGAAAATGATTACCCATTTTTTTAGGTAGCAGAAAATGGTCTGATTTTGAAAAGTGTTGATTCAAAATACTCTTAATTTTTTAGCATGTTTTTTACACATAAAATTTTCTTATGTACCATGTATACTAGATATTAATTTTAAAATGTTAGTGTTTTTTATGTTTAGTTTGAAAAGTGCTCATGCCAACATCATTCCCTTTTTTTACAAGACTTATTTTTCACTTTAAATTTTCTAATCTATTAATGCTAATAATTATTTTCTAGATTTAACAATTTTTGAGGTACTTGTATTCTTCCTCTTCACTTACATATATATTTAAGTGTTTTTTCAGTTTTTTTTCTTTTAATTTTGTTTTTTTTCTAGTGAGATATTTGATTTTTTGTAGTGTAAAAATAAACGTAAAAATTTTAAAGTGTCAATCTTCTATCTAGTTATATATTGTTAAATAATATTTCACTGCACATGAAATAATTGTCACTAAAAAAGCAAGAATTTTTAACAATTTACATAAAAAAATACATTTTGAATATAGAAATAACTGAAAAAAAATCACATTTTGGGTCTTTTTTTCTAAAAGTGACGCGTCAAATAAACCATTTTTGAGGGAAAATTTAATAAAAAAAGTATAAAAATTAGCCTTTTTGTGAATTTTATGTCAAGAGTGAATAATAATTACAATTTTTTTCAAAACTTACATGATTCACATAAAAATGAAGTGAAAATGACATTATAAAAATACTAAACATATAATAACAATAATTGAATATTTATTTCTTCTCATAAAACATCAAAGTGAAAATATGACAAGTATAACTTGTTAATAGTTACAAAAAATTAGTTTCATTTGGAAGATTAACTTAATCAGTAATCAATAATACCATGTAACCCAAACTCTTCATCTTCAAGAGTTTCATTATTTTCCTCTCCCACAATATTTTCATTATTGGCTTTAGCTTCATCATTTTGCTCTTATGATGGATCTTTAAAGTCTACAAATGTCCCAAAGTATGCCTTTCCAATCATTCCATCTAATGGTGGTTGAGGTTCCTTTGCTTTTTTTTCCACACTGGATTCATTAAAATCTGCTTCTCAGACAAACTTCTTGCATTGCATCTTGAAAAAATTATAGAGCATTGATTGTTTGTTGAATAAATTTGCATTGTACTGGGTCTTTTTCAATGGAAATGCAATTTCATCCTTTTTGTAAGAAACATGCTAGTTTTGTACCTAATCATCAAGTACAAAAGAAAAAAGTTAGTAAATTAGTATAAACACAAAATATTTAAAAAGAAATTAGTGAAATTCGTTCTTATATAATAAAACTTACCTGAGCCTGCAAATAAATCCAAAACCCAATATCCTTCATTTGAACATAAATCTAAAAGATAGTTAATCAATGACTGTGCTTTTGGATATATGTTAACTATACCTCCTTTTACTTTTTTATCTTCATATGTTATTTTTTTTACAACATCATCATGGAACGGTACTTGGCTATGATTCTTTCGATCTACTTGATTGGAAAGAATAGGAGTGTAGCTATCATCATTTGTCCAACTTTCAATATGAATGAATTCACAATCACATATAATTGGTTGATTTCTGCCACAAATAATATTTCGATTTTGCATGTAACATGAAATAGTAATACTCCAATTAACTTGAACATAAATTATTTTTTAAACATTAATCAAACATTCAATTTCAATGTCTTACCATGTAAGTTACATCCTTGACTTTGCTTTTCCTTTGAAGCTTGATAATAACGCCCCCAATTGTGTTTCTAAATGAAATGTCACAAATATCCAAAATGGTGTTGTTGTGACTTCTGGAAATCCCGCAACCACTTTACTAAACGCTTGATATGTATAAGCATCACTATCATATTCAATGTTTCGGATATTGAAACTATGAGGAATATTTGCAATAAATAGTGAATAATCCCTTTTAGGTGTGATTTTTTCAATGTTTTCATAATCACCTAATATTAGTTGATATTGTATAGTGTGTAGCCCATTTCAAATGAAATTATTAAGACTATGATCAAGTTCAAAATCACTAAGACATTATTTTCTCATCCTTTCCATTTTAATTTTTTCAATAAAGATTCTAAAACTATCTAGTGCTCCATTTATATCCTCCTTCATATTTAATAAAATAAACAAATATATGTATAATTTATAAATTAAAAATAATATAGATATGAATACAAATGGATTTATGAATGAACATACATTTTTAAATACAAGATAAAAATATCTTAGCATTGGTGTTGAACTTGAACCTCGTAGTTTTGTACAACATCATCCCAACAATATTTATTAAATAATTTAACCATTTGTTCTTGTATTCTCAAATAAACCTTGCGACTGAATAAATAAAGTGAACAATTCTAATATAGTGACATGTATAACAAATAAGCCCAAAAACAATATAGTATATTTAACAGAAACTTATAATCCAAAAACAAAGTAAAAATAACAAACCTACTTTAGAAATTCCTCAGACATTTCCTCCATTGACAATTCTCTTGAATTTGCACAAGAGAATATTGTTTTGACAATATTTTCATCATTCACTCCTTTCATTGATCTCCAAGGTGTGATAGTCATACTTTCTGCAACGAGCTTCATTTCAGGGACTTATTTACTGATGGTACATATGAATGGTTTAGATTTTTTGACATTCTGACTTTTGATGCTAATGTTTTCCCACAACTCAAAAATATGATCAAAAAATTCCCATATCTCTCTGGTTACAAATTCCATCTGGAAAATGTTATCCATACCTCTGGAAATTATTATTATTTCTCTACAAGAAATTTCCATAAATCCTATATTCGTTAACTATTAACCAAATCGAAGTAGGTCAATGATGAATATGGCGTTCCAAATTTATTCTGAGGATGAATAATTCTTTTGAAGATGAAAAATAACTCACTTCAATCATTAAACTCAATCCTACAACAAGTAAAGAATCAATACTAGATAAGAAGTGAAAATAACATAAATAAATTGTGCAAGAGGACTTTGAGGCTCCTAGGATGGCCAAGCCCAAGGAGACTCAGAGTCCTATGTAAACCAATATTTAGAATAAAAAAATGGCACCAATCTTCATTTTTTAAATCAATCCGTACATCCCTGCAAGAAATGAAAATGAAGTTGCTAAACAACAAGTTTTCTCCACAAGAAGGCTAACAAATACATGCCCCTAAAGGCCAATTCGAATTAGTACTTATTACAATTGATGGGGAAGCATTATACTTGAAAGGAGGAAGATTTACCCTCCAAAATCCCTCAAATAGTGGGACTGGTTCCCAACAATAGGATTTTACATTAAATGAGAGGGACACATTCCTCAATTTTTACAATCATTGGAATTACAAAATTTCTAAATAATTTCATGGTATTTTGTTCATTTATTCTCCAATATTGATCCTCATGTAGTAGGGATCAAGTCCCTAAACTATATCCTTCTCCAAATATTCATAATGATCTGAAATTGATTGTTATTTAATGATGTGCTAATATCACTTTTTGAATTAACATGAAAGTGGTTTGGTTTTCCTATCATACAAGAGCTTATACAAGTGTTTATGAGTTCCAATTCATTAAACTTGGTGAGATTAAGTGTATTTCATGAACTTAAAAGAAAGGAAACTCAATGCTAAACAACAACATAATAAAACATAGAAAGCACAAATAACAGAGACAAATACACAAATTTTTGATGAAGGAGTTCACCCCTCCTAGGCTACATCTCCTTGGTAAAACTTCATACTGTGGGCCTTTGTATTAGCTTCAATTCTGAAAAATTGTTTCTTATGATCTCCTTTTGCCTCTGCAACCTACTCCAATGGCTCCAAAACATCAAAATGTACCAAGAATGACTCTTCCTAAGACCATTTTGGTCTAAAATTGCCAAAGTTATGGCAAAAATACTTTTCCCTAGTTTTTCTCCACTAAATCTGGATGTCCGCCAATTAACACATTAAATATGGATGTCTGCTGAATCTAGCGCATCCACCAAAAGTGCCGCCAAGATAAGTATGTGATTAATATTAAGATAAGAACATGTTTAAGTGGGGTTAAGAACGTTTAGCGCTAACCTGCACTTATCCGTTAAACTTGGGTTATCGTGGGTTAACCATGTATTATCATATTAAACACGGCTTAATGAATTTAAATCTTCGCAGTGCAGTCACTTATATAAGATTTCAGATCGCAATGCACTCACTTATTACAGATCACATATCGCAATGTAGTCACTTATCGCAGATCGTAGCCCCGCTATAAATCATTCTATGTTTCCTGCTTCATCATGCAATAGCAATACCCTGATGTGATATATTGCATCACAATTCTACCACCTTGTTAATGCTTTATGTTGCCTACCATGTCTTGCGATTTCCATACCATGATACGATTTGTAGGACCCATCTTATCGCCACGTCACTTACTGGGCAATCACAAATTGCAAATCATTTCTTGTTGCCTTATTTCCTCTACTCCTAAACTACTAATGCGACATCAAACTTAGGAAAAAAATAAAAATTCAACTTCCGCAAGAAACATTGGTTAATTTGGAGATGACACTTGTCACAGTGTCACTGGCTGAAAAACTGGAGAATATTTCCTGAAGATTACTGAGGTGTTGAGTAGACTACTAAGCCCCTGATCATTCCTCCCCACTAGAAGCCTTTTCCACCCCAAAATATACTATCAATTATTCAACAGGTGAGGGTAAATATCCCTCACCCTTTCACTCTCCATCCATTTGGCCTTTGAAGGATTTTCTCCCTTGAGTCCCACTCTAAGGTATTCGACATTCCCTATTCTTGAAGTTCTGATTCTTTTGTCAACTATGAGATGTTGTTGGAGTTCATCAAGATATTATGGAAAGAAATCATCAATTTATGGTAGTTGAACATGCTCTCCGCGATCATCAATTAAATGAGGCTCAAATTATCTCAAATTCTCAACATTATTGACAAAATATATTTGCATATAAGGAGAAAAATCTAGCTTAAATGCATTAGTACCAATATTTTCTAGAATTTTAAATGGACCGTAATGGATTGGCTTGAGCTTTTTACCTTCCTCTTGCAATCTTTGTTTTCCTATATACAATCGAACTTCATCTCCAACCTATAATTTTTTATCGACACAGTGTTTGTCATGCCTTGCCTTGTAGCTGCTTTGGCTCTTTTCAAGTTGCTCTTGCATTATGTGATGCTTCAATTGAATTTGATCGATGAAATTTCTTGCATTATCCATGTCAATATGACCATCTATAGTGACATATTTATCGAATATGAAGTCCAAAGGCGATCTTGTCAAGTAACCATAACATGCCTCAAATGACGATGTGTTTGTGGAAGAATTATTTTTCATGTTGTATGCATGATGAATGTGATGAAATTGTTCATCAAATCTAAAATTACTTGCTAGTTATTTCTGTGATAGTTTCATTTCAAATATAAAATTTTATGTGCTTTGTTTTACTTATCCTTCATAGGTTTGTTTATGAGCATGGGATTGTCAAACAATGTCCCTAGTGAAATTATGAGTTTGTCGTAAGCTTAAAAAGCATAATTTCAAATGATAGAATAGAAGCAATATTAAACACAACAAAAAAAACATAACTGAGCTTAACACAAAGAATTTTGATAAAGGATTTCACTTCTCCTAGGCTACATCTCCTTGGTCCAACTTCATAGTGTGACCTTTGTATTAGCTTCAAGTATGCTCAAATTTATGTTTAAACCTTTAGAACCTCTTGGAACCTGTTCCAATGAGTTTAAAACATGGATTCTAGATGCTTTGGCAATGACACCAACACCTACTGGCCCTCGCCTTAAAAAATATTCAAAATGCACAAAAACACCTGAAAATGAAATTTTATGCCTATGCAACCTGCTCCATTGAGTTTGCCGCATGCCAGTTAGCTAGGGATGACTTTTACTAAGCTCAATTTTGTCGAAAATTGAGCAATTTATGATAAAAACCAACTTTCCCCAATTTCTCCTCTAAAACTTGAGAGACTGTCAATTAACTTTAGAAGTCTGCCAAAATTGGTGCGCCTCTAAATTTTCCACCAACATAACTCAGGCTTAACTAGTATTAAGCACGTTTAGGGTAGATAAGCATGATTTAAATGGATAAGAGTTGTTTTATACGTTAATTATGGATTAACATGGGTTAACCATGTTTTAAGTTTAATTAAACATCATTAACGAACAATCTCGCCAGTGTCTCTTAGCCCTAAGTTCTGGGACCGCTGCCAGATGGGGAGGGGGTTGGTCCCCTCCGACCCCCAAATATCGGGCGGTTGAACTTTAAAATAGTTAAGTGTACGTATAGGGTAAGGAAAAAATGGTAGGAGGGACGGTAGAGTGTTCAGATGGAAGGAGCGAAGTCAGGAGTTCAACCCCCACTCTGCCTCATAAATTTTGCACAGCACCATATTAACTCTCCTCCTGTTAACTTTGTCGACTTTCCAAGTTTAAACCCACTCCAGACTTGGTTATCGCTCCTCCAAGGTTAGTTCAATCCACCGTGAGTTGGGTTTTGTAAATCTTATAATATATATATATATATCACATAATCCACCATATAACCCAAACAAACAATTCAACCCCCATATAGCTATGTCCAACCTTAATGTATTTGATATTTGACCTTCCATGAAATCATTCAACCCAAGGGTTGGAGAGAGCCCACCAGAGAGGACATGTGGGGCCCTCTGGTTGGGTTGTACTCCAATCTAAAAAATATTCAAATTCATACTTAGGAAGAATATTGGAGGTTATTGGGAAATTTGTTTCTTCACTTAACCCATCTAGAGAATCAGAAGACGACACTTGATACAATGTCACTAGCTACGATATGGAGAATATTCTTGCAATGCTGATTGTGCCTACCACATCATCACTATACTTGTTCTGCTCATTTTTTTCTTGTTTTGGAAAACGAACAACAGACGATAACTCAGTCATATGAACCCGAACTTTGATGAAATGAGCCACGTCAAAATCCTGGTAACAAACTCTATCCGATCATTTAGGTATGAAAGAATTTTGAGCACTTTCAATTTTTAACTAATTTCAGGCTCTCATCCAAATTCTGATCATACCTTCCCACTAACGAGCTTTTTGACCAAAAAAAATTGATAATTATCTTCTTGAGCTTCAATACTCTTCTTCTTTCAAGTTATATCAACTGATTTTACTTGACAAGTGTTTTTTGTTGATCAACGGTTGTGATTGATTTCAACCCAAGCAGCACCAAGGGCTACCCAAATATTGCATGGGAAATTTGACCTATCAAATTACTATATTCTAGGTCAAGAATTATTTTGTTGATTTCTACTTGTCGAGATGTTTCTGTTGATATATGATACGCCACGTAATTTTCCACGGTTTGAGAGATATTCATCTTTGAAGTTTGTAACCCTAGTTAGTGGGCTAATATCACATGGGGTTGTCGCATGGGTCATTGAAAATTCAATAACTAATAATTTTTAAGCTCTTAAAATCCCTCCCACGTTCACTTTTTGAAGCCCCTCTCAACCTAAGCATTTATATAAATTGTGATCCTCATATCCTCCTTATGTAGGTATTTTGCTATCTGAAATAGGTCATCATGGCATTTTCGCTCTAGCTGTTTTTCTATAAAGGTTCAGAAGCTAAAAATTTTATGAGGTGAAGCCAAAATCCTGAGGAAGCTGTTGTACCAATTTTAGATCAGGGTGCACAATATTTTTGGATGTACGATTTGTGTAAGTCAGTGTTTTTGCAGTCTCCTGAACTTCATCTCAAATAAGTGACCTTGGGAAAATATGCATAACTCTCTCTCTTACTATCAGATTGGAATTATGTAAAACATGGAAGATATTTCATGGACTGTAGCTCTTGATTTATCAATGTTAGAGCTGAATGAAGAACCAGTGACACATGGAATGCCATACAATTTCACTCCACTGAAATAGTCCATAATTAGGTCATTGTGAGAGATTGGGCATAACTCTATGTTTAAGAATCCAAATTGGATCAGATCTGTGGAATTGGGAATAAGACTCAGAGTACTAATAGAGAACCGAAAATCACATATTGGGGAGCTGAAATAGCAGAGATACACCAGATTCAATATCAAGATCCTAGAAGGCAAGAAAAAGCTAGATCATATGTTGTCAAGGGCTGCAAAGCACTAGACGTTCTAGGGCAGCAAAGAAAAGCAAGGTGCAATAGTGGGTAGCATGACAACAACAATAGCCAAGGTGCAGAATAGTAGCAAGAAGTTCATCACATGAATTCTTCAAGTGGAGAGCACTGCATACAGTCATTGTAAAGGTATCATTGTACTAGGTCATTGTAAATGCATCATTGTAAAAATTGTAAATACATCATCATAGAGCCCCTGTTGACTTTACAAAATCTAAAGCAAGTTTTGTGAAGCTGAAATCCCTGAGGTACTGCATCATAGATAAAAATATATATTGGAAAGATATTGGTGGTATTATTTTGAATTGTTTGCTGGAAGATGAGGTAGAAAACGTGATTGAGTAGTTTCACAAAGGAGATTGTGGAGGTCATCATTATTGGAGGCTGCAACAAACAAGATTCTCAGAGTAGGGTACTACTGGCCTACCATGTTCAAAGATGTCTACAAAAGGATAGTTTCCTGCCATGAATGCCAGATTTTTTATGGTAAGAAAAAGCTTGTTCCATTACCCTTGATGCCTATTTATGTTGAAGCGCCATTCTAGTAGTGGGGGTTATATTTTATTGGTGAGATTCATCCATCATCTTCAGGTCAACATCACTAGATCTTGACAAGAACTGATTATTTCACCAAGTGGATTGAAGCAATCCCGACTAGGCAAGAAAATGATTCAGTTATCATTTCATTTTTGGAGCATAACATATTGTCTAGGTTTGGCTGCCCTATGAAGATAATCATTGACAATGAACATGATTTCAAATCGAGGAGGCTGATTGGTTTTTGTCATCAATATTCCATTACACTTGGACATTCTATTGCATACTATCGACAAGGTAATGGTATTGTTGAATCTTCTAACAAAAGCATTGTCAGAATTATTAAAAAGGTGTTGCAGGAAAATAAAAATGCATGAAATTTGAAGCTGAAGTATGCTCTATGGGCTGATAGAGTGTGCACAAAAAGATAAATTGGTACTTCAACCTATGAGTTGGTATATGGAGCTGAAGCCATCTTTCCTACATCCTTGGGAGTGACTTTTATGAAGATGCTGCAAGGATTAGAGGAGGAGCGAAATGAAATTTAGAGGAGAATAAAACAGTCGATAGCTCTACAAGAAAAAATGGAGGAAGTCTATAACAACAATCAGCAATCTCAAAATAGAATTAAAAAGACATTTGACAGGAAGGTCAAAGAGGAAAATTTTCAGATTCAAGATGTGGTATTCAAGTGGGATGCCAGAATTGAAGAAAAAGGGAAAGATGGTAAGTTTGAGAATATCTGGAAAGGGCCATTCATATTGGCTGCATTCCATGGAAACAACACCTACATACTACAGGAGATGGATCGAGAACCTTGTGCTGGAGGGCATGTTAATGGTAGGTTTTTGAAGTATTATTCCTCTTAAGTTATACTGATCTTTAATTCCATTATACATATTCCATTTTTTATGTTTCTTGCTAATAAATACAAGTTGATCATCAAGCTTGAGCCCGAGGTGAAGGCTATTAGAGTTTGAAGGAAGCTTGGAAAATTTCATATTTCTTTCCAAGAAGATGAATAGCACTAGAACTAAAGGTTCTTTGGTGTACCACAGGGGCACACCATCCCAAGTGGAGCCATTGTTATCATTCAAAAAAAGTGAAACATTATTTGACATGGTCATAGAGTCCATTTTTCAAAGGTATGCTCATAGAGTTCATTTGTCAGAAGTTGTTGTAGAAAAATTTAAATATTTTTTCATCTTTTACCTATCCTAAGGTTCAAACCCAACTCCATCCAAGTCATATCATGTCCGACCGGTCATCATTTGATGACATATTTCATTTCCCAAGATTTTGAATTAAAAAGGACACTTTAGCCACTTTTTCCTCTTTTCGTAGCATTTTACACTATAAAATGGCATTTTTCGCTAACAAACTGCCTAATAGTTTTGTAGTGAAACTATTAGAAAATGAACTAGCCACGCTACGAAAAATGGTTTTTCTGTCTATCTTGTCAAATCTAGTGCGAGGTGTCAGTACATGGTTAGAAGATATAGGATGGATGTCATTTGAATCAGTTAGGGTTAAATCGAGGTACAAAGGTCATGTCTCAGGTCATCATTATTGTTTTTAGCATGCATGAGTCATGATTAAGGCATGAGTTGTCATTGAAAATTTATAACATTACCCAATTGAGTATTTTGTCATTATCTGCTTCATCTTTGCATGCTATTGAGTTCTGGAGAGCTATTTCACCAAGCCAAGCTAGTTGGTGTCATTTTCAAAAGTTGCGGGTGTCACTAATAAGTGAGGCTAAGAAGGTATAAAATCACCATGGCTGCAAGGAAGAAGACCAACAAAGGTGGTCACTGCCTCAGATATGAGACCATGGAAATTAATTTTTTAAATGAATAACCAACTACATTGGAAGCGTTTAGAAGAATAGGGTGTTTGCAATTTTGCCAAAGGCTGCAAAGTTGCCATTTGTAGGTTTCAAAAGACTTTGCCAAAAAATTTACTGGATGAACTTCAATCGTGGGAATGTTAAATTTCATAGTAACACTAGAAAACATTGTAGCAATAACAAGAATCCCTAGAGGAGGATTTCAATGGTTTAAAGGCATCAAATTCATCATGCAGGACTGCAAAGAATTTATCAAGACAGAGCATAGTGAAATTGATCTCACAAATGTTATCCCAAGGAGCTACATGAAGGAAAACTACTCAAAGTTGTTGTTGATCATTCAGAAGTACTTCACCTGTGAAGGGAGGTTTCACATGGTCTATTCCTATCACCTTCGGCTTCTGCTGCATTTTGTGGGTAAGAGGTCTCTTGAATTTCCTTTTTACTTATATAGAAGCTTAGCTAAAATGTCAGATAAGGTTCAAGTTAAAATAGAAGGAAATGAAACCTCTCCCTTTCATCATGGTTTGATCAAGTTATTGGTGTTAGAGGAGTTAAAGATATTAGGCAGATATTGGTCATATTTTATGTTCATTAGTGGCTTTGAAGTAGATGTTGTCACTCTTAAAGGTGTTCCCAAGCTTAGAGAAATCTCATCACCTTCAGTGTGAGAGCAGTTAGAACCAGTGAGCATGGACACAAATCCTTTGAAAAAGGTTGGTACACCCAAAGCTACACCTACAAAATAGAGGCCAAAAGTTATCAAACATCGAAGCAAGAGGATTACAAGGAGCCAAAAAGTGGTTAAAGGTAACTTAGAGGACATCTTGCATGCCATTGATATTGAAGAAACTTCCATTGTCCAAGTTGAAGACATACATGAGGGAGGAAGGAAACTTAAGAAAGACAATACAACTAAGAAGTTAGAGTTTGCAGGTGATGATATTGGTTTCATGTTTCAATATATAAAGCCAATGACTAGGCATGCAAGAAAGGTCTTGGAAAGCAGTAAAGAAGCTGAGAAGGTCACTGAAACTACTCAGCCACCACCAAGCATCATAGAACTCTCCTCACCTACAAAAGAAGATTCAGTCATCAAACAAAAGAAGGGTAAAGAGAAAATCACTGAGAATTTAGAGGTAGAAACCCTCAAGGAGCAGCTACAAGAGGCAAGGGAAGAGATATCAGTTTTGAAGAAAGAGGTAAAGAAGCATAGAGTTGAAAGGACTCATTTTGAGCAAATGAGAAAAATTTGGGAGAATCAAGTCACAAGTGTCTCAAAGACCTTGGACAATTCAGAAAAATTGATAATGTGGACTCAGCCACTAAGAGGAGAATTTAAGCACATAAAAAAGGTAAATCTACACTTGAAAGCCAAGAACAGGACAGAGAAGGATCAAGTGAATGACCTAGAGTAGCAACTGGAGTTGATTCATGAAGAACTAGAAAAGAAAGGTTTGAAGATGACTGTGGTTGATGAGCCCATTACTCAACTAATCATAAATGAGGAGGAAACACCACAAGAGCCATAATTTGAGATTGAATATGCTTTAGTAAGTCCATAACATGCATAAAATCAAAGTTTTTTAGTAGGATGTCATTTTTTGAAGGCATTTTTGAAATGAGAAATGTCTTCACTTTTACACAGTTTCGTAGCATTTCCTAGGCTAAAATTAAAGAAAATGCTACGAAAAAACCTGTAGCATCCTTTTTTCCTCTAAAGTCACTTTTTATAGCTTTCAAGGAGGGATATTGATGGTGGTGATGTGTCATGACTTGATTGACACCATGGAACAACAAAGGAGCAAAGTTATTCGGTGCAACAACTACTTTTTCAATGCTACCAAAACTTGCTACAAAACTGTCCTGTTTTCATAGCGAGCTATTTTTGAAGGTTTTGGAGCATATTAATGGTAGTTTTGAACAGCTGGACTTCTCCAACATGTCAAGGGAGCTTAACATAAAATATTTATGACTCTAAGGAAGTGTTGTGGAGATGGGTCATCAGTCAAAGCACTCTTTGAAGATAAGCGTTATACATTCTGGCTGAAAAATAGGGTTATGTTCCACATGTCTAGGAGAGTCTTAAATATGTAAAGTGGTAATGAACCTATCATGTATCTTTTGAGCATGTGATGCTTATTTTTTAATTGTCATGTAACTGTTTCAAAAGATAAGGTAGAGTTATGTAATAAATAGGAGTTATAGTCCTATTAGGCGATGATTTATTTAAGGTATAGCTATTGGATTTCTGTTAGGAGTTATGTCTTTCAGTTATGTGATGTTTCATAGGAGAATTCGATGGTCTAGCCACTAGGAAGATCATCGTTGTTGTAAAGAAGGTCTAATTAAAGAAAATACATCGAAGTTTGAGGGGTTGGAGATTTTTTGCACTAAACTGCTGATTTTATGTATTTGACTTATATCAGTAATACAAGGTGACTTACTTCTTGACAGACCTGAGATTCTCATGAGGTTCATAATTTTTTATTGATCTACATATTTATTTTTTACCACTTGCAGTAGATTTCATTTCTATTACTTAGAACTCATAACTCTATGCTCTGACTTCCTTCAGTAATGAAATGACTATGTTTTCCTATGTTTTATGAGTGAATTTCTTTTATTAAAGACCTATATTTACCTCATTTTCCATGTCAAGAAACCTTGCCAATGAAACTACTGATTTTTGACTCCATAAGCCCAATGGTAGCAAACCAGCATTCTTTTCAACCTGCAAACATAAAAAACAAGTTACGTTTCCAATAGAGTTAGCCATCTAATATCATCATTATTCAATATCATAAAACCCCTTTGGGAGAGCCCTCTTAGACTGAAGAGGCTAAGCTTCAGTCAAAAGCTAGTTTGAAATAGTTACACTAGGTTGTCTGATCAATAGCCAATGCAGTACAATTTTGTGATAACCTCTGGTCCATTATCCTTACATAGATGAAAATGCTATCAAAATAATGGGTGATATCCTCGTGATTACCCTTTCTGTCCACCAATGTATACCCTAGAATGAATTTCATGTGCAATTACATGTATATAGTTTGCATGTACGAATCGAATCAACCCTTGGTATGCCCAGTGTCTGGGATCCAATAAGTCCACTTGAATAAGACCTTTGTGTTCGAGAGGGGATATCTATGGATGGGGGATGTAGCATCAGCTTGGGTAATTTCCTCCTAAACATGGCAATGTGTCAAATCACAATAATTCTCTAAGAATCACTTTACTATTTGGTACATATGGGATTGGGTTTGATCCTGGTAGTATGAAACCTCTCTCCTGACTTGTGCCTTCTAACATGGCATTATAATGGGAAAATACTCTCCAACACCGGTTGACCCATATATTGATAATTATTGGCACGACAAGCGCCAAAGAGCACCTGCCACAACACAAAATCCCACACATTAGGGCATGTGTCAAACTAAAAATCTCCCCATGTGTCATGCCCCTAGTCCCCCACTACAACGGAAATATTACATAAATCCATGAGGTAATTTCTACAACATATGATTGGCCACTAGTGCCACCACCCTAATTCTTCATGATAAATTGACAAAGGAAATAGACCTTAAATCAATCCTATAAAATACCATGGGGGTAGGGATGATAAGTGAGATAGTACATTCAATGCCAGAGGAACCTGTAGAAAAATTAGTATGGAAAACAAAAATTCAATTCACCCCTCGCTGAATCAAGTAAACACCCCCAAAGAGTCGTCTCTCCCACTACTAATAAAGCCAAAAACAACATACCAAACATAATTGAATAAGTAATATATCATTACAAGGGTTTAGATTTTTCGAGCCCAACACCCCACTTACATAGACTTCCAAATAAACCTAAAACAAAACCCACAAAATTTACCCAAGCTAGCCCAAAAAAATCCACGAGGTCCAACTTCCCCACAACATAAAGTAAAGCACAAATGTGAAAGGTGCTGAAAATATAACCTTTCCAAATGGAAGTGATTCCTCAAATGGAAATGTAGATGAGATAAATCTTACCACCCCTTATCTCCATGCTCCATAACTAGTCCACAAACTTGCCTTCTCTTCTTTGATTTTTGATAGGAATATAAGGGCAAGAGGCCCCTCCGATCCAATTTTTTTTATGAATGATTTCTTAAACATAAATATTCATTTGCAAGAAATTTTTTCTTACGCTTATATTTTATTGTGAGACATGAATACTACATCCTATAAGAAATACTTCAACAATCCATCAACATAAAAAATAAGCAAATAACCATGAAGAAATCATATACAAGACATGATAACATGGTTCATCCAATGTGGACTACATCGCTAGGCCCTGGGTCAATGGTGTGAAGGCCACTTCAATACTCTAAGGAAAATATAATGAGTGCATGACATATTTTCCTCAACATTAGGATGAATCTCACATATCGAGTGGAAATGTATCTCCAAAGAGAGGCTCTCCTACAAATAAATATCACTCACAAAGACTCCTCCTTTAACAAGACAAATAAATGACTTCTCACAAAAGTGGCATAAAATGCACACTCTCGCATAAGTGGAAATAGGTCCTCTTGAATCTATTGATCATATTCAAATCATACTCATGATCATCATAATCATCTCGAAATTATGTGACCAATGGCTATAAAAAATACTACTTTTTGACAAAATTTCAACATGGACCCTCTTTTAGAACTCCACCATCTTGGCTTTCGTGCAAAGGTTAGAATAATGATTTTCTTGCAAAGATTTAGATCGTGTTGTCTTACTACAGTATACAAAGATCACCAGAGCCTACAACATACATCCATCATTCCACCAAAATAAAAACAAGAAAATGTCCAAAAAGCATCATTATACCTCCCAATCTAATGAAAATCTAAAAATTGATTGCTCAAATGCGAAAACAGACTCCACCATCGCAATCCTTGTGAAAATTTATGAAATTTGAGTATAAATTTGACCACATTTTGACATTGTCAAATTCAGGGCCCTAGGGAATCTAAAATATTCCCCACAACATCAAAATATCCTCTACATCATGGTTTTGTCTTAGTTTCATGGTCCCATAGTGCACAGTTTTCTTCTGCACATAATTTCGTGTGTTGGCTCTTGACCTGGTTCCTTCGCCCCACTTCGTCAAATGATGAAACCTAATTTTAAATAAAAAATGTGGGCATACTTTAAAAAGTCTATCGCTCTAGTATTTTAGCTGGAATAATTGTGCTTAGTCATTAGTAATTGGTCAGTCGTGGTTTTGTTTAATTTGGGCCACCCATTGGGTAGACCAACCAAGAACTAGTGTAGGTTCAATCCCTTCCAACCTGTTGTATTAATTAGTGAGCCATTGGGAGGGGTACCAAGGTTAGACCTACGAGACCTGACTTATATTTAAATTTTTTTTATCATGGGGTGGTGAGGTTGGTGGGTGGCTACCCTATTATTTTATTATATATTTTTTTAAAGAACCAATTTCACACTATTTATTGGATCTCGAGGGGGTTAATGGAAAATTTAACTAGGCGACATTTTGACTAGTTCTAACTGTCCTTAAAAATGATTTTTTTGTATTCTTTGTTACCACCAAATTTAGTGGATTTCACTATATTACGTTGGACTTCCAAAGTTAATGTGCTCCAAATTTATCTAGCAACAAAAATCATGCTTATTTGACCTAAAACTTTGACTGAGAACAACTTGTCTGTAAAAATTCCAATTAAGGTATAGTTGGAATCAAGAATATGAGATATTGTATCTACTCCTGGTTTCGATGATGTATAAAAAATTAATTTTTAGATCCTCCATAGCCACCTGGATCATTCCTCCCCACTGAGGAGATTTTGGTCCTCCAAAATCTTAAACATTACTGCAATCTTGATCTGCGTAATGGATACCTCTGATAGGCGACATTCCCTCTTCTTCACGTTTATACTTTATACAATGGAATGATCAAACAGACACATGTATACATATGTAAACCTATATCTTATATCACACGTTCAATTACAAAACCAAAACTGAAGCAAACCCCATAGTTTCAAAGAGTTTATAACACACTCATGGTCAAGTTTACATCTAAAAACAAACTCTTTGTTATCAAACTGAAAGGAAAAAATAATACCATGTTGTGTTCATAAGTGATGGAAAACAATTCACTACTTTTAAAAACATTTTCACAACATGTGTTTTACAAATATGTACATTCTCAACTACTTAAAAATGTTGTAATTCCACCATCTCTCACCCAACCGGGTTAATAGGTCTTCTTCCTAAATTTTATTCTCTTGTTGAATTGTGTCATTTTTTGGTTCCTTTATAGGTGCTTTCACATGCTTCCTATACATCCTTTGTAATTTCTCTAGATGGATCTTCCAACATGTAGCTCACTAATGTCCTCTCTTGTTGTAATGGCTACAAAATTTATTCCTTTCCCATAATTTATTGGCCTTATTTCTACCATGATTTAGAGAATAGTATTCATGTCTTTGCTTCTTCTTTTTTTCCATTATTTTCTAACACGTTCCAACAACATGGTTACTCAAGCCACAAAATACACATGGTTTTATATGCCATGAATTTGGTCTAGGATTTACAGTTTTCTCATAATATAAAGGAACACTAGAATGCATTTGTGGATCATAACTTTTATAATTTTCCTTACAACAATACCGAGAATAAGGTTTGGACCTTGTCCTTTTCCAGGATCTCTTATTAGAGGCATCATTCCTGGAAAGTGATGCATCATCCTCTTTCCGAACTAGTTCTGGAAATTTCTTGGATTATTTGTTTGAAAAATATCTTGCTTCTGCTGCCTTTGAACATTCTCCTTCAATATACCCAAATCCTTCAAAATGACGCCTTCTTGCAACCTCCAATGGTTGCATAATTCCTTGGCCATTAAAATTTAATACCAAGTCCTCCTCCTTTATACATAATCTTGGTGAGGATTCTCATGGTTATTCCTCAAATAGGTATCTCAATGCTTCCAATAGAAATAAAATCATGAGAAGGAAAAGTCTCCTTTACCTTGTATCTTGTCAGTGATGTATGGGTGTCTTCTTTATCCATCTCTCCTTTCCCCTGTAACATTCTCCCATTTTTTCATTGATAGTTTGCTCTAACATGAGCCTGAATTTTTTCTTATCTTCCTCTACATATTGTACAACCCTTCTAAGCTTTTCATTTTCTTCTTGAATGCAACAAATAATCTCTAAAAAGAAACGTTCTCCTACCAATAACTCTGACTAAAAAATACTCCCCCTTTGACAAGGAAAATAAATGACTTCTCACAAAAGTGGCATAAAATGGACACTGTCAAATAAGTGGAAATAGGTCCTATTGAATACACAGTTTATATTCAAATCATACTCATCATCATGATAATCATCTCGAAATTTGGAGACCGGTGGCTGTAAACATGACTACTTTCTGGCAAAATGTAAGCATGGCCACTCTTTCAACACTATGCCATCTCGATTTCCATGCAATGGCTAAGATTATGAATTTACTATAAATATTCAGATCTCGATGTCCTATTACAACATACATAGATAACCAGAAGCTACAAAATAAATCCATCCTTCCGCTAAAATAAAAACAAGAAAGTGGCTAAAATGCATCATTATAGCTCCCAATCCGAAAATGGTCTGAAAATCGGATGCTCGAATACCAAAATGGACCGAGCCATCACAATACTTGTGAAAAATCATGAAATTTGAGTATAAAGTTGATCCCATTCTAACATTATCACATTTGGGTCTCCAAGGAATCTAAAATATTCCTCACAACATCAAACAATTCGCAGCGTCAAGGTTCCATTGGTTAGGGCTCTTCGTATCATTGATGGCTCCAAAACGTGCATTTTTTCTTTGCAGATATTATTTTCCATTGACCCTTGGCATGATTTCTTCGCTCCCCACTGTTGAATGAGAAAACTTGAGTTTAAATAAAAACGATGGGTAGACTTCACAAAGTTTGTCGCTTTGGCATGTTGTCTAGCATATATGTGATTAGTTATTCGTATTTGGGCAACCAAGGCTCGATTCCTAGCTAACCTTTTATTATTTAAACATACAATTGATGTTTTTTTTTTAATTGGGGCCACTTGTTGGGTGGGTTGGTTGGTGAAAGTCGTAGGTTTAAACCCCATCTACCCTGTGTATTAATTGGTGAGCCATTCAGTGGGGTACCAGGGTTATATTTGTAGCCCTCCACCCATATTTAATTTTTTTTTATAATGGGTTGGCGTGGTCGGTGGCCCTCCACCCTATTTTTTAGTTATATATCTAAAAAAAACTTATTTGAAACAGTCTGCGGAGCTCTGAGGGGGTGACTCTCAAATTTAACTAGGTGAAATTTTGACTAGTTCTGGATGTCATTAAAGCCTAAATTTTCACATGATTTCTTGTTGTAAAATTTACCAGATTGCACCAGATTTAGCGATATTTACAAAGTTAGTTGTGTGCCAAATTTATCTAGCAACAAAAATCATGCTTCTTTGACTTGAATCTTTGGCTGAAAATAAATTTCACATACGAGGCTGGATTGAGGTGCTATCTCCGCAGTTGGAATTAGGACAATGCACTCTTTGTTTCGATATTGGTTTCGATGAGATCAAAAGACTTTGATTTTTAAGCTTCTTTGGAGCAACCTGGGTCACTCTCCCACACAATTTCCATGATTTCCGCAATTTCAAAGAAGCTTGTACTATGGAATAGCAATGATGTTAAAACCAAAGAACAAAGACAAACAAAGATATTCCTCTACTTAATTTTTCCTTGAGCGAATCAATACATATTATTGAAATACAACAAATTTCCTATTTTCCTTCTCTTTCCCTCAATTTAACATATTAATTACCTTTATTCCAAACTATGACATCCCACAATCACACCAACTTAACACTCCATCCATACTTTGCAAATTGCAACCCACAATCCTTCCCATTAATACAAACACAAGATTCATTGAGTTCAAGTCAACATATGTTAATAACCATCAAAGACAGGTGTCCTGCCCTGAATATATTTGGTGGCGTGGTACCCTATGAGGATTACTAACCAAATATTATTTCAGTGGTAACAAACTATTTTAATCGTGTGCTAGAAATATATGCTCACAAAGAGGGAGAAACAAAATTTCTTTATCCTCAATGTAAATCTAGCATACAAATAAAAGTAGACCATTTTTTATATTGAAAAAAAAAACAACTTGAATTAAATATATCAACCTCGTAAACTTGATACCTTTTCAAAAATGATAAATCCATAATTAATCTATTTGAGATTAACATTTATTTAATTTGATATATGTTCATGACGTGTAAATTTTTTTTTATGCTCAATGTGAATCTATCACACAAACATATATACAATTTTTTTATAATAATAATATTATTAATAATAAGGATTTTAAGCTTGTAAATTTAATACCTTTGAAAACAAGATAAGTTCATAACTAAAATATTCAAAATTAAAAGTGATATGAAATTAACTTCATTTACATTAAATTTATCATTATATTGCAATTTAAATTTATCATTATATTGCAATTTACAAACATATGGATGGAAAAATATTTGTGATTTAACATGTACTTACTTGTAAAAGGTCATAAGCTCATATCTATAGAAGCATAGAGTATGTACAACTTTCTAGACTTTACTCAAATAACTTCTCGGAAGGATCCCCTGTAGCATAAATAAGAGAGTCCCATACACTGATTTGGTTTTTCTGATATTAAAACTACATTATTGTACAACTTGAATGAGATTAAATGGTTTAATAGTGAAGAGGATATGTATTTTCTCCAAATAAAAACAACTTAAATAAATTAAAATATATACAATTTAATACACTGTAACACAAAAATAACTAAATAGCTAATCCGTTGTCCCACACCAAAAACAATTTTATACCCTAATTTATTTTCTAAACTAATTCATAATATATTAATAAATTGTAATTTTAATTTCTCATCTATAATCAAAATTAATATTAACATACCAATAAACCAAAATGTGTTACCAAAATAGAAAAAAATTGTAGTTTGAAATGGAGGACTTTCCTTCGTGGGATTGATAAATGGCTTCTATGGATGCCAATCAAATTAAAAAAAACCTATAAACCAAGATGTGCTTCCCAAATAGAAAAATTGTATTTTGAAATGGAGGATCTTCTTTCCTGATATTGATGAACGGGTTCAATGAATGTCTTTAAATTTTTTTGAAAGTAAGAGCAACTTCAAAGGATTTTTGAATAATCAAATCAATTTTTCTTGAACTGGAAATGAAATTATAATCAAACCCTATGTCTCAATTGAAAAACAAAGTTAAGTGAAATTTTTCCCAATCCAACACAAAGTTATAATCAAACCATATTTCCTCCTATTGAAAATAAAACTGATAATGAAATAAAAAACCAATAAATAAAGCAAGTTAGGTTTGATTTTTTCCCTCGACTCAATTTTACGAAGAATATTCTCAAATGGATAGATAAACCTGAAATAACTCTGGCCATGTAAAATCAACATGTAATGTTCCTAATTAGCCCAAGCTAATAGGAACATTTAAATTTTGTTTCATTTTCCATGTGTGAATAAATGACTAAGGGAGGACATGTAGAACTCCTTAGATCAATGAATAAATCAATGCTCAATGTGAACAAAGCTATATCTGAGCTAGTTACATAAAATCCACTTATGTGTGAAACATGTTTGAGCTATTTGATTGGGTCAACAGGACCAAATCTACAGCATTGTCTAGGTTTATTGTATCTCCTAAAGGGACAACGCAGTTCTAGAAGGAGGACCAGATGTGAAAAGGGTTAAGTGATTCAAGTTGGTTTAGGGTTTTGCACATCTTCATCTTAAAAAAGGAAGGAGAAGGCTCAAGGAGAGGTTTTTGATGATAATTATATTTTGAGATTGCTTGAGCAACTCAAACTCTCTTGGCTGTTTAGCTAGAGAGAGAAATTTCCTGTTTAGGAATTCCTCCTCCTTCCTTGAGGGTCTCTTCGAGGAGATTGTGCTGCATTGGTCCACTATCTGGCATTTTGGCCAAGCTTCTTCTTCCAACTACAACGCAGATCCTGTTGAGGGTTTGGTTTTCTTTGTAAGAAGCAGCAAGTGGAATCAGATCTATGTAGATCTAAAGAATTATATTGCATCTTTTCAGTGGGGAAGTCATCTAAACCATTGGCAAGAGTGCAATAGTTGTTTTGAGCTCCAGATCCTTATCTTGGCATGAGGCCAAAGTGTGCATCACTTCAGCAGCGCAGTTAGCTTCAAAAAATGCATTATTTTGTAGGCAAAGTTGCAGTATCAATTTTCCAACAGTATGGAGGAGAGATCTCCAGTGAAAGGGCTTCTTCCTTCACTGAGGTGATCCGTGGATTGGCCAACCAATGCATGTCATATTTCAGATCTGATCTGCTGTGTGATGTATTCTTCAGAAATTTCTGAAGTTTATTGCAGATCCATGGTGTAGATCTCAGATCTATTCAGTGTTCTTTACTTTTAGCTGAGATCCCCAAGGGGAATGTACTAAGAAGGCATTTTTGCATATATATCTCATTTATATCTATCATTTTTTCCTCTGATCTGTTATAGATCTGAAACTAAATAAAACACTACTTCAAAATTCTGAAAATAACGCTGTCATAATCTGCAGTCTTTTCTCATGTGTTGCAACACTTCTTTTGGAGCTTTCCTTTATGAAAAGATATGTTTTTCTTAGCCTTAATCATTTGAATCTCATTCTAAGTTTCCATACTAATTTTAATGCATAAAATTAGCTAATCCCTTCATAAAATCATGTTGTAGAAGCTTCAGTAATTTCTGCATGCTCCAAGTCATGGGAAATTAGGGTTTTTAAGCCTAGTTTGGGGAGGAGGATCTGTTTAACTTAGCTAGAATGATTTTTTTGAGATGAAATTCAGAAAATAGTTCCCTAATAACCTAATATAAAATAACCTTCCACCATTTCTCTTATTTTTATGCAAATTTCTGAATACACTCATTTTAGGGCCAAAATCATCACTTTTCCCCACCTTTTTGCCCATAAAAAGATATATAAGGTTTCTGCTGTTGTATTTACTGAAGGATATGAATTATAACATCTTTTATGAGATTTTTTTGATGCTACATAACCAATATTTTTTCAAATATTGCTTAATTTCCAAATTTGGAACATTACAGTGGTATCAGAGCATGATCTTTATCTCAGCCTATGGATTCAAGACAAAGCACTGACTCCCTGAAGCAAAAATATTTCAAGCTCTATAAAAATATTTTGGAGATGGCTAGGTAGCCTCTGGATCTCATCCTTTTCTCAAAGGTGACATATCCAGTAAATGCCCTTGCAGTCAATCTCTGGAATAGAATCTTGATACTCCTGAAGAGGGAACTTAAAAACAGTATTAGAGAAGAGAAGAAACAGAGATCATAATTATGGATAGGATGATATTACTCTCATCAATTTTCAGATCGAAGAAGGGCCTCTCCAAAGAGGTAAATCAGAAAAGAGAAAGAAGGTGCACCGAGACTCCTAGAGGGTTTCAAGGAGAAGAAAGTTGCAGTGAGAGCTACAAAGGGTTTCAAGAAGGAGAGGAAGATCCATGAACTTCCTACCCTCACAAAGAAGATGCATTGTACAGAAAAAACAAGAGCATGGCTCCACCACTTGGAAGAATGACAGAAGAGGAGATCTCCTTGCTCCTTTTCCAGACCCTCAAGGGTATTTAGGAAGATCTCAAGGAGATTGAGAAGGTGTAGACTTGTACCAGCACTGGCACAACCTTGGAGGAGAAGCCTTCATGTTCAATGGAGAAGGACAAAACAGTTTAGGAAGAAGCTCTTGCTTCTACATCTCACCAAGGTATGATTGAAAATTCATCTATTGTCATTTCAGCACAGTGTATGAAGGGATCTACATCTTTTCATGCTGTTGATTTAGAGAAACAGAGCTGCACTGCATTTTGCAAAGGTAGCAGGGAAGAAGAGAGGGACCATTCCCCATTAGAGAATTCACATGGAAGCTTCATTCATGAAGCAATAGAGGGTGGAATTATGGATGGTAGACATCTTGAAGTGGGAAACCCTTTCTCCCTTCTAGATGACCCTTTCTCAATGAGCACACCCCTGCTCAAAGAGAAACTTCTACTTGCAGAAAATCCATGGCCCCTTTGGTTTTGGAAGGCCATGCATGAGGAGAAGGCCTCATGGGAAGAATTCATTGGATCTGCACTTTAGCACATCATGGAGTGGAAAGTTCTTCAATAGTTTGAGGAGGATCTTCCCTTCTCACAGGAGCATATAGTAGATGGAGGACATCTTCGGATGGATAACATCTCTCATGACTGTGTTGGACATTTCTTGAGCCATGCACATCATGATGGGAGGTTTTTTCCTACCACCCATTTGGGTCCTCATAGGGTCAAGTTGATCCTCAGGAATATTGCATTTCAAGATCCCATGAAATGCAGGAATTTGATTTGGGATGATGGTAGCCCTCATGGGAGGAGTACCAACATGAAGGGTGGAAGGAGAAATCCACAAGTGGTTGAGTGGATGTGGATGGAGAGCTAGAAGCTGGAGAGCTACTTGCAGATCTATGACATTGGGAAGCAGGAGGCTTGGCTGTGTTGGTTGCTCTTGAAAAAGTTTGGCCATCACTCTCTTTCTAAGGGTATGTGGCTAGATACTTGCATCATGGAGCAGCAAGGATTATGGACACATTATGTTGGCATAACATTATTGATGTCAAGCACCATGTTGTCACTACATGATTTGGATGATGGAAGTATAAGGAGGCAGCAAAAGATTTTCTTGCTTGGGAAGATCTTGAGAGAGCAAGGACAGATTTGCTCTCACAGTTTTCATGATGTTGCAAGAGTAGAAGATGGTACTATCATAGTGAAAAGGGGTTACTCCTTGACCTTAGATGTTCAAGAAGGACTTTCTTCATGGGAAGGACTTCTCATATGTAGCAGAATTATGGGAGATTCCTTTGACATTATGCATGTCAAAGATTGGAGCTATGTGTTGATGGGAGCCTATTTTCATAGGCCAAAAATGTTGTCATTTTGCAGCTGGGATTTATTGATGGAGTATTCCTAGGATCACTTCTCATTCGATGCACTTGGTGAGAAAATAGGAGGTGAAGAAGGTGAAGTGGTAGATGGAGACATCTATTACTATGGTGGGCTTTTCTTGACTTGGGTTTCCAAGCAAGAGGAGAAGGACTTTCATGCAGCACTTGGTTCATCCCCCCTGACGGGAGTGTGCCAAAATATTATTGAGGATTCATTCATGAGTCCATGTATCTTCTTTCTTCCAACATATGGTGAGAGCTTTGCTTGCATCCTCTTACCATCTTTTGGCAATGCATTGCTCCACAAGAGGGCAAGCTATTCATTAAGCTCCATGACCTACATTGGGCCAAGTTATATGATGGAGAGACCGATATTTTATGTCGCCTTGGGCAAAGACATTTTTCTTACATGTATGTTCATTTGATTCATATGATTGACCATGTAACAGGAAAAAAATTGCCATGTATTCTTCTAAAGTAGCACTATGTAAAACTGCACTGTGAAGACTTGGGAAATTGTTGGTACTCTCTTGCGTCACATAGAACCTTCAATATTTCCTTCATGATGGTGATAATCATGTCCTCATTTGCTGATATTTATTTTATCTTGATGGGAGACATGATATTGAGTGAGGAACATGGTTTGGATGTGTCCTTTGGGGAAGTAGATTCCCACATCTTCTGTAGTGCATGTTCTAATGGGAACATGGGAAAAGTTGTGGCCACCATGACCAAACACTTGTCTCTTTTGGAGGTGATCAATGTGTGTGATGGGATACCTTATGATGATAATCTTATATCCATCACATATGAAACATTTTGGGCCATCTGGTTTTGTAGCGTTGGAGGAAGGATCTTTGCAGATCGAATCTCCATGATGCCACTTGAGGGCAATATCCTTACAGCCCAATATCAATTTTTACTCTACACTTATCTCAAGTGGAGAGGAGAACAGCGTGGGGTAGGCCATCTTGTCTACCATGTGCAAATTTTCAGCCCACCTATTTTGGAGGAGCTCAAGGTGGAGGAACATTTTCATGGAGTTGCCATGTCATGAGGTGACTCATTTTTGGTGGATGATTGCTTGAGGGTGGAGAACTCACATGGGGGATGTTATTTCCCAATACACTTCAAATTCCATGCCTCAAGGGAGCCTATAGGAAACACCTTATTTCCTTCTTAAGTACTCTACTTATTCATGATGATAGCTATTCAGCTAATTTTCATGCTTGTGAGAGGCAATATGGAGATTCATTGTTGACACAACATCTAATTATTTGGAGGAGATCATAATATATGGATGCTACAGTAAGAGGAGGGGACATCCTTTAGTTCTATCCTTGCAATTGCTTGAGGAAAAGAAACATTTGGGAGGGGAGGACTGTAATGTTCCTAATTAGCCCAAGCTAATAGGAACATTTAAATTTTATTTCATTTTCCATCTGTGAATAAATGACTAAGGCAGGACATGCAAAACTCCTTAGATCAATGAATAAATCAATGCTCAATGTGAACAAAGCTATATCTGAGCTAGTTACATAAAATCCACTTGTGTGTGAAACAGGTTTGAGTTATTTGACTGGGTCAACAGGACCAAATATACAGCGTTGTCTAGGTTCAATGTATCTCCTAAAGGGACAACGCAGTTCTAGAAGGAGGACCACATGTGAAAAGGGTTAAGTGATTCAAGGTGGTTTAGATTTTTTCATATATTCATCTTGTAAAAGGAAGGAGAAGGCTTAAGGAGAGGTTGCTGATGATAATTATATTTTGAGATTGCTTGACCAACTCAAACTCGCTTGGTTGTTTAGCTAGAGAGAGGAATTTCGTGTTTAGGAATTCCTCCTCATTCCTTGAGATTCTCTTGGAGGAGATTGTGCTGCATTGGTCCACTATCCGGCATTTTGGCCAAGCTTCTTCTTCCAAATACAACGCAGATCCTATTGAGGGTTTGGTTGTATTTGTAAGCAACAGAAAGTGGAATCAGATCTGAAGAGTTCTATTGCATCTTTTCAGTGGGGAAGTCATATAAACCATTGGCAAGATTGCAATAGCTGTTTTGAGCTCCAGATCCTTATATAGGCATGAGGACAAAGTGTGCATCACTTCAGCAGCATAGTTAGCTTCAGCAAATGTGTTTTTTTTCAGGCAGAGTTGCAATGTCGATTTTCTAGCAGTATGGAGGAGAGATCTTCGGTGAAAGGGCTTCTTCCTTCACTGAGGTGATCCGTGGATTGGCCAACCAATCCATGTCATATTTCAGATCTGATCTACTGTGTGATATATTCTTCAGAAATTTCTAAATTTTACTGCAAATCCATGGTGTAGATCTCAGATCTATTTAGTGTTCTTTACTTTCAGCTGAGATCCCCAAGGGGAATGTACTAAGAAGTCATTTTTTCATATAGATCCCATTTAGATCTATAATTTTGTCCTCTGATCTGTTATATATCTGAAACTCAATAAAATACTGGTTCAGAGTTCTGAAAATAACGATGTCATAATCTGTAGTCTTTTCTCATGTGTTGCAACACTTCTTTTGGAGCTTTCCTTTATGAAAAGATATGTTTTTATTAGCCTTAATCATTTGAATCTCATTATAAGTTTCCATACTAATTTTCATGCATAAACTCAGCTAATCCCTTCAGAAAATCATGCTCTAAAAGCTTCAGTAATTTCTGCATACTCTAAGTCATGGGAGATCAGGGTTTTTAAGCCTAGTTTGGGGAGGAGGAACTGTTTAGCTTAGCTGGAATGCTTTTTTTGAGCTGAAATTCAGAGAATAGGTCCCTCATGACCTAATATAAAATAATTTCCCGCCATTTCTCTTATTTTTACGCAGATTTATGAATACACTCATTTTAGTGCCAAAATCATCACTTTTCCCCACCTTTTTGCCCATAAAACGCTGTATAAGGTTGCTGCTGTTGTATTTACTGAAGGAACTGAATTATAACATTTGTTATGAAATTTTTTGATGCTGCATAACCAATATTTTGTCAAATATTGCTTAATTTCCAAATTCGGAACATTACAAAACACAAAATGAGTCTGGTCACAAAATAATTCATATTTACAGTGACAACTAGTATGAAAATTTTACTCACTTAACCACGTGATTTCTATTTACAGTGACAACTAGTATGAAAATTGTACTCACTTAACCACGTGGTTTCTATTTACAGTGACAACTAGTATGAAAATTGTACTCACTTAACCACGTGGTTTCTAATTATTCATGCTTGGTTTCCAATCATATTAATGTTTACCACTAGTCAATGAAATCATAATATTTTAATTATTGATTTTTTTGGGTTTTAAATTAAAAATATATATTATACCGAATATATTTTTTGAATTATATTATTATTTTAACAATCATATTAAAATTTATATTGGAGTTGTTTTTAATGTGAGTTTTTGGATTTTCTGGTGGATTTTTTACTTGGTTAGGCAGAAATATTTGAGGTGAAGTCTTAATTTGTGTTATTTAAACTGGTTTTTTTACTGCATATATGGATTCATCACCCCGAAAAACTCATTGTGCAGAATTTATCCATCAAACTTGTAATTTCAATGAATTCCTATAGGATTTTAGAGAAATTAGATCCCAAAAACAATTTGGAAAACTTTTCAAAATGTTGCATTAAAGACAACTCACTTTTAAAAAGGTAACAAATTTATGAAGTTGAAATATTTACCTAGGAATTTTTTTTTTATTTTTTTTAATATAAAAGGGGTATGGTAGTTTAGTTGTTATATGTTTTGGGAAAGGATTTTTGTGGAAATATTTTGATAAATTTTGTATAATCCTTTACAAAAATTCCTAAAATAATAAATTTGACCCTTAAACTCTTTACCCAAACTCTTCTAACAAGTAGACTATGACTATAAATATTTTACCAATCTATGAAAGTGTCCCCATACATATTATTCTTACCAAGAGATTCCTTCCAATATGGTACGTGTCCAAGTCTCTTACCTGTCCAAGTCCACCACCTCGGGTTTTAGCGGAAACAACTCAAATGTTTTTCTCGATAGAAAGCTTCTATAGGAAAATTACATAATTTCATCTAGATTATGTCAAAGAAAGCATGCAAAATATTGTGTCTCTATTATTAGAATAATATGTTGATATCTGCAAGATACTAAGATCAAAATTGTTTACCATTTGGAGGAAGGAAATATGGGGATCACCAACTTCCTATGATGTAGTTGAGAATTAGGTTAGAAAAAACAAAAAATTTCTTAGAAGGGTGTTGACTAGAAAAGCATTGAGAAGGATTGATGCAGGAAGCAAGAAAAAATTCTTCAACAAGAATGAAATAAGGAAGAGAGGATTATTCTTTATCTGTAAGGGACCTTGATCCCTTAACCATTCATCTCTAATTAATAAGGAGTCAACAAGGGAAAAACAATTAGAGACTTTTGTAGATCATAGGGATTCATCCATAGTTGGGTTCATTGTTTTTTAGAATGGAACCTATGAAGGATCCAAGTAGTCAAGTATAAATGTTGAGAAACAACACCAATTTTTTCAATGAAACTTGCAGGACAAGCCGATGATAATCATTCAGCTTGAAAAATTACATGGGGAAAGGAAGGAGATAATTCCTTGTGATGATATGGTAGGTGGTTCTATAGGTATCCAAGATAACATCCATAAATATTAAGGGAAATAAGGTGTAGACAATCTTTCACTAGGACATCCATGTTTGACAACCAAAGAGAGTGGAAAACTTATCCCCGCATGTGGAGAAGGCCAGGAAGAACACATTCAAGGGGAATAAAATGAGGAGTCAGTAGTAATAAACCAAAATGATCAGAATGAGGAGAAACATGACATCCATAATGTGAAATTTTAACCATTCCCAGAGATTTGGTCAAAGCCTCAATTTGAAGTTACAGTCATTGGAAATTCGATGCAGACAGGCACGTAGCCATTCAACAAGGTACCAGAACTGCCAATAGAGAACATTTAGGAAAATATCATGCATCTAAATCCATACCTTATGATGTTGAAGAAATGAGTTTGGGAAGTCCGAGATACTTTCTTATAGGAGAATAGGAAAATTGAGGTGGTCATAGGATCATGTGTCGAGTCAACGTCCAATCTGTCTAATGTTGAGGAAGGAATCAATCCCATTACAAGGTAGCAAGAAGAGTATAGTTGGGAGTTCTAGGTAATCCCTCTACAAGAGTACATAGATAGGACTTGGAATGCTACCAACCAGCCTTTATACATTGATGAGAGTATAATATAATTCTACAAATGGATCATGTTGGGTGATCTAGTGGAGCAACATAAGTTGAGCATCAGGCAAAATTATGATAGTAGAATTATTCCATGTGCAAGAATTCATGCATTATATACTTCCCATGAGACGGATTGGTGAGAGATTATGAGTTGGAGCTTTATCGATGGGATACTATTAGCCAATGGAATATTTTAGCTTGGTCCCTTAAGCATGGGAAATGGTGGAATTTTGAGACGATATCATAAGTCATAGGTCCCAGGACTTATGTGGTGTTGGGATCTAAGAGAATCCATTGGGGGATGGATCGAACTAAGGATTGTTTGTGATCCAGGTGAATTTATCAAGGTAAGGATTGACCGGAGGATTGTTTGGGATCCCGACATCGAAGGATCCATTTAGGTTCATTTAGCATGGAGGCATGAAATAAAACACTCGGTTGTATGGGATACTGGTATCAATGTACATATGCTTATGTTGTGGATAGCATTGTATTCCTTGAGGGTAGGAAATATTTGGGCTGGAGTATTTTTAACATTTCATTTTCTAGACATGGTCAAAATGGACGGAATCCACCCATCGTACTTACGATGGTATTCACCCATGGTATCTACCCATGGTTTTATCCTCCATTTTTCGGGGGAAAATAATAAAATAAGGTTTCTAGAGAGTCTATCAAGCCTATAAAATTTGACAGGACCTAGGAATTGAGATCATCTTGTGTTATTTATCTATTTTTACTTTGTTGAAAAATTAGCAAGGTCAATTCTACTTTGATCCCAGGGAAAAAAGCCCCACCGGAGTAATTTTTATGGTGGATCCATCCAGTGCCTATGATTGTCTTTCAATGTTGTCATTTCTCATTTTATTAACAAAATTTCATGCCATTGGCGAGGGTTTCTTGTATTAATTATTCTGGCATGTATTATTTGAAGTAATTAATTAAATAAAGTGGGTTATGTTCCAAACCCCTTATGTGTTCCAGTTTTTGCTGAAGGCTTATATTAACTAGAATACTATAGTGTGCTAGATCGGTCGAAACTTTAAAGCTTTCGGATATTACATTAATCTTAAAATTTATACCAATCTACTCTCTTTTTATTAGATTTGTCACTTTGGTGATGGGAAGACAATAGAGTTTTATCTTTTCTCTTCATGATGTGGTCATTAAAGAAATACAATTTTTTTTTTTTTTTTTTGGAAGATTTGATCATATTTCTTGGTTATACACATTCATTAGTTTTTACACTTCTTTAGGTTCCTACTTTATTGCACATGCTGAATTCTTGAATATATTTTTGCATAAAATATTTAGACACGAATTATAGATATCTGCAACAGTTGAGACAGCCAAATTTGGTGCTTGGTCTTCGTAAAGTTTCTTAAATGAATATCCTTTTCCAAAAGTTGAGGTTGTGTGTGATATCAAATGTTGTAAGATGGTACATAGTGAGCTCATCCCATTTCTGACTCATTCATTTTCAAGGGCTAAGTATGCACTCACCTTTAGTGATGACTTATTTCTCTCTTGGTTGTAATTTATTAAGTACAACAGTGAGATATTTATGGTATTTAATAACTTTAAAGATTTTACTAAGCAACAATTATCCCCTACTATGCAGAAAATGTCGAGAAAAATGGGGGGGGTATGATAGGCATGAATTCAAATATTTTGTAGAAAATATGGTACTCAACATCACTATGCATACCCTTTAGCATAATAGTCACTGAAAGAGTGGCTAACTGTAAGAACATAACCCCTTCTTTATAGGCTAAAAAAATGAATTGTAAAAATTAAATTCAAAATCACATGCCTAGTAGGGAAGTGTTGAATATAAATCCAAAGGAAGCTTGGAAAAATGTTAAGCCCAATGTTTCGTCTTTCAGAGTATTTTCCAATCAAGCAGGCACCATAATTCTAGTTGACAACTGCAAATCTTTTTAGATGAGCCAATTACTTATTTTTGTTGCTAAATATGAAAATGTGAAGGTATATTGGATACTTGATGACATTTATACAAATCCTTGTTTAAAATGGTTGTCCACTTTGTTGAGTAGTTCGAGTAAACCATTTCTTCTACATCTTCCACAAATTCTCTTGTAAAAGATGGCGAAAAACTGGGAAAACTTGATCAAGGATGAATTTGAAAATGATACTTTGTGAACTAAAAAGGCCTAATAGATATGGCTATGAGACAACTGATTTTAGTTACTTTTCCATTGACTCATTTTTTATTCTAACTAAAAAAAACATAATCCCCAAGTTTGTACCAAACCCTAAATGCTAACTGGAAATATGATACATAGGACTACCAACATTTCAATAAAAAAAAGGACTAACCATAAAAGTATTAATCACCTCAGAAGCAGTGATCATAAATTCAAGAATCTATACAATTATATACAATATATTCTTAGGAATTATGGTTCAAGAAACATTTTGGGAAAGAAATAATGAAGCTCATGATTGAAACATAAAAAACCATGATGCTTCTAATTGAAACATATAAATACAATGATAGAAATAAAAAATATATAAATACAACCTTGGAAATATTTAGTTTCGACTGAAAGAGACATGTTTGCATAACATAAATGTAATATTGCAAGTGCATATTTATGCCAAAATAAGACAACGTTTGCATATTTTTTAAATATACTTTGGAAGAAAAACATAAATGTAATATTGCAATTTCATATTTATGCCAAAAATAAGACATGGTGGATGCCACAAATAGAAGTAAAGTCTCCTAAAGGAAATCACACAATTTGATATAAGTAAAGTCTCCTGAAGGAAATCACACAATTTGATACAAAAGAACTAGGGTTTGACCCTAATTTCAATTACATACCAACAATATAGCTAGAAAAAATTACATTTATACTATTATAGCTTAGCATCTGTGTGACTCTTGCTTAAAATCATAATCATAGAGACCGGGATGGATACATATTAGCATCTGGAATCTATTACAAGTTAAAGTCTTCAAATTATTATAAAATTCCATTTTGTTTGGTAGAAGCTACAATTACAAAAATCTAGTTGTCTTACTATTACAAAATGTCATTTTTCTTTACTCAATTTAAATTTCCATTTCTTTAGCTCAATCTTCAATTAAAAGATTCCAAACATTACAATATATCATTTTTTTTTCTCATGCTAAATCCGTACAGCCTTCTAACTATTACAAAATGTCAGTTTGTTTTTCTCATGCTAAATCATTACAGTGTTCTAACTATTACAAAATTTCATTTTGTTTTGCTAAGATTAAATCCATCCATTTTTCTTACTACAATTTATTTTTGGTAGATGCATGTTGTAATTAACTACTATATACTCAAAAGTGGTATTGGTGGTGCTTACACGCATAATTATCTATACTGATTGTAATTACCCAAACAAAAAAATCACTAATAATCATCTTTTACATCTAATAGGTAGAGAATAAAAAACTATTTGAAAACAAATTCATGAAGACCCTTACTCTTGTGCATTAGAATGGAATCATCCTTATTCTTTCTCTAAATTTTTGTTTTGCACCGGAACCACCTCACCTTTATGAAGAAATCCGTCTGAAATAAATGTAAATACACATATTTTTTGATATTATGATATTCTATTGAAGCCCATAAAAAAATAAACCAATAAAAACAACAAAATCATGACACTAAAACACACATAATTTAGTTTACATGTATATAACACTAAATCATTATAGAAACTTAAACTCTAAAAAGCCCATTGTTATTAGATATGGAGATGATAAATATGCACATAACCATAGGAATTATGCAAAGTTCTAATCAATTGAACCCAAAAAATGAGAACATATAAAAATTCATGGCAATTAAAATAATATTTCTTTTGTTATGA
Source organism: Pinus albicaulis (assembly GCA_034641835.2). NCBI lineage: Eukaryota > Viridiplantae > Streptophyta > Pinopsida > Pinales > Pinaceae > Pinus > Pinus albicaulis. The sequence continues at coordinate 21,201 of JAXQQM020079631.1, read as the reverse complement.
TGCAAATTATTTGGGACCTTGAAGTGATATGGAAAATTAGATATTCTAGGAATTGAAATTCCAAATTGACTCATAGAATCGTGGATGTCCATGAAGGCATGTGCATGGACACCGGACACCGAAAGTACCATTAAATCTCTATTTACTCGATTTTACCATATTCCGGGAACTTTAAAAGTATGGATGTTGAAGCACGTTTCTCCAAGGATGCAAATCAACCCCATTTATCATCTGAATCGTAGAAATTTAAGCTTTTTTAACATGAACATACAATTTTCATGTCATACAATGGCTTCTGTATATATTCTACTCAATAACTCCGTAAACTCAACTATTCTCATTCAGAGATTCAAAACACAAATTACATAACTTTCAACATTACAAATATTGAAATATGATTGCAAGTTTAACCCGTTCACACTGAAAGAAACTATCCATAGGAAAATGGTTACATGGAAAAGGAAAAACGAATAAATACTGCATATACAGAGTGCAAAATTTCATTCGGTACAATTTCCACATTAACACTATACAATTTCCGCATTAAAATTTTCACATTAAAACTAGAGTCGGTTTCATATCCAAACAATTCGTATCTGCTACTTATTTTGAACTTTTCAACCAACAAATCATTACTCCTCAAAGATTTAAAAACACATTTGGAAAAAAAACCATTATTACACTCCTTTTAATGCTTTATTAATAGAACTCACACATAATGAAAATTTCCAAGCGCATTGACTTCTAGAAATATAAAAAGAAATTAAAAAATAAATTTCATGGATGCCTGTGCATCACACATATCCCAGATTTTAGGTTTTAGAGAAATGATAAGTCCAGTCCAAAATATTCACTATCAATATCTTGAACTTGGATTCAAACATTGAACCCAAATATCTGTATTTTTAAAACCCATTTTTCCATACAATGAGCATATGGTGAATACAAACCTATTTGGAATCCAACATTAAACCCAAATATATTTTCTTTTATATATGTGTCCATAAAATGAGCATATGGTGAATATCAACCTATTGTGTAAAAAACGAGGATATGAAAAATATAAAGATATCGTAAAACAAAATTCAAACATTTAAAATTTGAAGGTTCAATTTTAACTTGCAAAATTACACACAGTAATCACAAAATCAAAACAGTACAAACTAAAAACAACCCGAAACAGAATGGTCTCACCAAACTTCCCTATGAAAATCCAAGCTTCCCACTAAAAATCCAACAAAGAGAAGGTATAACTACTTAATCATCATGCAAGATATAACTAACATCGACAAGTGGATATTGATGCAAGATATAACTAACATCAACAAGAGGAAATTTGAGCGTTTGGGTGCTTTTCCAGCATAGAAGACAAAAGCGATGCCCACTTGCTTCTTTCCTCCTTTGGCACTGATGGGTTTATCATCACCTATAGGATTTCCAGTATTCAGTGAGAGCGACTCTATTGGGTAGGTGAAGAAGTACCTTTACTTATCTTGGAATAGGACTTCTCTGTACATGAGGGTTCCCTCCTTACCTGGTCTCTCATAAAATGCATGGCTAGACTCACTGTGACTCTACCTATGGCCCTCATACTAATTGTGTTTTTAAAAACAGTGAAGGGAGGTCATACTAAGTACATTTTGATGATCCCCTTCAGAAAAGAGAACATGAGCCTGATATTCTTATAGAAGATACTATGGCTGAGCAAGAGGAAATTTTTAATAAAAAGAAACATGGTTATAAATTATGCCCTTGACGAAGAAAACTAGTTAGCCTTGAACACACAGAATGGTAGGTGAACATAACACACCAAACTGGTAGATGAACAATATGTTGGAGAGAATGTGTTTGACTGATTTCCTTTAATGGAAAGTGAGCTTGATAACAGTTAGTTATATCTAGTTCATATAGCTGCACAAATTCTCTTCACTATATATAATAAGCAGCTTTTTTTTCCTCTCTGAAAAAGTCTGATAACAGTTCCATCACATATGAAGAAGAGAGGTATATGTCACATATCAAGAGGGGAGGTATATCTCAGTTGATATTAAAGGTATTTCTTTCAAACATTTGTGTGTTCGAGGATGTGGTTGGCTGATTTTCTTTAATAGAGTGAGCTTGATAACAGTTCCATCACATAGGAAGAGGAGAGGTATATGTGAGTTGATATTGAAGACATCTCTTTCAAATATTTTGTATACTTGTTGAAAAATTCTAGAAACGAAAGAAAATGACCATTCTCCTGGATCTTTGATAAAAAAGGATGATATCGAGAAAGGAAAAAGGGTAATATTATGAGAATATTGATCTGACCAATGCGATAGAAAAGACCACTATTCAGATTCTTAAGCGACCATTTTACCGTCCTAGAAAAACAAGCAACTTCAGAATTTATCCACACAAATGATGGAATTTCTGAACAATTTCTTAACACACTGAGGAAATAAAACTCATCAATTCAACACAGAGATTTAATTAAAAAAAAATGCAGATAGAGATATGCAGAACATAAATTTCATTAATAAAAAAAAATTGGACTGTTACAAATGATATCTTCAGAACTGTTGCGTTTTGGATTTACAAAATAACTTCTGCTGCTACAAAACATAGCTCTTCAGTTTCTGGCATACACTGCTTCCAAACACACCTTATTTCTCTATGTATTCTTTCTCTCTGTCTCACTGTCCTTTTTTTTAGTCTTCGGACTCTCTCAAAACAATACACAAAAGAATACAGTGTAACACAATACAATGCACTCACGGCATATATATATATATATATATGAAACATTACAATATTATATATTAAATATTATAAATATCTCATATTTATAATATATATAACCGAAGTTAAAACTCTAAATGTATTGTGGTAAAAAAACAACTAACTCAAGTCAAAAATAAAACTTACGAGGCAAATACAAATTAAATCAAAGCTTTATGTGCTAAGGTTAAAAACCTTATTCCCTTTATGCTTTCCTGGGGGCTGCTTGAAGACCATTCAAGTGAGTTCCATTCACCTCCCGGAACTGCTTTGGTGGATCCCAAAAATGGGTGATGTCATTCATTTCAGGGTTGTCTTCCCCTTTGCTGCTGAAGCCTGATACGCCCCTGGAATGTTGTTGCCTCTGTGTCAAATGGAGTTGGTGGGTGTTCAATGCGGTAGTTGAGTGCAGATAAGAATATGGGTGCAGAGACTTGAATGCAGGAGGTTTCGTGTGGATCAAAACTAGAGATTTTCACCACTTTTGCTGTCATTTCGCAAATTCTTGCTGGTGTTTTCCGTCTTTCAATCTCATCAAATTAAATTTGCCGTCCTGCTGTTTGTGTAGGAAGTTGGAATTATATCGACAAAGTCAATGGGGTTTTTTGAGTCAAAACATGAGAAAGATATAATTAACATATTTCATCCGAAAGTAAAGGCATAGGAGAAAAATTGACCAAGAATAGATTGTGTACTTCTTTTATATATATATATATATATATATATATATATATATATTCGTGAGAGTCAATATAGTTTACAAGAATAGATTGAAACTACATCGCTTTCTACGCACTGTAAAACCAAAATTACAGATGTTTCACACCATAAAAACTCTAATTTACGTGCAGGTTGAATACCTCCAAAACAGTGGCAGAGACATAAACTTATGAATTCTATTAGAAACATAAATTTCACCATATATGAGGTACATTTCACATTCTATATATAGCGACAAGCAAATTTATTAATATTTTTTTCACCTTCTAAAGAAAAGTTTTTAATATTTTTTTTAATATATAGTTGTGTGATTTGCATATTGATTGCACACGATGTTCAGCATCTAATTTTGCATTTGATGACCATACCCAATATAGTATTCACCATTTTTAATTTACTGATTGTTTGTTTCTTGCAGATATGAAAAATAGTAAGCCAGTCAAAAATTAAATTACTTCAATGTTGCTGGATTCTTTTTGTACTCCAGAAATGACACCATCAAATTCATTTAATGAAATAGATGGAATTATTTCCAACATCTTATACAGGTTTTCTTTTCTATTCCAGAAATGACAATCAAATTCATTTAATAAAATAGTTGGGATTATTTTCAACGATCTTCCAAAGCTCTCAAAACTTGAACAACCGACGGAGTTATTTGAATAAAGCCAAGAACAGAGCTTTAATAAATACATTTATACGTTGAATATGGAGTCATTGTCAAGGCCTAGCCTTAACATAAATGAATTCTCAAAATCTTTTGCCCCGATTAGGGAATCTGTGTGGCTCTTGCTTAAAATCATAATCAGAGAGACCTTGACCGGTCCATATTCACACCGCAAATCCATAACAAGAGAAAATGGAGTTGTTATCAATGAAAACCAGGAAGGGAGCGGTGAGCTTACCTGCAGGAATAACCAAACATATAAAGGTTGTAGCGTAGCCTACCACTTTAAGAGACGATACTAAAAGAATTTTCATCAGAAGTCATTGAAGCTAGTTACCTAGACCAGAGAACTCCAGCAAGAAACCCTACAAATGGAGTCACCATTAGCAACCCAAACATGGTACGAAACCCAATAAATGGAAGTACAGGAATGACTTACCTGGAAAAGATCCTACATTATTAAAGACTACGGGTAGTGAAACAACCACATCGGAACCCTATTGATCAGAAACCAGGTAAAAGATCCCGCATTGTACAAGACTAGGGTAGTGAATCAACCCCATCTGAACCTTATTTATCAGAAATCATAAACTGTAAATAAAACTTATAAATTGTTCAAGGTAAATCGTTGGTACCCATCAGATAAGAAAGAAACATTTGGGTTTATCTTGAAGGACAGAGTCAGGACTCTGGCAGCTTTTGTCGTGGAAATCACAAATACGGCATGGATACCACAACAACAAAAAATATTTCACACACCAATTTAATTTCTAAAAACTAATATAATAAAATTTTTAACTACCAATATAAAGTAATATTCAATATGCTCAGGTGGATGTAAACCGAGATGTACTTCGATAATATAAATTCATGGCAACCACCCACATCATATGAGAGGATGCTGCCTGCAACAGAAAAATGGTGGTTTGAAATAGAGGGCTTTCTTCCTAGGGATTAGTCAATGGTGTCAATGGATATAAATAAAAGTTTAAAGAGAGTGTATCATTAAACTAAATTTAAAAAAAAAAAAAAAACTAAACTGATTATCAAATCTTATTTTTTTTTAAACTGAAATTTCTAAAATTAAAATCAAATTGATAATCAAATCCTATAAATCTAAAATCCACTTATGATCTAAATTCCACTTACGATGAAGCCCTATTTCTGTAAAGCTAAAAATTTCCAAATTGAAAATCAAATCTATAAACCCAAAATCATGATAATAAAAAGAAAAGGAGAAAAAAATGCAATGAATAAGGCCTGTTGAGTTTCTATTTTGTAAATTTCTTTTTATTCTGATTAATTCATCTTTACTGTGACATATTACAACTGGTATGAAAAAATTTATCCAAGTAACCATGTTTCCAATCCTATTAATGCTGCCCACTGGCTTATGCAATCACAATATTTCAGTTGATATCGATGGATGTTTATCATTATTTCTAGAGGATGGAATATTAGTTTAAATAATTAAAATAAATAAAATGATACACATAACTACATTATTTCGAATTATATTAATGCTTTCCAATAACTTATGGAATCACAATATTTCAACGACTATAGATATTTGAAAAAAAATAAGTATTATATCAAATATATATTTTTAATAATATTACTATTTAAAAAATCATATTAAAACAAGATATATTAACACTTTTCTGTTACTTTTTGGATATCATAAATTTTTACACAACAAAAATAAAATAAAAATAGTTGTGAATTCCAAATATTAAATAAATAATCAATATAATTCAACCACCTGTCATGGATAAATACAAGCCCTAATGGCAATCATAATATATTTCTATTTAACTACCAAAAATACCATGAGTCCATATTTATTTTATTTTTTTAAAATATAAAACTGAAAATACATTGTAAAATAGAAACTTGACAATATTCATACATTAAAAAAAAATGTATTGATATTTCTCTTCCATTTTTTTGCATAAATTTCTACAAATGAAAAAAATTAAAAACAATTTGATGTCTACGTATTAAAATAAATATGATTCAGACAAATATAATTGATTATATAATCGTAACCGTTAATAGTCTCTAAATAAATTATATAAAATTCACAATTCAAACTTCTTCTTAAAACAAAAATAAATTCCAAAAAACCCCTAAACCTAACTCTGAACTCCCGTAACAAGTAGACTATGACTATAAATATTTCACCGATTTATGAGAGTTGGGCCCAACGTAGATAGTTGACCAGAGATTCCTTCCACTGTGGATTGCCCATCAGATAGATTTATGAGAGTTGGGCCCAACGTAGATTGTTGGCCAGAGATTTCGTCCGTTTCATGACCGATCAAGACCCAATCCACCACCGTCGGGTTTCAGTGGAAACAACTCCAACGTATATTCCGATAATGAGCTATAGGGCGGGTCCACGTCGGATATTACCCTGCGTGGCTGCTTCACTTGATTTCCGATTCCAATCTATATTGTACAGAAAATATTAGTATGATTGTACAGAAAATGTTAATATGGTTATGATATTCTTTGCATGTAATGTCAACGGAAAATTACATTAAGAATATTGTAATTATACTTACATCGGATTCCTCCTTAAACATTGCCCCGAGTTGCCTCTCCGCTTGATCTCCAATTCCGATCTATATATTATACAGAAAATGTTGTATGATTATTCTCTGCATGTAATGTTAACACAAAATTACATGAATAAAATTGTAATTGTACTTACATCTGAAGAGGAGGGCGTGATATTTGCCAGTTTTGGGATGGAGAGCGTTGTGCCCATCAAACTAGCTGAAAGTTGCAGAAGTATTAGATGAAAAAAAAAATCAATAATAGAATTCAATGATCACACGGTATTTAATTTTATCGCATATATACCTTCCTCTGCACCGAATAAGAGCGGCGATTCTAATGCCCGTTTGCGTTGCTCTCGCTCTCTGGCATTGGAGTTTTGAAACCAGTAGAACACGTTTTTGCCTTCAACTCTCCCGTAGTTCTTGAGAAGGGAAGTGATTCTCTCTATATCCTCCATGGTGGGCGACTGCATGCCATTTCTGTATATATCTTCCAGTATTTCCTTTTGCTGCGGTGTTGGTTTCCATCTGGTACTCACACTTTCAGTGGTGCTGTTCTCTGCTCAAGGCAAATAAGTAAATCATCAAATACAACAATTTCTATATAAAAAACATGAAACATATTTAGATAGTAGATAAAATCAAAAAGAGCAAAGAATTTAAAACAATGTTTTTATCCATAACTTCTGTGTTTTTAAAACAAGATCTGCAACTGTTCGGTTCCTCTTTCCTGAGATCAACGTTGTGCCAATGGCAATGAAATGAGGCGGACGAAGAGCATGTGACAATGTATGTGAAACAAACATCAATATATAATGGTTTTGGGGCTTCAAGGTTTATCAACTTTTCCAGTTATTACAATTCCAATGTATACACATTTCAAAGTTAAATTGTTGATATACACATGTAATTGGCAAAAAGAGTTAGTTTGACTATTTGGAAATATTAATACATTTTATACACATATTTCTATAGTATAATGTATAGTATTTTTTTTACTATTAAATTAAATTTATTATATTTTATTTCCTTTATCAAAAATTTAAATTTAGAGTTCAAGGTTTACCAACGTTTCCAGTTATTAGAATTCCAATCTATAGACGTTTCAAAGTTAGATTGTTGGTATACACATTTAATGTACAAAAAGAGTTAGTTTGACTAAATGGAAATGTTAATACATTTTATACACGTTTCCAGTTATTAGAATTCCAATCTATAGACGTTTCAAAGTTACATTGTTGGTATACACATTTAATGTACAAAAAGAGTTAGTTTGACTAAATGGAAATGTTAATACATTTTATACACATATTTCTATAGTGTAATTTATTTAAGTTTATTATATTTTATTTCGGTTATGAAACTTTAAAATGATGTTTGTTCACTGTATTTGATTTTGGTTATGAAAAGTGTGAAATCTTTTTATGGAATATATTTTTTAAATAAAAAATATATTTTATTATAAATTTATATTTTTAAGTTAATAAGTTTCAATGTGAGAAGAGAAATTATAGTGAAAAAGATCCTAATATATTGATTAAAGAAATATTAACTAGATTTATTTAATAAGATATTATGAAATAAAAAATTCAGTGCAAAGTTTTCAATTCTAAAATTTATTATTTAATTCTAAATGTTATAATGGAGATTAAGATTGCAAAAGTTAAAAGGGACATAATACATTAATTAAAGAAATATTGACTAAATTCATTTAATTACATGTTATGAAAGAAATAATGTGGAAATTTTTTTATTTAGGATTTCAAATCTAAAATTTATAATATACTTTTAAATATTTTTTAAATATAATTATTTTTAAATATTTGTTAGTTTTTAAAACTAAGAAATTTACCTTTTTTTCAACTAAAATTTTTGACATATTATTAAAGTGATATATTAAAAAAAATTATATTTCACTAAAGCAATAGATAAAAACCTCCAATATAATGTAAAAATGAACACAACTACTCTAAAAAAAATTAAATGATGTTTGTTTTCTTTTAGGTCAAATTCTAGTTTATTGTGAAAATTCAAAAGGTTTTTGAAAATGATAAAGATCTTTATTCTTCATTTTCAAATTGCTCTTTTCTCATGTTATGGAAAAGGTAAAGAAATGTTCACTAATTTTCTTACTTCGATGTTATGCCAATAGGTGATAAGTAAAATTTAATAAGATATTAAATATAAAATTAATAACTTAGTTATTGAATGATTTTTCAACTTTAAAGACAGATATGCAAAGAAACATCATCATTGGGGAAATGCTGGTGGAGTCAGGCAGATATTCCAAGTTAACAAAGTACTACAGGCCGCTACTCAATATTGAACCATGAAGCTCACATCATGGAACTTAAGAGGGTTAAACAGCCCAGTGAAATACATAACGATCAAAAACATGATATAGCAGGAGAGACCTTAAATATTATTTATGCAAGAAACAAAATGTAACAGTAACACACTTGGCTCCATTCTCTCGAGAGCTTGGCTAGGAAGCCACTCAGTCGCAGTGGATACCTCGGGAGCTTCAGGTGGACTTGAAATAGCATGGGATACACAAGCTATATCGCTCACTAATGTCCATGCGTCTCATCATCTCATCCAAGCTACTTTTCGTCTTCTAGGAACCAATATTCATGGAAATCTTACTAATGTCTCTTTCCCTGAGGATGCAGCGAACAAGATGGCATTGCTAAATATGATAGCAGCTCTCAATTCTACCAGAGTACATCCTCTGTGGATAACAGGTGGCGATTTCAATATGATTACTAGACTTGAGGAAAATCAAGGAGGTCGAGTCAAATTAGATATTGAAAGCAGCCACTTCAAGGATTTTATACGAAGCGATTTTCTCATTGATCTACCATTTAATAATGGAATGTATACCTAGAACAATAGAACATCAGGTTCCCAACAAATTGCCTCTAGGTTGGATCGTTTCCTCATATCAGACAACACCATTCATTTAGGAGGAGATATCATAGCCTCAATCTTTCCTTTATCAGGGTCATACCATTGCCCCATCTCTCTTCAATGGAAAAGACCTGGAAACTCCACACGAAGACCTTTCCATTTTGAAGCATTCTGGCTAACGAATCCATAATTCAACAATATGGTCATCTCAATCTGGAAAAGCTTCATTTCCCCTGAAGGAACCAAAATTTACCAATTTCAACAGAGGCTCAAATATCTCAAAAGGTACATCAAGTAGTGGAATCCATCAACCTTCAGAAACATCTTTCAAGCCCAAAAGGTGCTAGCACAAGATATGGAAAAACTTCAGCAGAAAATAATTAATGAAGGAAGAATAGAAGCATTATTGGAGTAGGAACAGAACCTACATAATCAGTTGGAAGAAAGAAGAAAGCAAGAGGAGATTCTTTGGAAGAAAAAATCCATAGTAAGATTGCTAAAAGACGGAGAGAGGAATATGAAATTATTTTATCGCACCACAATAAAGAGAGGAATGCATAATAACATTACTCGAATCTAGAATCAGCAGGGAGAAAGGTTGCAAGCACATGATGATATTGAAAGAGAGCTCCTCAATCATTTCAAAAATTTTCATCAGGAACCACAAATCAACAGACAGCCAGCCATAGATCGAATCCTCCAGCATATCCCTAAAATCATAATGGATGAACACAATAAATTTCTCCTTCGTCCAGTTACTCTACAGGAAGTTGAATTAGCAATGAATCAGTTCAAGCAGGGTAAAGCACCTGGTCGTGATGGTTTTACGTCCAACTTCTTTCATAACTTTTGGGATCTCATCAAATTGGAGGTATGGCAGGTTGTGGAAGAATCCAGAACTCTACACTAGCTGCTTCCATCTCTAATTGCGACTTTCATTGCCCTCATACCTAAAGAAGAGCAGTCTACTACTGTGAAAAAATTCAAGCCAATATCACTCTGTAATGTTATATATAAGGTCATCTCCAAAGTCATTGCTTCTCGACTGAAACCGCTACTTCCCCTGCTCATATCACCGGAATAATCAGGATATGTAGAAGGATGGAAAATCATTGATGACATCATTCTCACCCATGAGATCATTCATTCACTAAAGCACCACAAAAAAGTAGGTATGCTTCTCAAAATTGATCTCTCTAAAGCTTTTGACAAGTTAATTTGGATGTACATTCAAAAAATTCTTACAGCCTTTGGCTTCTCTCCTCCAAGGGTCAGATGGGTAATGAATCTTGTCTCTTCTATGTTTTTTTTCTATTCTGGTCAACAAAATTCCTTCTCATCCTTTCCATCCCTCTAGAGGAATTTGTCAAGGAGATCCCCTCTCTCCATTTATTTTTCTCCTAATGGCCGAAGGATTAGGTTGTCTCATCAAGAATTCTCTTCATACTTAGCAGCTCAGAGGCATCTCAGTCCATAACTCCCCAGCTATAACTCATCAACAATTCGTGGATGGAAATAGGTTGTTTGGGCATCCATTTCTTCAAGAAGCACAAATGTTTAAATCTCTACTTGATGATTTCTCAGAAGCATCTGGAGCCAGCATTAATATTGCCAAATCCCAAATCATTTTTTTGCACACTCCCTCTATGACTCAGACTTCTATAGCCCGCATTCTCGGTCTCTCTGTAGCTTCTCTACCCTCCAAGTATCTGGGGGCCCCTTTGAATGATTCTACACTAAAACATGCCTCCTACAACATCCTCCTTGAAAAAATTGAAGCCACCTTTCCTCTTGGACCTAGAGAGCCCTCAATATGGCTAGTCGGTTGGTGTTGGTCAAGGCCATGTCGCAATCAATGCCTCTGTATCTTTTCTCTATTTTTGCGGCACCAAAATGGGTGCTTAATAAAATCAGAAATTTACAACGCAACTTTCTATGGGGATCCTCTGGGAAAAATCATAAATGGGATTGGTGAAATGGATGACAATTTTCCTTCCAAAAAATAATGGAGGCATTGGTCTGCGAGACCCTCAACACAACAATGTAGTTATGGGAGAAAGGATATGGTGGCAATGGCTCTCAGCTCTGCACACACTGTGGGCTATACTCTAGACTGCCAAATATACAAATAACAGACTTCCAGAACATTTAATCAAACTCACATCCAATGAAAAGTTCTCCTTAATTTGGAATGCAGCCAAACAACACAGTGACATGATCCAACAACATAGTTTTTGGGAAATTAGAGATGGAAGCACTACTTGTTTATTGGCCGACTCATGGCAATGAAGACCCAAGTTAAGAAACATTTTCAGACCTCCATAGACAGATGAATGGGGCATACAACAGAAGAAAAAATTCAATCAGCAGTGGGCTCCCATCCTCAACCAGGGGTACAGACAATGGTTAAATGCGGCACAAATTATCAGTCAAGGAACAGAGCAATTCCACAACGATATTGACACAGAACTTATGAACCGAAAAATTAGATATTCTGATAAGAAGGATATTCTAAGATGGGGGTATACTCCTCATGGGATTTTTACCACTAAGGAGGCGTACAACCTTTTTATCAGAAATCAGGAACCCAAAGACCCTCTTTGGGATAGAATTTGGTCACCCAGAATTTGGCCCAAGGTATCGACATTTCTCTGGCTGCTATGTCAAAAAAGGATACTCACTTGGGACAACCTCAGGAAAAAAAGCTTTCACGAACCTTCAAGATGTCCCAATTGCAATCAACAGGAAGAGACCATACAACATCTTATGGATTCGTGCAATTTAGCCAATAAATTATGGGAAAGAACTAGTTTCAGATGTCAAAAAGGATACAAAGTTTCATGGGATATTATGAACACCATTCACAACTGGGAAATCGATCCTTACAAGAGTAGGTTGCTAAAATCTCTGTGGAAAATCATTTCACGCCGTCTCTTCTAGACAATATGGAAGGAAAGGAATAGGCTCATTTTCAAAAATCAATGCACACCTTTAGATACCATATGGAGTAATTTTTGCCAGAATCTTCAGGAAACCTTGGCTTTTCAAAAGTGGCAAGAAGATTATTTTCCCACCCTTCCTCAGGAGCAGAACATTTGGGAGAATTGGAATATTCTGATTACCAAGAAACATGAGGATCTCCGTAACTCTTCCAATAATCCAAAATCATCAAGCAAATGGTTGCCTCCTCCAAAAGGAATGATACAATTAAATTTTGATGGGGCTTCCAAAGGCAACCCAGGCATGGTAGGTTATGGAGGCATCTTCAAGGATCATAGAGGCAAACCACTTCTTGTCTTCCTTGGTTCTTTAGTATCGGACACGAACAATTCAGCTGAGCTAGAAGGACTATGGCAGGGACTTTCTCTAGCTCAACAACACTGCTTCCACCCTATTGTGATCGAAGGAGACTCACAGATCCTTATCAACATGGCTAACCAAGTTCTTCGGGGGATCCCTGCTCACAAAGTGGCCAACAACTGGAGATTAGCAGCTTGATTAGAGCTCATTGAACAATGGCTCAAAACCAATAGAGCGATCACCTTCAAACATGTCAAAAGGGAAGGCAATAAAGTGGCTGATCTCTTGGCAAATTTGGGGGTGGATAGTGATCAAGTTCTACACTCAGGATCACTTGACATTCTAAATGATAGCTCTCATATACATGAATGCACTGATTTCGTGCACAATGATGTAAAATTCCTAGATGAGGGTGTTTATTGGTGCACAATGATGTAGAATTCCTAGATGAGGGTGTTTAATGCAATGGGTACGTTGAGGCAGCTGTGGGCTGGCAAGTGGATTTGTCACATGGCCACCCACGTCCTCATCATGTTTAAACTAAATCGAGCCACCGCCACTCTTAATTGTGCATTACTGCAGCTCGTTGGTCGAGGCTTCGTCGTTTCGCTCCTTAACATGGCTTCCTCTGGCAGTTTTACCTCTGTTCCAATTCCTATGAGATGCAATTGTCTCCCTGCTACTGTGGAGCTGAGCTCACGCACGACCAGAGGGAGACAGAGCTATATTTTGTGTTGTATAGAGGTGGGGGCTGGTGCAAATTTCTCATAGATTGTTTTCTGCAACGTGCAGTCTGAGTTGCCTGTCTTTTATTTCTCTACCCACCCATAATGCCCCTTGAATCTTCATCCTGAGCCTCTGATTGCTAAGTCTTCTACTCCCATTGCCCACCCTTTCTTTGAATCAGCACCTTCTCGCCACCTCAATTTAGCCCAGGTGAATATGCCTCATTTATACCAGAGGATGCGCCGCAGGAGGGGCAGTATCAAAGGAAAAATTTTACACCCTCCATCCTCGTCCCTCTCTAACTCATCCTCCCCTTCGTCGGCTCAATTTACTGGTTGCTATTCTGCTACTCAAAGCAGTCGGGGGCGGGTTCGCATTGCGAGTACTCGGCTAGATGATGTTCCTCCCCAATCACCTACTACCTTTGCTTCTTCTCCGCATCCCAATCAGTCTACCCAATTTCAATTTTAGTGCACCCTTGACTGTCCATGTATAATTGCGACTATCTCCGTGGCCTTTAGAGAAGAGTATCCAAACTTTAAAGAATTCGACCACAGTGATATGAAGAAAAAAATTTTAGCTAAGGAAACGAATATTGCCAGCAAACAAGGCAGTCTAGGCACTATTCGTGGTAGAACTCAAGAAGCAATGATGAAACGGAAGGCACTAGGAGGCAGCGATGAAAAAAACAACGGAAGTAGTGATGAACAGGGCCGCACCACATACGAATGTTTCAAGAACAAGGAAGACAATATCGGTGACAAGAAGGATGTAGAAGATGACATGGATGCTTATAGGTGCCTGATAGTTGAAGAACCTCCATCTAATTCTAATGGCACCTAGCATGTCAAGTTTTATCAGGTTTTTTATTCCCGGTTCCCATTCTTATGGGTCTACTTCTCAGATTTTATGTAATGTTGTTAATTTTGTTGAACTTTCAAACCCTGTTCCTCTCTAGTATAATTGGGTGGTTTCCCCTGTGTGGGCAACAAAATTTTATTGTGTCTGGACTGGTTTCCCCAGTGTGGGCAGTCCATTTCTAGTTTTTGCTATTGATTATGCCATAATTTTGGGCTAGCACTATAGAGGCCAGTGCCGCCATGTAATATTTTTGTTAGACTAACAGAATTTAGCCTAATTTAGAAAAAAAAAAACATGTTGTGAAAGAAATAATTTGGAAAAAATTTGGTGTAGGATTTCAAATCTAAAATTTACAATATACTTTGAAATATTTTTAAATAAAATTATTTTTAATTTTTAAAATTAAGAAATTTATTTTTTTTCAATTAAAAATTTTGACATATTATTAAAGAGATATTGTAAAAAATTATACTTCACTAAAGCATAGATAAAAACCTCCAATATAATTTGAAAATGAACACAACCACTCTCAAAAAAATTTAAATGATGTTTGTTTTCAGTTAGGTCAAATTCTTGTCTATTGTTAAAATTCAAAAGCTTTTTGAAAATGGTACAGATCTTTATTCTTCATTTTCAAACTGCGCTTTTCTCATGTTATGGAAAAGGTAAAGAAATTCTCACTAATTTTCTTATGTGGATGTTATGAGAATATGTGAGAAGGAAATTTTAATAAGATATTAAATATAAAATTAATAATTTAGTTATTGAATGCTTTTTCAACTTTAATGACATTTTTTCAAATAAAATATTTAAGACATATTAGCAAATCCTACTTATGGTTTTGCAATGCATATATTAATACCAAATTTTCTAAAAACAAAAAACAAATTAAACCTAAAAATATGGGAGATGTAAGAATTTAACCTATTCGGATCATTGGTGGCTAGGAATTCAAAATACCTAAGCATTTGAAATGAAGGTGTGAAGGTATACATTTTTCTATTGCACCATGAAAAATTCCACTCAGTAATGCAGACGCCTACCTTAAAGAGATCTGGGAAATGAAAAAATGGATACCTTCAACCCATAAACATATATTCAATGTAGAAATGGATACATTGAACCTCAAAAATATATTGCACAAAATTTCTCCTTCATTGTTGAGAAGAATTGTTGATGGGGAAGGTTAACGTGTACACTTCCTCACCCCTTCACCACCTACTTTCCAATGGAATGAAGGACCCATTCACCACCTACTTTCCAATGGAATGAAGGTGTGGATTTTTAACCCTTAGGAGATTCAGTTGTGTGGGAGTTAAGGTGTAGATGAAGGTGTATATTCTAGATAAAAGCTAAATGATTTATAAATACATAATGGATGCCATAAATTTTGGGTTTTTTTTCCTTTCACATGTGTTTATTCATTCCACATATTCAATAATACTTGTGACACTTTTTGTTTTCAATATAGTTGATATTGTTAAATACAAACATGGAATTTCTGTGAATATTATGTGCATGAATGGTTATGATTTTGAAAAATTTGACATGAATATAATGTTATAGATCAATGTTCATCCACACTCATGGAGATATTGCAAGGTTCATCAATAATTATAGGTGCACATTATTTAATGAAAATTTTTATTTTAGGGACACCCCAATGAAAAGGAGTTATTTATGAGATGGAAGTATTCAAAATTCATTGTTACACATGAAACACCAATTATGTCTCCTAAAGTGACAATTTATTAGAAAATTTAATTTATGTAGGCCGTTAATTTATAATAAATGGATGTTTTCATTAGGGACCACCCATGCCCAAATTGTCATCCTTTTAGCACTCATCCAACACCTTTTGAGTATGATTTTCTATTTTCATACCAACCATCATTGAATTTTCCCATAAAGGTGTATTTTATATCAACATATAGTTATCTCCTAATGATTTAATTTTAACATTCATTCTTGTGTATTTAGGAAGGAATTTTATTTTTATGCTAATAATTGAAAATTCATGAGAATCGCTTGAAGCAAATCCATACTTTATATCATTTAAAGTGATCCAGGTGAATTTAGCAAGGTAAGGATTGACCGGAGGATTGTTTGGGATCCCGGCATCGAAGGATCCATTTAGGTTCATTTAGCATGGAGGCATGAAATAAAACACTAGGTTGCATGGGATACTGGTATCAATGTACATATGCTTATGTTGTGGATAGTATTGTATTCCTTGAGGGTAGGAAATATTTGGGTTGTAGGATTTTTAACATTTCATTTTCTAGACATGGTCAAAATGGACGGAATCCACCCATCGTACTAACGATGGTATTCACCCATGGTATCTACCCATGGTTTTATCCTCCATTTTTCGGGGGAAAATAATAAAATAAGGTTTCTAGAGAATCTATCAAGCCTATAAAATTTGATAGGACCTAGGAATTGAGATCATCTTGTGTTATTTATCTATTTTTAATTTTTTGAAAAATTAGCAAGGTCAATTCTACTTTGATCCCAGGGAAAAAAGCCCCACCGGAGTAATTTTTATGGTGGATCCATCCAGTGCCTATGATTGTCTTTCAATGTTGTCATTTCTCATTTTATTAACAAAATTTCATGCCATTGGCGAGGGTTTCTTGTATTAATTATTCTAGCATGTATTATTTGAAGTAATTAATTAAATAAAGTGGGTTATGTTCCAAATCCCTTATGTGTTCCAGTTTTTGTTGAAGGCTTATATTAACTAGAACACTATAGTGTGCTAGATCGGTCGAAACTTTAAAGCTTTCGGATATTACACTAATCTAAAAATTTATACTAATCTACTCTCTTTTTATTAGATTTGTCTCTTTGGTGATGGGAAGACAATAGAGTTTTATCTTTTCTCTTCATGATGTGGTCATTAAAGAAATACAATTTTTTTTTTT
The DNA here is from genome assembly GCA_034641835.2 of Pinus albicaulis. Classification (NCBI taxonomy): domain Eukaryota; kingdom Viridiplantae; phylum Streptophyta; class Pinopsida; order Pinales; family Pinaceae; genus Pinus; species Pinus albicaulis. Next base: position 3,763 of record JAXQQM020079631.1, on the reverse strand, counting down.
TTTTTGGAAGATTTGACCATATTTCTTGGTTATACACATTCATTAGTTTTTACACTTCTTTAGTTTCCTACTTTATTGCACATGCTAAATTCTTGAATATATTTTTGCATAAAATATTTAGACACGAATTATAGATATCTGCAACAGTTGAGACAACCAAATTTGGGGCTTGGTCTTCCTAAAGTTTCTTACATGAATATCATTTTCCAAAAGTTAATGTAGTGTACCTATGGGGGATAATATAGGGTACAGAGGGAGGTACCCAAGGGAATAATATGATGTATTAATATAAGAATGATAAATAAATGGGCCATAGTTAATAAATAAAGTGGTTAACCCACATTATGTAAGGGACCACATGTAGAGAGGGAATAAAGTGATAAGCCCATTGTATTGGATGTATGGTATTGAGAGACCCATGGTAACTACTCATGGTATTACATGTATGAAACCTATATAGAGGTTAGAGACTCTCCATTGAGGGATAATCTGTGTTTCCAGAGTGCCTAGATCAGGATTTCAGCAATACAGCTAGATGCAGAATGGAATAGCCATTCTGCATCTAACTGTATTGCTGAAATCCTGATCTAGGCACTCTGGAAACACAGATTTGCACTGCAACTGCCCCGACAGATTTGCACTGCAACTGCCCCGGCGTCACAAAATTTCTGAAAAAATAACTGATTTTAAATCAGTGATAACTCCTTCATCCGGACTCCGATTCGACTGATTTTTTTTTTGAAATCGGGTGATTTTTCAAGGGGAGCTCAGATCTGTAATTGGTTGTCTGAAATTTTGCACTAGAATCTACTAAAACGTCAGGAGAGCCGCCGTACAGAAATTGCCGTCAGAAACATTTCTCAAGAATATATTGAATAATCATGATATCACCAGTAAATCCATCCATTCGACTGATTTTTTTTTTTGAAATTGGGTATTTTTCGATAAGGAATCCAGATCTGATATTTATTTCTGAAATGTTTTCACCAAATTTTCCAGATCTGCTCTATAAACTCGCCGCCCAAAAATTTCTTGCAAAAAATGAAAAAACAAATCTCCAAACTCTGCCCAAGAAAGTGCTCTGATACCACTTGTAGTAGATCTGATAAGAAAATGTATAGAAATGGAAAATATGCCCAAGAAATAACACCATAGAAGACAAAACTTCAGATCTTCATTAATATCAAAACCCTTAAGGTAGGGCAACACCATACATTCACTCCTTAAGGAAGGAGATCACTCCACAAGCCATATGCTTGCCAATACAATAATCCTTGACATCTCTCAATGGAGAGTCTCTAACCTCTATAGAGGTTTCATACATGTAATACCATGAGTAGTTACCATGGGTCTCTCAATACCATACATCCAATACAATGGGCTTATCACTTTATTCCCTCTCTACATGTGGTCTCTTACATAATGTGGGTTAACCACTTTATTTATTAACTATGGCCCATTTATTTATCATTGTTATATTAATACATCATATTATTCCCTTGGGTACCTCCCTTTGTACCCTATATTATCCCCCCATAGGTACACTACATTACACCCCCCTTAAACATGTTTCGTCCCCGAAACATGAGAAGAACACAAATAATAAGATCTACTCAAAAGAGTATTCCATTGATACCATTCACATGCATCCAGCCATCCAAGAGAAATGTGAACACTCGATTTAGTCGGTGCCTCGCTCGCTTGATATGGAAGCGGGTTCTGGTGGTTCTTCTGTGTTGATGTGTTGTCAGTGGATCGTTGCACCTCTCTATGTGTCATCCAAGGGTTGTTGTCCTTGTTGCTAATTCGTTGCCACTTTGCTGGTTGTTGTCTTGCTGGGTGATGCGGGTGGTGATATGTTGAAGCTTTAACTGATGGAACATCTTTCATTAATTCCTCCATTATTGGTGATGGAGTGGTGTCAGGTTCTTTTGTTGGTACTTGCTTTGATGTCTGTGTTTCGCTGTCTACCATCAAAGGCTCATCATCTGATGTGTCTGTCTCATTAGATATTTTTGCTTCTGTCTCCCCGGTCTCTGCATGGTTCTTAATGCAAATATCGTGCAATGTAATTTTCTTCTTTTTATACCAGAGTTTCATGAATTTATTTTGCACATTAAAATTGACAGTACCAACGGATTCCATCCAAGGGTGTCCCAAAACAACGTCCACATCATCCATATCTGAAGCATAAAAATCAGAATGCAACACATACTTATCCATAGAAATCTTCAAATCTTTATAAATTTGAAAATATTCATTATCAACCTGTGTGTTTTCAATATGCTTTGCTGGAACTTGCAAAATTTTTGCCAAATTCACATTGATACAATTATGCTTGCAACTAGGAATGATAGACACAATGATGTTCTCTTTCTGAATACGTCCATGAACCTGTAATATGGAAATATTAGTAGAAAATAAGTCTTTATGGCTCTTACTATCCTTCTTTCCGGCTTGTGACCACTTGTCCAAAAGGACTTTTTCAAGTTTTTTCTCGGGAAGTTTCCTCACTGAGCTATCAAGTGAGGTCCACCATTTCTCTGCCTCATCTTTCATATCAAGCCCTATGGAGCCTATCCAAAATTGTCGGTAGCGATCCTTGTGATATTGTAAAAAATCTTCAATAGTAGGACCATCATCTTTTCCTGTAAACTTCATCTTGCGATAATCCATAAAATAAAGTAAGGGTTTTGAAGAAAATCACTTACTTTGGCAAAAATTTAAAATGGACATTGCTCGATCAATATAACTCAGAATCCTTAATATAACCTGTTTTTGAAAATGGAATAGCCATTCTGCATCTAACTGTATTGCTGAAATCCTGATCTAGGCACTCTGGAAACACAGATTTGCGCTGCAACTGCCCCGGCGTCACAAAATTTCTGAAAAAATAACTGATTTTAAATCAGTGATAACTCCTTCATCCGGACTCCGATTCGACTGATTTTTTTTTTGAAATCGGGTGATTTTTCAAGGGGAGCTCAGATCTGTAATTGGTTGTCTGAAATTTTGCACTAGAATCTACTAAAACGTCAGGAGAGCCGCCGTACAGAAATTGCCGTCAGAAACATTTCTGCAACATAGCTGAATTTAAATCAGCGATATCACCCTCATCCGGACTCCGATTCGACTGATTTTTTTTTTGAAATTGGGTATTTTTCGATAAGGAATCCAGATCTGACATTTATTTTTGAAAAATTTTCACCAAAATTTTCAGATCTGCTCTACAAACTCGCCGCCCAAAAATTTCCTGCAAAAAATGAAAAAACAAATCTCCAAACTCTTCCCAAGAAAGTGCTCTGATACCACTTGTAATAGATCTGATAAGAAAATGTATAGAAATGGAAAATATGCCCAAGAAATAACACCATAGAAGACAAAACTTCAGATCTTCATTAATATCAAAACCCTTAAGGTAGGGCAACACCATACATTCACTCCTTAAGGAAGGAGATAACTCCACAAGCCATATGTTTGCCAATACAATAATCCTTGACATCCCTCAATGGAGAGTCTCTAACCTCTATATAGGTTTCATACATGTAATACCATGAGTAGTTACCATGGGTCTCTCAATACCATACATCCAATACAATGGGCTTATCACTTTATTCCCTCTCTACATGTGGTCCCATACATAATGTGGGTTAACCACTTTATTTATTAACTATGGCCCATTTATTTATCATTCTTATATTAATACATCATATTATTCCCTTGGGTACCTCCCTCTGTACCCTATATTATCCCCCATAGGTAC